>JARQOC010000004.1:318894836-319466843 GCA_033576535.1 Allobates femoralis
CCAGTCCATTGGTTTTGGCAAAAATGATGCATAGAAGTAGTTCAGGTAAAAATGATATTAACGTATTGGGAAGCACCACATAAAAAAGTGCCACATGTTTACATGTACATGTAGCCTTAAAATGAGACATTTGTTCATTTAGCCAAGTCCAGGAGATGACCTTCCAGTATCTATAAATCAAAATATAGCTAAGAAAGTAAAGATTTGTTAAAGGAATGTATCATTCCTTATTGCTTATTTTCAACTTTATACAACTTTATTCCATTCCTTTATTGCCCATCTCTGCATTAATTCTTAGTTATTATTTGTAGTCATATGCATCATTAGGATTCCACGTTACATCACGCCGGTGCCACCCTTCACCTCACAGCACTTGAAAAAGGGTCAAGGTAGCCATGGGGCAATGTTGTTGATGACTCCAAATGTATTTTGGCTGAGAACACAAATCTAATAAAACTGGGGAGATAAATCCATCATACTAAATGATCTCAGATTCAGTTATATATAAATCATCAGAATTGAACCCCGCTGGGATTTCTTTATTATTCTCACATCTGCAGAACTGCTTAGTTATACTCTATGAATAGGATCAGATTTATCTAATAAAAAAATACTTTGGGTCCTGAATAGATTCCAGTATGATGGTGTGGGAAAAGTCAGAGACCACAATGGGCTTCTATTTTCCACTACAGCATGTTGTGCTCTAAAGCATTTAAAGTAGAGCAATTCTTAAAAGATCTTCCATATTTATTTAAGATGATATATTGAGAGGGAGTACAGCCTAAATTAATAAATAAGAGGAGCCTCTATGACTAATGGCCTGCTCTCATCCAATTACCAAACGCGGAAAGACAATATACAGTCAGTCATTGCTGAATTCACTGGCCTGTCTGAATGAGTCGATGAAAACTGATGGTACAGACTGATCTACAGTGCAACTGATTTGTCCCCATAAAGCATCACATTGTCAGCAGCATATTCCCTGTTTACAGAGCAGGTCATGGTTGTCACGCCGGTAGCCCACATACATTTCGCAGCGCCGGTCTACTCACTGCGCTGCTCTTCTCACCCTCAGGCCTGCACACGGAAACTTTGGTTAATAGAACTCCTCGGCCCGCTGAACTCTCCTGCTGTCTCCACCTGGCTATAGGAAGACACAGATGGATCCTGCTGAAATGTTATCCTGCTGTCTCTAGGATCTTGCTATCTCCACCTGGCTATAGGAAGGCACAGATGGATCCTGAAAAAATTTAACCCTAATTGACCAATATAGAAGCCCATATTATAATTACACAATAAGTCAAACACTAACAGAGTAAAAAAATGTATATAGATTAGTGATGAGCGAGTATGCTCAGCGCGACTCGGTGCTCGCACGAGTATCTCGGTACTCGGGGTGCTCGGCGAGCACCGAGTACTGCCGAGATGCTCGGACTGCTCGGTATTAAATAGCGATCTGAGACACATACACTGCTCCCTTCAGTGCACACAGTGAGCTGGCACCACACAGGGAGCAGATTCATTGTTAGGATCCCTCTGGGGGCCATAGCAAGGTGTTATATGCTGCGGCGATTTGAAAAAGCCCACCCTCCCGCCCTTTTCCGGAATTACTCGTTTTATAACCGGAAGTCTGTGGGCGGAGCCTGTCACTCATTGACTTACATTGGGCTCGGTGCTCTGGCCGAGTACAAGAGTATCTTGAGATGCTCGGCCAGAGCACCGAGCACCAGAGCATTTTAGTGCTCGCTCATCACTAATATAGATCAATGATTAATCCTTAGATTAATTCCACAAACACATTCCAAAATTGGCAATTAGAAATTTTATTGTATTAAACACATTAAGCACACAGACAAATGAGATTACAAGTAATACCTCATAAAAAAATTAGAAAACAATGCAAGTGTGAAAAATCACTCATGATTTTAACCCTACTGTGTCCTGCAGGATTCACCTTCCCTGTCTTATCACCAAGCTGCAGGGGATTTATCCAGTAGCCCCTCCCACCATTCATTGCCTAATCTTGGTTCTAAGTTACTTCCAGTCTCTGGTGTTTCGTCTAGGTGTTTGCTTGTAACGTTTCTCAGTTTCTGACCTGGCTTGTTTTATTAGATTTGTCTGATCTCTCCCCCCTGATCTCGGCTCTGTATCCTGACCATGTGCTGACTTCCTGCAGCTCAGACTGCTCAACTATACCTCTGCCTGTTCCCTCTTTACCATGCGCTACTTCATTCACCCGTCGGTCAGCTGCTGCAGGCCCGGGAACTGAGAGTGGTACCCCGCAACTACCTGCAACCTAGGAACATAGAGCTACAAATTAAGGGCCTGAATTGTATATTCTAAGCTCTATCTTGTTTTTAATGTACAGCTTTGCCAGTAATACACAAGATAAGGGCCCAATGCTATCGCATCAGGAGGGTGTTGACATCATGATGGGGGCAGGTTCTGTGGTGCTGGAGGTGGTAGCCGTTTCTTCCCCATGCACTCTAAACCCTGTCCACGCTCTCTCCCCATGTGTGGTCTCTCTCCCCATGTGCTGTCTTCTCCCCTCTATGCTCTCTCCTTTGACCTGTCTCCCCCATCTGTGCGCCCTCCCCCCTGTGTGCTATCCTCTCCCCCTGTTTGCTGTCTTTTCACCTCATTTACTCTCTCCTTTGAGCTGTATTCCCCCTGTGCACTTTCCCCTGTGCACAGTCTCTCTCCCCCTATGCTATCTACTCCCCTCTGTGCTCTCTCCTTTGAGCTGTCTCTCCCCTGTGTGTTCTCCCCCCTGTGTGCTGTCTCCCTTCTCCTGTGTTGTCTTTTCCCTTCATATGCTCTCTCCTTTTAACTATGTCCCGCATGCAATCTCTTTCCCTCATTGTGCGCTTTCCTCCCTATGTGTTCTTTCTTTCTGGGCTATCTCTCCCGATTGTGGACAATATCTCCTCCTTGTGGGCTGTCTCTTCCCCTGTGTACTCTCTTCCTCCTGTGTGCTCTCTTCCCCCTGTGTGGTCTCTTCCACTTGTGTGCTCTCTCTCCCCTTGTCCTGTCTCTCCCCATACACTCTCTCTCCCACTTGTACGCTTTCACTCCTCTTGTGCTGTCTTCCCCCCTGTGGGTGCTCTCTCTTCCCCTGTGTGCTCTCTCTCCCCTTGTGCTATCTCTCCTCTCCGTGGGTGCTCTCCCTTTCCCTTGTGTACTGTTTCTCTCCCCTTGTGCTATCTCTCCCCCTGTGTGCTGTCTCTCCACCTATGGGCTGTCTCTCCCCCTTTAGGCACTCTCTCCTTCCCATGTGTGATCTCTCTCTCCTTGTGCTGCCTCTCCCCTGTGCACTCTCTCCCAACTGTGTGCTGCCATTGCCCGCTTTGCACTCGCCCCCCTGTGTGCTCTCTCTCCCCCCTGTAGACTGCCTCACTCACTGTGCACTCTCTCTTCCCCCTGTGTGCTGTCTCTCCCCTTGTGCTGTCTCTCCTAGTGTGTTGTCTCTCCCTGAACGCTCTCTCTCCCCACTGTGTGCTGTCTTTGCTTCCCTTGTGCACTCTCCCCACTTTGTGCTGTCTCTCTCTCCCCTATGTGGTGTACAAATATGACAGCAGCATGAGTGCGAATGCGCTTGCACTTACTCTCGCAATCTCCATTACTGGACACTTTGTTACACAAAGACGCCGGCCGCCTAAGTAATTGTGCATCTGTGCGCAGGCAGCAAGATGTGGTGGCTAGGTACAGTGGGGATGTGGTGGTGGCGAGGAGCAGCAGCAATGTGTGTTGTCAGTTTCAGGAGGCGGTAGGTGCAGGTAGCTGCGGCACTGCTGGCAGTACTACACAGTGGGGAAGTGCAACCAGTGGTACCATATTTCATAGGCCTGCACACATCCCTTGGGTGTGCAAAAATGGCTGCCGTGCATGTGATAGGAGGACATCCTGATGGCAAAAGTGGATGACAGATGCCACAAGAGGACTATCTAGGTAGATTCACTTCACTATGCATTTCTTAGCCTGGCTGCAAAATATGGAGTGTGTAAATGCAAGCATTCTCTAGATTCTCAAACACTTCTCAAAATCCTTAAGTCACTGACAGTTAACAATTATTAGAATTATGTTATTACAGTTACCTACAGTATACCTAAATTGTATACATTATACATTTCATGTTCTTTTGTATAGTGTTCCTAAAAAGGATATCTGCCACTAGGCTTTTGCCACCAAATCTGAGAGCAGCATAATGTAGAGACAGAGATTCTGATTCTAGTCACTGTTTAATCAGCAGGAGATTATCATCAGTGACTTGACCTGCTGCCAGGTTTTTAAGCATTTTCATGAACTCTGTAGAACCCGCCCTCACCACTGATTGGCAGCTTTCTGTGTACACAGTACATGTGCAGTACTGTGTGGGCAGGGTTACAGAGCACCAGATTCAAATAACTGCTGGATTTACAGCAGTGAAAACAGTGATTTTATCAAAATGACAGCAAGCAGCCCAGTAATGGACCATCGCTGCTCTCAGAAGGAGCAGCAAAAACCTGGTGACAGATCCCCCTAAATCTGTTCAGATCAGTTATACATGTCTGTTTTTAAATGTTTCTTATTAGATATCTTATACATAAAATGAGATGTGTTTAAAGCCATCCTTCAGTATAAATGACCGTAGTGTAATAATGTTCAATAACATCAACATTAAAGATTTTTGCCATATAGTTCTTACATCTCTAAATATGAGATCTACAGTACATACAAATTGTGCAAGGAGTGTAAGCCTAATGTTTTCTTTCCAAGGTAAGAGAACAGCTTATGTTCAGTGATCTTAGTGTGGATGGATACAGTACTATGGAAGCCATATTAGAAGATGTATTTAATTTTGCATTGTGCAATCATTCAACCAGTATGCTCAAGGCAATGGAAAAAGCACAAACCTGTCTTTCTATAAAGGTAATATGACATTTACAGCTTAATTAATATATAGTATTATGGGAAAGTTTGCTTCACACTTGTATAAAAATTTTTTTGATGATTTGAACTTTTATGACTTTTTACCTATTTTTTATACTGTATTTATGATGATTTGTTTATAAGTGCTTTGTGTTGTTTAATGGTTCTTCCAGGCCCTGCTCACCTATCATGTATTGTACTCCGCAAGTCTTTAGCTGATCTTTCATGTTTTGTACACTACAGCCAATTTGTAATAAATATTTCTGAATAAATTAATAAAAACATGTTTCTGTATTTCATTAATGTGAGGCCACATGACATTGCATTCAGCTGTCTGCATGTATAACTATTAAATGAACCCCCAATGAGTATTATGAGGATACACTGATGAAATTCTTTAACAATTTGGAACATGGAGATGGAAAATGAGGAATACTTTATAAAAAGGTTTACATTCATTAATATTAATGTATATGTTGTCATTTTTTTAGAACACTTGCTGGATGGACTCCATTCTTGCTATTACACGGGAACAAATGGATAGCGTATGTTCTTTAATACAAGAGCAAACAAGACTGGGAAAGTTTGAGATGGTAATATAATTTGGTTTAATGTTAGTCATATCAGTATCAGAATTGCTCGCTGCAAGTGATGTTATAGTAGAATTTTCCATATGGGTTGCCAACATGATTATCTGGATATATGGAAAGGTAATGTTTATTTTCATTATTGAATAAACAAGTATTATGTGTTTACCAGCACAACAGCTCAGAATAGTCAGAATATCATAAAATATGCCCTCTCATCTGGTACAAACTGGCCAGGGTGTCAGCTGTTACCATTGTACTTCCCATACTCAAGCCCTCATAACAGATAACTCAACTTTTGCTTTACAATATAGCTGCAGGAAGCCATATCCATTTAACACTACTTTTACTGCACTGCATGAAACTGCAGTTGTCTTTGAGAACCTTTTCAAGTTCGGGGTCGGGGGGTGCAGCTGAACTTTTTGGTGCACTGTTCGTGACCCCGAACATGACCTGAACCTTAGTAGAAGTCACTGATTGGCAGTTCAGCTCTCTGCCCACATACAGCCAGTCATAAGTAAAACACTTCTGGGGGTGGGAGGGTGTGTTTTTTTTCTTTTTACTAATTAATTTTGGACACACACTACACCCAAAAACTTTGTTTTGAAGCCCAGCTCAAGCAAATTAAACACTGCACACTGCTCACACTGGGCCAAGCACCAACTGTACCCGACCACAGCATGGCACACTCCAGCCCCCAAACTCCTAACCCAACAGGTTTTCTCATCACTGAGAAATTTGGTGACCCGAACCCTGAAAGGTTCACTCATCTCTAGTCTTTAGACATTAGACAGCTGTATGTAATTTTAATTAATGAATTTCAATGCGTGAATATGAATACTGTTATAATAAAGGCAGTACTGTTCTGTTAACCCCTTCCCAACCTTTGACAATGTGCAACGTCATGAAAGTCGGTGCCTTCACGACCCATGACTTTGCACAACGTCATGGCGGTTACCGCGGCACCGTTGCCACGGTAACCGCGATCAGGCCTCGGTGATCTGTGATTCCTATCACAGAGCACCGAGGCTCGAGGTCAGGGGGTGGATCCCCCATTCCTCCTCAGGATTACTGTGATTGGCTGTTGAAACAGTCAATACAGTGATCCTGTCTCCAGCTATAGAAGGGGCGGTCAGAGCCCCTTCTATAGGCTGTAGCGCTGGATGGGGAGGGGATCGCCCCCTCAAGCACTGATGGGCACACTCCCCATCATCTTCATCAAGATGGCGCGCCGCAGCTGCTTCTTCCCCACCGCTACCTGGATGGAGCAGGTGAGCCGCCGCCACCATCGCTTCTTGCAGCTCGATCCCCCTCTATGGGGGGATCAGACTGCAGAATAGTGATCTGGCAACCCAGGCACTGTAATCCACTAAGTGGATCACACTGCTGGGCTGTCAGATCACTTTCTGCAGCTCGATCCCCCATGCAGGGGGATCAGGCTACAGAATAGCAATCTGGCAACCCAGGCACAGTGATCCACTAAGTGGATCACAGTGCCTGGCTGCCAGATCGCTATTCTGCATCCCGGGTGATCGGGCTGCAGAATAGCGATTTGGCAGCCCAGGCACTGTGATCCACTTAGTGGCATCACTGATGCCTGGGCATGTCAGATCCACTTTCATGCAGTCTCGATCCCCATGCAGGGGAATCGGGCTGCTGAGTAGCGATCTGGCAGGCCTGGCCTCAGTGATCACATCTTAGTGGAACACTGTGCCTAGACTGTCAGAATTGCTTTCTGAAGTTCGATCCCCCATGCAGGGGTATTTGGACTGCAGAATAGCGATCTGGCAGCCCAGGCACTGTGATCCGCTATGGATGGTGGATGTAGCAGAGGCGATTCGAGCGTCGTGGGACCTTCGTTGTGGAGTATGTCGGAGGTGATCGAGCGTCGTGGGACCTTCGTTGTGGACTATGTCGGATCTTTATAATAAAGATGGAGTCCGAATTTTGTTCATGTTTTTTTATCAAAAAAAAAGATTTTTCTCTGTGTGGTGTATGTTTTTTTTACTATTTACTAGAGATTCCTAATGGCCGGGTCTAACATTGGCACAACATTATGAATCTGGAGCTTAGTGCCAGCTGCCAATGAAATATCTGGCATTAACCCCTTTATTACCCAGTTTGCTACCGGCACCAGGGCAACTGCAAGAGTCTGGGTACAGCACCAGAAAATGGCGCTTCAATGAGTGCCCTATTTTCTGGGGCAGCTGCTGGCTGCAATTCACAGCATGGGGGGCCCAGAACGCTTGGGCCTCTCCATGCTGAGGATTCCAGCCCCCAGCTGCCTAGTTGTACCTGGCTGGACCAAAAATATGGCGGAGCCCCACGTCATTTTTTTCTAGAATTCTAGAAATAAAAATAAAATGGGCTTCACTGTATTTTTTGTTGCCAGTCAGGTACAACGAGGCAGCTGGGGGTTGGTGGCAACCTGTAGCTGCCAAGTTGTACCTGGCTGGACCAAAAATTTGGCCAAGCCCCACGTCATTTTTTTCTAGAATTAGTTCTATAAATAAAAAAAAGATGGGCTTCGCTGTATTTTTGTTTGCTAGCCAGGTACAACGAGGCAGCTGGGGGTTGGTGGTAGTCTGTAGCTGCCAAGTTGTACCTGGCTGGACCAAAAATACGGCGAATCCCCACAACTTTTTTTTAAATTACTTCTACAAATAAAATGATGGAGCTTTGCCTTATTTTTGATTACAGCTAGGTACAACTTCGCAACTGGGCTGTAATCCTCAGCGTGGGGAGACCCAAAGGTTGTGGGCCCCCTACACTGCAAATTGCAACCGACAGCCACCCCAGAAAATAGCAGCATTCATTAGAGGTGCCATTTTCTGGTGCTGTACCCCCACTCTTCCAGTTGCCCTTGTGCTGGTGGCACACAGGGGTTCTCCATATGTGAGATGGTGTCCGCTAACAAGTGTATGGAGAAACCCCTGTTGCCTAAACATTGGAGCTCCTCCACAAGTGACCCCATTTTGGAAACTATTCCCCCAGGGAACATATCTAGATACATAGTGAGCACTTTGAACCCCCAAGTACTTCACAAATTGAACGTAAATATGAAAAAGTACTTTTTTTCACAAAAAGTTTCAATTTTCATTTTTACGGATCAATTTGTGAAGCACTTGGGGTTCAAAGTGCTCACTATGCATCTAGATACTTCATTGGGGAGCCCCTGTGTGCCTAAACATTGGAAGCTCCACCACAAGTGACCCAATTTTGGAAACTAGACCCCCCAGGAAACTTATTTAGATGCATAGTGAGCACTTTGAACCCCCAGGTGCTTCACAAATTTCAAAAATGAAAAAAGAAAGTTTTTATTAAAAAAAAAGTACTTTTTTCATTTTTACGGATCAATTTGTGAAGCACCTGGGGGTTCAAAGTGCTCACTATGCATCTAGATACGTTCCTTGAATGGGGTCACTTGTGGGGGAGCTCCAATGTTTAGGTACACAGGGGCTCTCCAAACGCGACATGGTGTCCGCTAACAATTTGAATGGAAAATCAGCTCAAATTGTTAGGGGACACCATGTCGCATTTGGAGAGCCCCTGTGTGCCTAAACATTGCAGCTCCCCCACAAGTGACCCCATTTTGTAAACTAGACCCCCCTAGGGAACTTATCTAGATGGGTGGTGAGCACTTTGAACCCCCAGATGTTTCACAAATTCATCCGTAAAAATGAAAATGTACTTTTTTTTCACAAAAATTTTCTTTTAGCCTAAATGTCTTTATTTTCACATGGGCAATAGGATAAAATGCATCTTAAAATGTGTTGGGCAATTTCTCCTGAGTACACCGATACCTCATATGTGGTCATAAACCACTGTTTGGGGCATGGCAGGGCTCAGAAGTGAAGGAGCGCCATTTCACTTTTTGAATGGAAAATTAGCTCCAAAAGTCAAATTGCGTTCCTTCCCTTCGTCGCCCTGCCGTGCACCCAAACAGTGGTTTATGACCACATATGAGATATCGTGTACTCAGGAGAAATTGACCAACAAATTTTAGGATCCATTTTATCTGTTGCCCATGTGAAAATAAAAGAATTGAGGCTAAAAGAACATTTTTGTTAGAAAATTTTAAATGTCCATTTTTTCCTTCCATGTTGCTTTAGTTCCTGTGAAGCACCTGAAGGGTTAATAATCTTCTTGAATGTAGTTTTGAGTAGCTTGAGGGGTGCAGTTTTTGGAATGATGTCACTTTTGGGTGTTTATCTGTCATGTACACCCCACAAAGGACTTCAAATGTGATGTGGTCACTAAAAAAATGGCTTTGTAAATTTTGCTGGAAAAATGAGAAATTGCTGATGAACTTTGAATCCTTATAACTTCCTACCCCAAATTTTTTTTTCCCAAAATTGTGCTGAGGTAAAGAAGACATGTGGGAAAATGTTATTTATTAACTATTATGTGTCACATAACTCTCTGGTTTAGCAGAATAAAAATTCAAAATGTGAAAATTGCAAAATTTTCAAAATTTATGCCATATTTTTGCACAAATAAATGCACATATTATTGACCAAAATTTAATACTAACATGAAGCCCAATATGTCACGAAAAAATAATCTCAGAATTGCTAGGATCCATTGAAGCGTTCCAGATTTCATTACCTCATAAAGGGACACTGGTCAGAATTGACAAAAATGCCAAGGTCTTTAGGGTCCAAATAGGCTGGGTCATGAAGGGGTTAATGGTTTATATTGTCAAAAATGTTGCCTGAACGTAGGATGAGTTGTAGAAAAGGAAAGAGTTAGACTTAGGTTACAAGGGTATATGGATAGCACTAGTGCAATGCAAGAGAATCTTGCATTATACTTAGACCACTGTTAGTCAGTGTTGCAGGCCAGATCTGCAAGCTTTTCTTTGGCTCTAATCATACTAAGGAAACAATCATTGCGTGCTGCGATTGTCAGCAAGTGTCACTCTGGACTAAGGGTTGTTCGGGTACCGTGCGTGACACTAGAGCACGGATCAACAGCATCTAGCGCACTACACACAAAGTGAGGAAACACGGGGGGGGAAAAATACAACAGGGGGGCCCTGTTCATAGGAAACAGGGAAGAGGTAACCTCAGTCACTCATCTGCTATTGTACCCTGATCTCCCTACCATCCATATACAGGTTCTTTCAAGCCATCATCGAACAGGATACCTAGTCTCTCACTGGCGCTGATGTTAGCCTTCAATAGGGAAATAGCTGGCGGGAGCATGAGTTCCAACCACTGCAATAATAACAACAAGAGAGAAGGGGAGACAGACAGGAGTATGACAAAAACAATTTCATGCCTGCTGCCATTCTCATAGGCAGCAAACGGCTTGGCAATGGTCAGGTTCTCCTGAGAACTTACTTCACCTCAGGAAGCTAGGCCAGGAATTGAGTTCAATCGCCACCAAAGGATGCTGAAACCATGTGACCATATAAAGAGGATGGAAGTGATCACAAAGTAGCCACACCTGGACAAAGAACTAGCTAGCTTGCTAGCAACAGAAACTGACATTAACTCCTAAACTGCCAAAGGAAAGAAACACGTTTAATATGAAGTCTCAATAAAGGAATGAGACACAGGTCCCAAAATTGTCACAAGTTTCCAAAGTAAGAGGGACCATCGTGACAGCAAGTTTTGGATCACACGCACCCATACAAGTCTATGGGCACAAGTGAAACATCGGACTGTACTTGGATGACATCTTTGTGCGGTGTGATATAGGCCAAAACTAACAATGGATGTGGATATTAATCTCTCTTTCTTCTCACTCCTCACTCCTCATTTAGCATATTGCATCCATTTCGTTAGCTTATTGCATCCATTGCTCTTGAATTGAATGCTAGACACAGGTGTGACCCTAGCCTAAAGATGAATCTCTGATTCTAAATTGTAATGGTGCTTTTTCTGTGTGACTACTGAGTAACTAGAAACTGAAGCATGGTACAAACGAATTACAGATTGGCGTCCATACAATTAACTCATCTCGGTATTCTGATCCACTGAAGTACATTATAGGCAGGCTCAGACTGCCCTAAAAGGTAACAGGTAATTCTCCTGGTGGGCTCTCCACCCTTTTATATGACCAGTAGTTGGACAATACGCTTGGTTTAGCTACCTGCCTGTTAGTGCTTAGGTAAGCATTTTTTTTTTTAAGAAATCCCAGATAATCCCTTTAATCTTAATGGTGGGGCCTTGGACCCCCAGTCCGACACTAGTTATAGTCAATCCATTTTCTAAAACTGTTTTTGTGACTGTTGCCAACCATCATCTTAAAACTACTACTAATAATGTATACAATATTTGCTAGTTTTAGTTTACTTCTGTACACTAGACAAAATGTTAACAAAAATTGATGGACAATTTCTTTTTTTTCAGTAGTCTCTCAAAATAAGGGGATTGGTGTTCATTTGGGAATACCTCAGAATTACTAATAGGGTGTGAAAATGTGAAAATGTTTTTTCTAAATATAATAACCCTTAAGAGTCTAAAAAAATGCAGTCAACTTTTACCTCAGATCAACAACAGATAAGCTTGTGGGTTGAACCTATGTGAAACTGGTGATGTACATATGCTTTTACTTATCAGATAAATCAAAAATTGTGCTGAGTTCCTATTAGTTTTCCTGAGAGCACCCTTATGGTAAAGCTCCAAATCAACAACCATGTGGGCTTCATTAATACTTCATATAATAAAAAAAAGTAATTTACTATAAATTTAGTTATGTACATTGCTCATTGACTGATTTACTAATAAATCTCAAAAACAGAACATAGAGATATATGGTCTTTTATATCGATGTGTTCCAAGTCCTCCATTTCACTTCTACATCCCATATTTATAATGCTCCTGTTAACAGGACACTTGTGGAGTGATGTTGAACTTTTCACCGGCTCACAGACACAATCATCAGTACATTATTAGCAAATACTTGGCGGATGATGGCAGTGATTAAAAACAGAGGGCTCAGGCAACACTGTCATTAATTTTCTGATGATATCCCACATATCTTTCAGCTAAATGATGAAGACAGGGCAGAAGAACAAAACTAATTATGTAATGAATGAACGCAAGGCCAGGCCAGTCACAACAGTCAACTGCTATAACTCTTGAATCACCTTTAACTAAACCCAGACTGAATGAGAATAATACTGTGATCCTAAAAAGGTCCTTTCCTGTGTGTATTGTCATAACATGTCATGGCCAGCTTAGAAAGGAGGTCCTAAAACATACTATAGAATAAGATGGACTTGCTACAAAATGTTGGACACTCTACCAGTAGCTCTAGGCATGTACTATTAATTACCAATAATAAGACACAGGGGCTATCTTCTCGTAACTCAGGTCCATGGTACAGGTGATTGCTCCATGGCCATGGACAGGAGCTGCAGCAATTTCCTGAGTTTCTGGGTACCCTGGGTCAGCATTTGATTTTTCTTCCTGGTGTAACGTCACCTGTGTGATGTGTTCCACTTAGGTGATATCTTGTCAGCCTGGGTAATCATAAACTGAGCCTGGAATCCCAGAGGTAATAAAATTTGTCCGGCTCCTGTCCATGGCTATAGAGCAATGACTTGGCCCATAGACAGGGATTGCGTGATCATTTCTAATAATGATGATTGTGATCCCTTGCTCTTAGCTTGTTTCTTCTTGGTCTGGCATCAGACACTGGAGTCCTTTGAGCTTTACATGGGTTATCTGAGAATAACCAAAAATGATGGTAGAAAATGTAGTAAAATCTAAAAATAACATTACTTACTAGTAAAATCCCCTGCCAATCAAATGCTAACTTTTGTTTTCATTTAAACACTGATAATATGCTTCTCTGCCCCCAGTGCACTGGTCTCATGCAATACTCAATGACTTTACCATTGCAATACTTCAGCAAGACACTTCTTCACTGACCTAAGAGAGTAAAACTGGGAAAAACTAGTTGCTAAAAAAGTGCTATCTGACAATACCAATAAAAGACTGACTAAGGGTGCTTTCACATCAGCGGTAATCGCTGATCGCGGCAGTTGCGGTGAAAAAAAAACTGCCGTGGTTAACGCATAACGGCTGCACTTGCGGTTCACCTGCGGTACCTTGCGGTACAGTTGCAGTCGCGGCAGATGCGGCCACGAAAAAACTATGGTCAGCTGCGGTTTTCTCACAGCCGCATCTGCTGCAAGTGCCGAAACCGCACTTGCCGCACCTGCCGCACACCTACCGCAAGCCCTATAGACATTGCATGGGGCTTGCCGCAGGTGAACGCAAGTGCGGCCGTTATGCGGTAATCGCGGCAGTTGCGTTTTTTTTCACCGCAATTGCCGCGATCACCGATTACCGCTGATGTGAAAGGGGCCTAAGCCTAGCAGCGTAAATGTCAGATAGTGCTCTAATCAAAGATGGATTGGTAATGTGACTATAAATAAATATTATATATTATTATAGCAATTGCTAAGTACTATCCTGTTCTATACTTCACAGCTTTACCCTTCCAATGCTGTTACTATAAAGGCATTAAGACATGACCTCTATCATAGAACTGACCTTAAAGAAAATCTTGGATCGATCCTGGCAGTACATGATCTACTCTGCGACTTGTGTGAATGTTTACAGTCCTTACAGGAAAACAATTTCACAAACAGGTAAGATGGTTCATGTTTTTATTTTGGAAAATGGGAGGTTTTTTTTTTATTAAAGATATTATTTTCTTTACTTTGTGTTTTAGAACTCAGTATTCCTCAATGTGGGTTCACAACGTAGCTTGATACCACTGGTTAAAGTACTCCTCAAATCAGTTGATAACTTGTTGGCAGAATAAGCTATATAATAAACTCCGGTCTGCTGCCTTGAAATAAGATCTTTCCAAATTTAACAATGATGTAAGACTGGACATTTTTATAAAATACCATGTGGAATATTGGTACAATTGGCTTGGTTCTTAAAAATGAAAATGAGATGGTAATAGTCTGTATGAACTGTTTTATGTTCTGAACTTAAAAATATCAGGATACTTCATTTTTGTTTTTTACTGTTTATTTCACTGTTTAATATATTCAATTGCTACTTTAATTCATTAGTGTTTGCTGTTAAAGTAATAAGGGTTACTTCCAGCTAAAATGTATAAATTCCCCCTGGGTTCTCTAAAAAAAATGTTAATAGTGCTTGAAGGACAATTTTTGGATGTTTAGTCTATGGGTTGTCTTCCAGAACTTCATACGTTTGCTGCCCTCAAACATGTTTTATAGAAGTACCGTATTTTTCGCTTTATAAGACGCACCTGATTATAAGACGCACCCCCAAGTTTGGTGAAGGAAAAGAGAAAAAAAATATTTTTTAATGTTAAATGGGGTCCGTCTTATAATGCCAGTGTCCGTCTAAGGCTGGTATCACACTGTCCGTGTGATATACAACTAGGTTGGACGTTTCACACATGATTAACTTTGAATGGCCTCCCCCCCTGTCAGGACAGGAGTGTGGTGCTACTTAAAAACACAAGCAGCTGACGCTCGCATCCAGACGTCCAGAGAGGGGGAGGCCATTCCAGTTTAATCATCTATGACACGTCCAACTTGGTCGTATTTCACACTGACTAGTGAATAGGCAGAGCTGGGAGAGCAGTGCACTCTGCACTGTGCTGTAGTGTGATGCCCTGTAATATAGAGGCAGAGCTGGGGGAGCAGTGTACTTTGCACTGTGCTGTAGTGTGATGTCTTGTAATATAGAGGCAGAGCTGGGGGAGCAGTGCACTCTGCACTGTGCTGTAGTGTGCCCTGTAATATAGAGGCAGAGCTGGGGGAGCAGTGCACTTTGCACTGTGCTGTAGTGTGATGTCTTGTAATATAGAGGCAGAGCTGGGGGAGCAATGCACTTTGCACTGTGCTGTAGTGCAATGTCCTGTAATATAGAGGCAGAGCTGGGGGAGCTGTGCACTCTGCACTGTGATGTCCTGTAATACAGAGGCAGAGCTGGGGGAGCTGTGCACTCTGCACTGTGATGTCCTGTAATACAGAGGCAGAGCTGGGGGAGCTGTGCACTCTGCACTGTGATGTCCTGTAATACAGAGGCAGAGCTGGGGGAGCTGTGCACTCTGCACTGTGATGTCCTGTAATACAGAGGCAGAGCTGGGGGAGCTGTGCACTCTGCACTGTGATGTCCTGTAATACAGAGGCAGAGCTGGGGGAGCTGTGCACTCTGCACTGTGCTGTAGTGTGATGTCCTGTAATACAGAGGCAGAGCTGGGGGAGCTGTGCACTCTGCACTGTGATGTCCTGTAATATAGAGGCAGAGCTGTGCACTCTGCACTGTGATGTCCTGTAATACAGAGGCAGAGCTGGGGAGCTGTGCACTCTGCACTGTGATGTCCTGTAATACAGAGGCAGAGCTGGGGGAGCTGTGCACTCTGCACTGTGATGTCCTGTAATACAGAGGCAGAGCTGGGGGAGCTGTGCACTCTGCACTGTGATGTCCTGTAATACAGAGGCAGAGCTGGGGGAGCTGTGCACTCTGCACTGTGATGTCCTGTAATACAGAGGCAGAGCTGGGGGAGCTGTGTAGTCTGCACTGTGCTGTAGTGCAATGTCCTGTAATATAGAGGCAGAGCTGAACCGGAGGAGCTGTGCTGTAGTGATGATGCTCGTCCTCCAGCCCTGCCAGCTTCAGATCTAGTGCAGTGTGAATGAAGATCGGCCACTTCCTGGTTCTCAGCTCTGCGACACAGGGGCTTAGCAAACAGAGCAGAGGGACCTTGGAATGCTGACACAAGGTACGGATCTGCCCTGCTCTGCCCCTGTCATCATGGCAGTGATTCAGCACAAGCTTAGTGCTGATTCACTTGCCTCTGCTGCTACAACCCGCTCCTTCATTACTTTAATAGCCCGGCACGATCTCCCCAGCAGCTGAAGGAAGCTGGGGAGCAGCCAAATGTGCCGGCTATTAGAGTAAAGGAGCGCTCCCTGCTCCCATGCCCAGCTCTGTGCGCTGTCTTCAGTGCGCATGGAGAAGTGAAGTGAATATTCATGTCGGTAATGAGCGGGGACACGTGGTTCTCCTGCCGCTTGATTCTTCAGCAGGAACCATTCCCTGCCACTTCTGACCCCACTTCACCGCTGCCCCCCCCCCCCAAGTAACCCAGGATGCCAGAATGTTATATTCCGATTATAAGACGCACCCCCACTTTCCTCCAAAATTTGGAGGAAAAAAAGTGCGTCTTATAATAGGAAAAATACGGTATATATGTCCTACGTTTCTTTATATATATTTTCTCACATCTGGTTATTTTTTGTCAATAGTACCTTTAGAAATGTATTTAGCAAATTGGTTCAAAACCTATCACACTCCCCTACTCTCTGCATGTACACACATATATATATATATTATCTACAGAGTGAGAGGGAGTGATGAATATTGAATGTGTCATACATTTTGTAAGTAAATATTGTATATTTCTTGTTCAAGAATTTTTATTGAATTTAGTATTAATATCATTGCAATAGCATAAACATTTTCATACGTATATGGTTTAAACATTTAAGATCAATGTTAATAAATCAACATTTTAAACTGACAATAGTAAACTGTTATAAACAGATAGAATAAAGGTAAGAAAAGAAGGGAGGGAAGAGGGGGAAGGAGTGGTGAAGGAGGGAGTGGGGGGGGGAAGTTATTTCCATTTTAAGCATTAGTTCAGTTCGTGTTCCACAACAAGATTGTTTGTATTTGTAAGAAAGTAGTTGTTCCATGATTTCCATTTTTTCGTGTATCTCTTCTGTAGATTGTTTCTTGTGGCGTGAGTCCATTCGTAGGCGTTATGTATCGCTATGGTGTCGATCAGAGAAGCAAAAGTTGGAGGAGTGGTTTCCTTCCATTTTTTTGTTATTAGGGTCTTAGCCGTTAAAAGAATGTGTACCACCAATGCTCTCGAGTGTGTGGGGACCTCGTTGATGTTTATCATTAGTAGGGCTAATTCCGGTGTCAAAATAATTTCAGTTTCTGCTATTTCGTTAATAAATATTTGAATTTTCCCCCAATATTCTTGGAGTAGGGGACAATCCCAGAACATATGTTCCATTGTTCCTAATTTATCGCAATTCCTCCAGCAGTTAGGGGATTGGCCCACGTCGAATTTGTGAATTTTTGTTGGGGTATAATACCATCTCGTGGCAGTTTTATAGAAGTTCTCGATAAGAGATGCGTTATTTATGCTTTTGTAAATTATTTTGTGGGTCTGTTCCCAAGATTCCAGCTGGATTGTTGTTTGTAGTTCCTTAGCCCAAACCTCCATGGCCGGTGATATAGTCATTTTTGAGTCCTGGTTGAATTCCGAATATATGTCTCTTAGAGTCCAAAATAATTTTGTTTGTCCGAATCGTATTAATTGAGTTACATTGTGTGGTAGGTAGAGTTTGTTGCTGATTTTGTCAAAGAGTAAATTTATTTTGTTCCAGTTTAGTAGTTCTTCTTTGGGTAATTTAAATTTATGTTGAAGCTGTGAAAAAGGTAGTAGCTTGTTTTCGTTGTCCAGTATATCTGTCAAAGTTTTGATTCCTTTGTCTATCCATGTTTGAGTCTTGATATTTGTAGTAAAAGCTGTAAGCGCGTTAATTGGGATCCATCTCGGAGGTATCTTTGGTTGGGTAGTTGATGTCATTGCTACTAGTGATCTCCATGCACGAATCGTAGCCTTGAGTATTGGTCCTTTTGGTAGTTTTTTGTTCTTATCGCAAAGGTACGCAAGGAGAGTCCACCTCAGATCTTCCATTTGTTTGTTAGTTTTTTCTAATTCTACCCATTTTGTTTTTTTATTGTTATCCCACCATTTTTGGCTAAGTTTAACCATTGTGGAGTTGTAGTAGGCAGAGATGTTTGGGACTGCCAGTCCTCCTTTATTTCTGCTTTTTTGAATTGTTGTTAGAGAGACTCTTGGTTTTTTCCCTCCCCATATGAATTTAGAGAGCTGAGATTGTAATTTCTTGCACCAGGATTGTGTAAGATGTAGCGGGATCGATCTAAAAACATATAATATTTTAGGTAGGATGAATAGCTTGTAGGCTTCAATTTTCCCTATCCAGGAGAGTTCGGTTTTGGAGATGTGGATGATGTCATTCTGAATTTTTTTGTATAGTGACTGTAGGTTTGTTTCATAGGTAGTATTGATAGATTTTGTTATGATTATGCCTAGGTAATTTAAGTTATCGGATTTCCAGTTAAAGGGTGTATTCAGTTGTAGAGAGTTCATTGTTTGTTCATTCAAGTTAAAGTTTAGTACCTGAGTTTTTTCAATATTTATCTTATAACAAGAAATGTTTGCAAATTCTTGCAAAGTTGCTAGTAGATTGGGAATGGAAGATATTGGGTTGGTGAGTGTTAGAATAATATCATCTGCAAATAAGCATATTTTATAGTCAGTTTGGTTAATGTTTATGCCGGTTATATCTGGGTTTGTCCTGATCTTCTGCGCAAGTGGTTCAATGAACATGTTAAATAAAGATGGGGAAAGGGGGCAACCCTGTCTCGTTTCATTTGACAATGGGATCGGGTCAGAGAGGTGGTTGTTAGTGAGGATTCTTGCAGATGGGTTTACATAAAGGGCTTTAATTGTGTTTAAGATATTTCCTTGAAAGCCAAACTTTTGGAGTACCTCAAAAAGGTAGTCCCATTGGACTCTGTCGAATGCCTTTTCGGCATCGACAGAGACCAGCACCAACTGATTGTTTGTGGTTTCTGAGTTTGAAATCAAGTTTAGTATTCTCCTAGTAGCGTCTATCGAGTTTCTATTTAGGGAATATTGCATATTTCTAAAGCTGTTACTGACATGAATTTCTCACCAGATGTCGGTACACAACCCATCCAATCCACACTGGCATGTAAATCAAACCATAGATGTACATACATTTAGTGATGTGTAATAATGAGAAATAACACTGGGAAAAAGTATTGAACACGCATACTGAAATTTATTTTATACTTTGTACAAAAGCCTTTGTTGGTGATCACAGCTTCAAAGTGCCTCCTGTATGGAGAAACTAATCACATGCATTGCTCAGATTTGATTTTTGCTTGTTTTTCTGAGAGGGTGTTTCAGGGTGATAGTCACAGGTGAGGTCTCTCTCCGGTGGTCTGTGCCCTGGCCACGCCAGCAAAGCAAGGGGGAATTTGGTTGTTGTGATTCTGGGTGGGTGTGTGTCCTTTAGGTGTGCAAGCCATACCTGTGTTTAGGCCTTTCACAGACTATGATTCTTCCCCTGGGGAGTTACAGACACAGATTCGGATTTCTTTATAAACAGTCATTTACTGAACGTTCTGCACAGTACCGCAAAGACACTGACAATGCACGTACAAATTTTTACATAGTCTTTGGCAATATGTTTGGCATCAAAACATACTTTTATGTTGATCTGCTCCATAACTCCTGATACCACTGCTCTAGCTATCTGCCTTCTCCTTCCTGCTTAGCACTACACTTCCATACGTTAGAGTCGTTTAGTTCTCTTACATGATTGCAGGTCACATCTCACTCACTGGGACCCATTTTCTGTAAAGGTACTTACTGACAACCAGACTCTTCTTGTCTAATGCTTGTTGCTGAGCTGACCAGTTTTCCAGGTCTCTGAAGCCTCCTCTCAAGTACATATACTGCTTGAGCCAGTCTACTGACAGGGGAACCTACATAGATTCTGCCTGATGCTCACAACAGATAGATGGAGGCAGTCCTCTAGATGTACCCCTTTTAAAGTTCTTCCCAGGCCTCTGTTCCCGCTGTCCAGTAATGTAAGGGTGACAGAAGCCACAACACCCACTTATTGCTATCCAAGTTATCTACTCAGCATAAACACTCATACTACTCTTTGCTATACTGCTCACTAATACAGCCTGCCACTGATATAAACTAAAATAGAGTCATCCCTCTAAGCCTAGTGGCTAGCTCCACCCCCAGTGGGATAATCCCACTACTTAAATACTGCTTGCCCTACAGTCAGTAGCTGAATACGCTGCCTACATCATATACATAGAGACATCACATACAGTTGTGCTCAAAGGTTTACATACCCCGTCAGATTTTTTGCTTTCTTGGCATTGTTTCAGAGAATATGAATGACAAAACAGAAACTTGGATATCTTTTTGTATCCCTTTCTTGTTTTATACAGTTCAACTATCTTTTCCAGTACACAATACTGATAAAGGAACCTCTTAATCTCAAGTGGATAGAATATACATAAACCCCAAACACTATCGTGAAAGTATATAAACCATGATTAGTACAGACACCATCCACTAAAATGATTTTTTAGGAAATTATTATAAAGTTGATTTTAATATAATACAAAAAGTGGTGGGTATTAAAATATACAGGTCAATTGGGGAGTAAACAATAGAAAAGGATGGCAAGATATTTAATCCATCAGGGAGAGAGGACAAGGAGTAGTGTCACCAAAATCACAGACCTTTCAAAATATAATCATATAACTGGACACCTCCATGTAACAAATTGTAATGTCACAGCCTATTGCAAGGCTGCATTAAACTGCCTCGTGCTGCAAAGACAATGCTAAGTAATGCTGAGCCTGCAGTAAGGCTGATACTAGGCTAACTGGCTGCAGATGCTATGGGCTAATCGACAGTGGCTACCTGTGATCTACCCACCTAGTCATAAAGTGCTGCATTTACTTGAACAAAGCATAGTTTACCTTGGGCCATACTGCACTGCCCTGCAGGAGGTCTGGAATGGAGACACACTTCCAGGACAACCTGAACTCCTTGTCCTCCCTCCCTGATGGATTAAATATCTTGCCATCCTTTTCTATTGTTTACTCCCCAATTGACCTGTATTATTTTAATACCAACCGCTTTTTGTATTATATTCAAATAAACTTTATAATTATTTCCTAAAATATGATTGTAGTGGATGGTGTCTCTACTGATCGTGGTTTATATACTTTCACGATTTTATCTTTTCCAGTAAATCCATTCACAATTCTTTTGCTTTCCCCATGACACACAATCCAGAAACATTAATGGCTGGATGGAAGATGCAAGAGTCTGTCTGGATCCCAGAAACTCACTCAGCTTTTATGAACAGACACTGATTACAAGCAAATAGATTACAGGTGAGAATGTAACCTGTATTAGCCATTCAAACCCATTTGTGTCAACTTCTGTGCATGTTTTCAGGCCATAATCACCAGGATATGTGAACTTTTGATCAGGGTAATTTGGATGTTTTTGATGCCATTATGCTTAAAAAAGAGAAAACACAGTAGTTTGACAATAGATGTCTTCACCCAACCACTAACCATGAGGGGAAAAGTTTTTGTGTTATCTTTCATATTCTCTGAAAAAAGGCCAAGAAAGCAAAAAATCTGCCGGGTGTGTAAACTTTTAATCACACTGTAATATACAAAGATGCATGACACAGTTCATAATAATATTAATATATAATAATAATATATTTATCATGTATATAGTGCTATTATTCCCTAGCATATACAACGTGATTGGTGTCTTCAGGGGCTGGAGCAATCCTAATGCTGAAAGTTCTGTGGGCACCTTCTATTAACTCTGTGATTTCCAGAAATGTTCTTATTGGATTCAGGTCAGGTCATTGGCTTGGCCATTCTACCAGCTTGAGAGTATTCTTGGATGTTTGTTTGGGATCACAGTCTTGCTGAAATATCCACCACCATTTCATCTTCGTTATCCTGGTAGATAGTCACAGCATTTTCTCAAGAATGTCTAAGTACATTTGTCCGGTCATCCTTACTTGAATTATATGAAGTTTGCTGAAAAACAACTGCACACCATGATGTCCCAACTCCAAAGTTTACTATTGATATGGTATTTTGGGTGATATGCAGTGCCCTTTGGCCCCCAAACATGGTGTATATTATGGCATTGAAAGAGTTCAATTTTGGTCTCATCTGACTACAATATATTCACCCAGCATTTCACAGCTTGTCTAAATGTTGTTGCACAAACTTTAAATACACTTGAACATACTTTGTGTTCTGCAGTGGGCTCTTGTGTGGTGAGCATGCATACAGACCATGGAGGTTGAGTGCATTACTTATTGTTTTCTCCACAGGTAGTTCTTGACTCTTGGACAACATTTCTGATCATTATATTCATTCCCTTGACTGGAATTTTGTGGGGAGCACGTGGTCATGGCCAGTTTATGATAAAATTATGTTTTAGAAATTCTTCTGTAACCAATGCCATCGTATATTTTGCAACAATAATGTTGTAAAGGTGTTGAGACAGCTCACTAGTTTTACCCATCGTGAGATATTTCTTGTGTGGCACTTTAGTAATGAAACACCTTTTTATAAGCCATCAGTTGAAACAGCTGATATTATTTTTCAGAAAGTGGCAGGATTGTTTCTAATTACTGATAGATTTCAACTGGTGTTACGACCTTTCATGGGTTTTTGCACCTCTTTCTGCATGTGCTCAGTCCTTTTTCCATGTGTTATTTATTATTAATACACATCACTAAATGTTATGAACATGGACATGGTATGATATTTTTGCCTGTGTGGATTGGATGGGTTGTTACCAACATGTCATTTCACCTTTAGATATATATTTACTTAGAAAATTGGTGATGTGTTCAATACTTATTCACCCGCAGTATATATATATATGTATGTATACATACACACACATACACACACATATATATGTATATATTTCTATCTAAGCATATATATATATATATATATATATATATATATATATATATATATATAAAATACTAGACGGGGCCTGATTTTACTGCATTGGGCAATTCTAGGATATGTGCATTATACATTATATTTTAGGCCATGTACTCCTGCTACTAATTGCAGCACCATCTAGGAGGGTGGGGGAGCCAGCTGCTGCACATGGTGGCCATGGCTTCGCAGGTGCTGCTGCTCGCCATCCCCTTGTGCACTCTCTATCGCTTGTGCTGTCTCTCACCCCTGTGTGCTCTGTCTGTCTGTCTGCCTTATGTTGTCTTTTCACCCTGTATGCTCACTCTCCCCTTGTGCTCTTTCTCCCTGTGCGCTCTCTGTCCTCTTGTTGTGTGCTGACTCACTCACCCCTGTGCGATATCTCTTTCCCTCTGTACTCTGAGGAGCCGTGGCCGCAGTAGGATGGGTCAGTCACAAGAGTATGAAGGAGCGGACCCAGGCACTTGCGCTGTGGCAAGTGTCCCAGATGGCATGTGGGCCCCCCTGATGTCCTATAAGTGGCGCTGTTTTCTTTGACTGATCAATGAAACTTGTGGGCTCTTCACATTCCAGTTTAACTGTAATTATTCCAGCTTAACTGTAATTTACATGGTGTCCTATAGGTTGTGTTGTTTTGAGGACAAACTGACACACAGACAGACAGACTGGATAGGGCTTTTATATAGTAGATATATGACATTCGAGCCATTGTAAGATGTTTTATGCCAAAAAACTTCGTATGAATTTAGACGGAATGGTATTGTTTTTTTCTTTCCTTTCCTAAGGCAGCTCTGTTGTGTTTCTTGACTATAGAATTTTATTTTTAGGCAAAAATTTCAAGACAAAGGAGAAAATGAATTGTCTTTTGTTTCAAGAGAAAGTGAAAAGATATCAGGTTTGCAAACACTGAATGTTTCTCTACAAGTATGTGTGTAGGCAATGCTAATGGTACCATAGAAAGCCACATCATTACTATGCTGCAAGGAGACAAAGCAGAACTTGCTTGTTCTCAGCTTCGTTGCTAATACAGTTGTGATTGTTAATGGGAACAATTTGTGATTGAAAACTGGATCTACATTTGTGAGAAAATAACAACAAAAATATGGAAATTCAATCATTTTTTCATATTATCTTGAGTAAAGTATTGGTACAGAAATGTCTGCCTAATTGCTATTTACTTATTTCTTTTGATTAGGCAAGTAATGTGGTCCTGTGTGCGTGCAGTAGTGTTACAGCATTACTGATGACATGTACACAAGTTCCATACATCCAGATGTGTAAATGAATGCAGATTTTCTATACATAGGTTCAATCCATTCACTCTCTGATAAGTGTTTGTTTTAAACACAGCTAAAATCAAACCAGTGTCATAGAAACTAGTCCTTGGGTATCATTCATTTGTAATGATTTCCAGAGCTGGCGTCTGACTGAACTTGTGTGAACTTTGTGCTTTACAGACGCATTTACTGATAAAATGTTGGAGAGCATCAATTTTATTTTCTTAGCTGAATCTCTAAATTGATGTGACTGTTGGAGTGTAAGAACTATGGTAGGATCATCATTATGGCATGACAGAATCCAGCTAAAGTGCTCTAGCATGTGTGTAGATATATCAACACCTATGCACTGCAAATTGACCAGCAAATGCTTGATAAGGCTCGGAATCTGAGATTCTAGTATTTTCCGCCCTTGTTTTTTGGCATGTTAGTTTGTATGCGATTCCACTTTGCTTTTTACATTACAATTCTTTTTTCTTTTTAAAGGGAACCTGTCATCTATTTTCGGGGTTCTACATCTTTCCCACCACCTTTAACATACTGTATGTAAATGAGTTGTTAAAGGTCTGATGGGGTGCAGCACCCTGTGGACCTCACCGCCTCGCTCTATGGAAAACCCACACCCTCTGCATTGAAAACACTGCCCCCTCCTGAGTGACTGCATGTGAATGACAGCAAGATCATTCATAAGTCTTGCGTGTGCGCTATTGAAGCCGCACAGTGCCCGAAGTCTCACGAGATTCCACTTTGCAGGCACAAGACTTAATTCTCCCAAGAATTCAGGCACTGTGCGGCTGATAGGACACAGTGAGGTGCGTCACTGAGCATGCGTGAGACTTGTGAATGACGTTGCTGTCATTCACATGCTGTCGCTGAGGAGGGGGCGAGGTATTCAATGCAGCGGGGCAGGCTTTCCATAGAGGAAGGCGACGAGGTCCAGAGGATGCTGCACCCCATCGGACCCTTAACAACTCATTTACATACAGTGCAGGACACAATAAAAGTTGATTTCTGGGGTGCAGGGGGACATCTGGGGATATAAAGGGGTTACCGGAACCTCAATTACAATATGTTTAAAGTGGTGGGCACAGTTTATAATTCCCAAAACAGATGACAGGTTCACTTTAATAAAGACCTACTTTACAGTTCTAAAATTTAGATTTTAGAATAGCTTTCCTGAATAGTACCTGGGTGGTCTATCCATCTGGTTGTTATCAATGTATGATCACTAGGGGTTTTACCTCTACTCAATGGAGCGCTGCAGCCCATTACCAGCAGTGATCCTGCTACAGCACCTTTGCCATGTTCCTGTTCACTTGAATGGACTGACATTAAGTATCAAGCACATATATACTCCTATTGATATGGCTGTATTAGTTTTAGTTACTGAGGAAATATGGCTTCCTGTTATCATGGAATTGCTGTGTATTTAGCAGCTAGACAGGTATAGATGATTTTATGGTGTTTTATTCACACCTTGTATCTCGGATGGCCAGCTGTCCTCTCCCTTTGTGCATGGTTATACAAGTGCATCTCAATTAATTAGAATATCATCAAAAAGTTAATTTATTTCAGTAATTCAGTACATAAAGTGAAACACCTATATTATATAGAGTCATTACAGAGTGATCTATTTCAACTGTTTATTTATGTTAATGTTGATGATTATGGCTTACAGCCAATAAAATCCCAAAGGTCATTATCTCAGAAAATTAAAGCAGGGAGGATGAAGGGTCTGAGAGATAAAATATTACCTAAATAGGTGTCAGAGGCTTCACCTTGTGTGGTTGTGAGAGTCACAACCACTATAAAAACATATCACGGCTGCTGCAGTCGCCAGTGTGGTGCTTATAGAGTAGGGAGCATGAAGGTTTAAAAACCACGCTGCTATATTCCACAAGACATCAAAGGGTGAATATAATATTAATTTATTAGTCAACACGTTTCAGGGCTCCCTAGTCCCTTCCTCAGGACAAATCAATGACCTATTGCCATGTTTCAGGGCATTTCAGGAAGCCCTGAAACACGATAACTAATAAATCAATATTATATTCACCCTTTGATGTCTCGTGGAATACGGCAGCACAGTTTTTAACCTTTCATCCTCCCTACTTTAATTTTTTGAGATAATGACCTTTGGGTTTTCATTGGCTGTAAGCCATTTACAGAAATAAACACTTGAAATAGATCACTCTGTTTGTAATGACTCTATATTATATATGTGACTCACCGTAGCCGGGGGGTACACAGAGCGGGCGTTGATTCTCCTCCAGTCACGGAACCGCGCCTGCGGTGGTGTAGGCCCGGTGGTCCAGATCAAAAGGGGAAATGGCGGAACAGTAGGGGTGATTTGTCTTCGTGACGCCACCTGCGGGTGTTCTGGTAACTTTACCAGCGCTGCGGGTTCTCCGGGGGATGTTAAGCAGCTAGATGGGACGCTCCCCACAGGATGAGCGGGAGTCCCCGGAGCCAGGAGCTGCGCAAGATGTTGTGAGGCAGCTGCGGTAAGGCTGCTGTTAGGCCCAGGAGTCAAACACAGACACGCCAAAGTCTTTTTAGTACCTTTACTGGTGGTTTTCAGGTACGCCAGACCGGGTTCGTGAAGTTTAGCAATCCTGGAGATTCACAGCAAGCAGTTTGTGTAGGCTTCCTTCTCTCTATACTTCTGGTGCTAAGGTCGGGTGGATGTGGAATCCAGCCGGACTGGGCAGTGTGTTCAATAGAACGGATTTCACCTGGTTGTCAGCACTGAGGGCACTGTAAAAGGGTGATGATAATTCTACCTTCTTCCCTGGGCTCTCGTTGGTAGGTGCGACAGGTGGAACAGGGGGCTAGACTCCCTGTGAAGTATGCTGGTTCTCTGCAGTGGCTATGTAGCTTCCACAGCTTCGGTTCCAGTAACCGGTTATTAAGGGAGAGAGTTATGATTAGGGATGGGCGAATCTACTCGCTAGGACTCGTTACTCGGCGAGTAGTAAGGGACTCGCAGGACTCGGTACTCTGCGAGTTTCCCAGCGTTTACTCGCACGAGTCCAATGCAAATCAAAGGCAAATGCTGACAAAACTAGGATTGCCATTGTCTTGCATTAGACTCGGCTATTGTGCCAGTGATAGCAGGGAAACTCGCAAAGTAACTGCTGTTTCTTTGCGAGCCGAGTCCAGCTGTCTGCTCTGTGCAGCTCCAGGGTCCTAGAGCCCGCCTGCTCACAGACATGATGTAGCAGTGCTGAGATTGTTCTCAGTCTGCTCATTCCCTGTGCATAGACATCTATATCTATGCACAGGGGATGTAGCAGAGAGGACATCGCGTTTTGGACTACGTCGGACGGAAGAGGATTTTTTTAATTAAAGATGGAGTCCCTAATGGCTTTTTTTTATTTCAAATAAAAATTTTTCTGTGTTTTTTTAACCCTTTATTGGAGATTCTTAGTAGCTTGGTCAAATGTGGCCTGACATTAAGAATCTCGGGCTTAATACCAGCTTGTATAACAAAGCTAGTATTAACCCCTTTATTACCCAGCGTGCCACCGCCACCAGGGCTGCTGGAAGAGCGGGGTTCAGCGCCAAAGGATGGCGCTTCAATGAACGCGCCATCTTCTGGGGCGGCTGCGGGCTGCAATTTGCAGCGGGGGGTGCCCAGAAAGCTTGGGCATCCCTGCGCTGCGGATTCCAGCCCCCAGCTGCTTAGCTGTACCTGGCTAGACATAGAAATTGCGCGGAGCCCCACGCATTTTTTTTTTATTATTTCATGAATTTCAGAGTCTCAGAGTCAGAGTCTCAGAGTCTCAGAGTCAGAGTCTCAGAGTCAGAGTCTCAGAGTCTCAGAGTCAGAGTCTCAGAGTCAGAGTCTCAGAGTCTCAGAGTCAGAGTCTCAGAGAGTCAGAGTCAGAGTCAGAATCTCAGAGAGTCAGAGTCAGAATCTCAGAGAGTCAGAGTCAGAATCTCGGAGAGTCAGAGTCAGAATCTCAGAGAGTCAGAGTCAGAATCTCAGAGAGTCAGAGTCAGAATCTCAGAGAGTCAGAGTCAGAATCTCAGAGTCTCAGAGTTTCAGAGAGTCAGAGTCAGAGTCAGAATCTCAGAGAGTCAGAGTCAGAGTCAGAATCTCAGAGAGTCAGAGTCAGAATCTCAGAGAGTCAGAGTCAGAATCTCAGAGAGTCAGAGTCAGAATCTCAGAGAGTCAGAGTCAGAATCTCAGAGTCTCAAAGTCAGAATCTCAGAGTCTCAGAGTCAGAGTCAGAATCTCAGAGTCAGAGTCAGAATCTCAGAGAGTCAGAGTCAGAGTCAGAATCTCAGAGTCTCAGAATCTCAGAGTCTCAGAGTCAGAGTCAGAATCTCAGAGAGTCAGAGTCAGAATCTCAGAGAGTCAGAGTCAGAATCTCAGAATCTCAGAGTCTCAGAATCTCAGAGTCTCAGAGTCTCAGAGAGTCAGAGTCAGAGTCAGAATCTCAGAGTCTCAGAGAGTCAGAGTCAGAATCTCAGAATCTCAGAGTCTCAGAATCTCAGAGTCTCAGAGTCAGAATCTCAGAGAGTCAGAGTCAGAATCTCAGAGAGTCAGAATCTCAGAGAGTCAGAGTCAGAATCTCAGAGAATCAGAGTCTCAGAGAGTCAGAGTCAGAGTCAGAGTCTCAGAATCTCAGAGTCTCAGAATCTCAGAGTCTCAGAGTCAGAGTCAGAATCTCAGAGAGTCAGAGTCAGAATCTCAGAGAGTCAGAGTCAGAATCTCAGAGAGTCAGAGTCAGAATCTCAGAGAGTCAGAGTCAGAATCTCAGAGAGTCAGAGTCAGAATCTCAGAATCTCAGAGTCTCAGAATCTCAGAGTCTCAGAGAGTCAGAGTCAGAATCTCAGAGTCTCAGAGAGTCAGAATCTCAGAGACTCAGAGAGTCAGAGTCAGAGTCAGAATCTCAGAGAGTCAGAGTCAGAATCTCAGAGAGTCAGAGTCAGAGTCAGAATCTCAGAGTCTCAGAGTCAGAGTCAGAATCTCAGAGTCTCAGAGTCAGAGTCTCAGAGTCAGAGTCAGAATCTCAGAATTTCATGAAATAATTAAAAAAAATGCGTGGGGCTCCGCGCAATTTCTATTTCTAGCCAGGTACCGCTAAGCAGCTGAGGGCTGGAATCCGCAGCGCAGGGATGCCCAAGCTTTCTGGGCACCCCCCGCTGCAAATTGCAGCCCGCAGCCGCCCCAGAAGATGGCGCGTTCATTGAAGCGCCATCCTCTGGCGCTGAACCCCGCTCTTCCAGCGGCCCTGGTGGCGGTGGCACGCTGGGTAATAAAGAGGTTAGGGCCAGCTTTGTATTATCAGCTGGTCCTAAGCCCGAAATTTATGGCGGTCACGCCAATATTAGACATGACCGCCATGAATTTCTATTAAATTGTTTTAAAAAAAACACAACACAGAGAAAATTTTTTATTAGAAATAAAAAAAAAAGCCATTAGGGACTCCAACTTTAATTAAAAAAATCCTTTTCCGTCCGACGCAGTCCAAAACGCGATGTCCTCTCTGCTCATCCCTGTGCATAGATATAGATGTCTATGCACAGGGAATGAGCAGACTGAGAACAATCTCAGCACTGCTACATCATCTCTGTGCACAGACATTCATGTCTGTACACAGGGAATGAGCAGACTGAGAACAATCTCAGTACTGCTACATCAGGCAGCAGGCGGGCTCTAGGACCCTGGAGCTTTGGCAGCCAGCACACTGAGCAGACAGGACTCTTATCTGTGCGAGTTTCCCAGCGATTACAGTTGCAAAGTAAACGAGTCCAATGCAAATAAATGACAAAACTAGGATTGCTTCAGGCTGAAGCTTCCGAGACACATCTGCGATTTGTAAATCTCACACTACTCGCTATTACTCGCTTCCCCATTCATTAACATTGGACTCGCTAGACTCGCAACGAGTAGCGAGTCCCGGGCTCGGACTCGCTAGAGTCAAGCGATTCTGAGTAATTTAGGATTCGCCCATCACTAGTTATGATCACTCTGGTGTCCCTGAGAGGTGCTTCTCCTTTTCCTCTAACCCCAATTGCAAGGGTTTCCTCACTTGGCTGGATGACTGGTTGGGCCTAGTGTGTGTCTCATTGAGTGGAGAGCAGACACACCCTGCTGCTCTCCTAGCGTCTGCACACTCTGAAGTTTCTCCCTCCAAGACTCTATTTATAGGGGGAACTGGCTCAAAGTGACCAGTGGGGCTCCCCCTAGAGGCTCGGGGTGAAACCAGGTGTTCTAAGGTGTTGTTGTGTTGTGGGTTTGCTTTGCTGTTACTTACTCCATTTGTGCCCCAAGGGTTCTGTGGTGCCCAACAGGTGCCAGGGTGCCACATATGCGTTTCACTTTATGTATTGAAATACTGAAAAAAATTAACTTTTTGATGATTTTCATAGAGATTGTCAAGTCATAGAGATGCACCTGTAACTGGTGTCTAGTTATAAGTGGACCAGCTTAACGACTAAAGAAATTGGGCATGACAAAATAAGTGTACTGATTAAGAGGCAGCAATAAACTGATGTTATACAGATTTTGGCCATTACTTCTAAAGACTAATTTAGTCATTAATAGAAGTGGCTATCCATAGCACTAAATCAGTTAAGTGCATCCTTTAGTGTAGGTTAAAAATATAAAGTAATTGATTTATCACAAACAGCTCCTCAAGGATAATGTGGCTAGGTATTATAAATGCATAATTAGCACATTGATCTGCTATGCTTCAAACTTTTTTAACTATGCATACTTTGTATTGGACTGTAAATTATATTATTAAATTATATATTGTATTCAATATTTTTTTTCTAATATTCTTTAATAGACTTATTAGTGTCCTTTTTACTTTTACAGAGACAAGAAAGTGTATAAACAGCAGCAATGGTAAGCATAGTGGAATATTTCAACTTATTATCCGTGGGAAATGAAATAATCATAATACATTTTATTTAGATAACGTAAAAATATTCTGCAACACTTTACAATTAAATGTGGGCAATGCACAGACAATACAAAATAACAAATAGTTCAACAGTTACATAATGGGTGAGGACCCTGCTCGCAAGCTTACAATCTATAGGGCAGTGTCCTTGAACCCAATGGAGCAGAGCATAATAATAAGGAGTTTTTGATCTGTCGCACCCTGGGACAGGGGTACTCGGATCCGGGTCCTCTCTTCAGCCTACGGAGGAATGTCATGGCAACAATTCGGGCCTCTCGTTCCTTCCCACTCATCTACTCCGAGGCCAGCTGTCGCAGACTTTCTGTGGACATTCCCGTCCGGGAATCCTAGTCGTATATGACAGCCTTTACTTCGTGTGCAGGGGTTGGGCTCCAGGCATAAAGTCCTTTCACATCACCGGTTAATTCGTGGCCAGGGTATGCAGCTGCCCACCACATCTACAGGGCCGGTACCCTGGTGTCGGCCTGGTCCTCCCAGTGTCCTGACTCATCTGGACTCATCGTGGACCCCTTCTTCTCTCCTTCGGTACTCGCCCAGGGACACGGACCGGCCTTACGGTGGCACAGGCCGCCAGGTCCACGTTCTTCCTTTACGGTGTTACACTTTGGCTCTCGGGGCATCTTGGCTTGGGGTTCTGTACCTCACCTACTCACTCATGCCAGGAACATGAACAAGTGCTCTCTGTGTCTTCCTGACTCAGTCCCCCAACTCAGTGTTCCTAGGGTTTTAGTCTAGTTCCTCCACCCCTTTCCCGGGTTTTTCTCTCTAGCTCCCCCTCTATCCCTTGCCTGACATGGAGTACAAGGTCTAGGGATGGAGGGATGTGTAGGGTGTTGGTGTGGGGTGACTTGCTTACCTGTCCCAGCTGCATCACCTTCTGTGGCCGCAAGTCCGCAGGGGCGCCACACTCCCCCAGAGCAAAGCTTGGCACATCCGCATGCCAAGACCTGGTACGAGTGACACAAACTCAAAATTTTTTATGCATTAAACGAAATCATGAATAGTATTTACTTGTGTTTTCTTTCCCTAACCAGAAGCGCAATCATTAACCGTTGCATAACAAAAACTTTTCTTACGACTATAAAATACAAGAATGAGAAAATAGATACAATGCAGTCCCACAGAGTCCAAACGTTCCGCGATTGATGGCCTTTGGAAACCCACCACTAAAAAAACCCTTCTGCGTGCCCTGGGCGCGGCGACAGGGGCTACACCACGCACCGGATCTTCGACCGCGCTGGTGGGTTTTTGAGCGGTGCGGTCTCTTTCTGCAGTGTCCTTACACAGTTCAGTCCACATTATTACTATACACAGATAACTCCTATCCTAAAACCAATAGGAGGCACACCGTGGTGTGCTTAACTATATACATGAAAGTTCTGATCGCAAAGTCCGGGATCAAATGTTCATGTTTCTTTAACTCTCTAATGAAGGGACACATGCATACAGGGACGTCATGGGATAACAAGGGAAATGCAGAGTAATCATTCACACTTACAGTTTTTACCCTTTTTCGGAGCTTATGGCTTCCACCATATAATCAAACTAAATCCAAGGCAGTGCCGTGCCATATGCCCTGCCTGATCACAACGGCGACAGATTGGCTGTCCATCGATGTCAAAGTGATCCGTTATCCCTCCCCTCCTCCGAGGCATCACACCCCGTCTCAACAATGGGACATCATTGGGCTTAGCGGCGACCGGTGGGGTAGTGGTTAGAGCCTGTACGGTTTCGGTGAGGGCGGCCACACTTCAGTGCAAGTCCCAAAGTCCGTTCACTAGTTCCTCAGGGGACATGCATCCTCGGTTGAATAATACTCCCAACCGGACATTCTGCGTTTATCTTCCACACTGAGGGGCAGGCCGGTTGTGGGTTTAACGTCTGGGATCACTTCCTCCGTCTGCCGGGTTGGTAGAGCGGGGCATGATGCAGCACTTGCGGCTAATTTCTCTGCAAGTACCCTTTGCCACCGCTCTATAGTGTCAAGGTGGGCACGCCCCATTTGATCACTCAGTTCAGATATCTCCCGAAATAACTGGGCAGGGTCTATCCCCGGTATTGGGCTCTCTGCTGGGGGTCGGGACACATTCCCGAGGGCTGCTCGACCTCTCTGGAATCAGGGAGGTCGCTGCATTCCCTGCTTTCCGCCATATCCGGCCCTTCATGGGCGCACACTTGGCTGTTACCATGCACCATCCTTGTGGTGCTATCGTCTCTCTCCACCTCCCTTCGTGGGTGTCAACAATCACCTCCATTGTCGGCCAACCTGCCCACGGGTGGAGTTATACAGTCACTAGCTCTGCCCTCCCCCGGAGAGAAGAATGGCAGGGGCAGGAGCTCGGTTTCCGCTCTGTGCTGGCCTGGCACACGATGAGGGGCCATGGCACGCTCCTTTGCCAGCACATGGCATTAGTCTTTTTGGGCCACCATTACTAAGGCCCAGAAAACACAGTCCAACAAAAACAGACTGTAGGCACACAAAACCTGGTTTTACCAGGTTGGTGATTCTGTTCGTGACGCCAAATTTGTTACATCCCAGGACAGGGGTACTTGGAACGGGCCTTCTCTTCAGTCTGCGGGGGAATGTCAAAGCGATGTGACCCGGCTCCGTATGCCCAGGTGCGGCAATAAAAGGGAGTTAAAGAAAAAGGGGAAATAAAGTTTTAAAGTAGTTTGTGACGCCACCTGCAGTTTGTGGCTAGTAAAGCCACTGCTACCGTCCAGGGCTCTGGGGAACAATGATGAAGGCGGCAGCCTGGATGGTGAGCCCTCCATGGGTAGGACTTGGTGTTCCCAAAGTAGGTGTATGGAATGTGTTGTCTGGCCTCTGCGCTTATCCTTTTTAGGCAGTCTCTCCTGTCAGCATGCAGTAGGCAGTGTGCTGCTCTGCAGGCGGGAGCTTGTCACCGTCACGCAAAGGAGCGTCTCTCACACACAGTTCTGAGTCTGTCCAAGCACTTTTACTCTCATTGGTACAGTTCCAGTTACATACAGTACACAAATGGTCCCAGTCACTGGTTCTGCAGCCGGGACAGTTCACTAGGGGTACCCCTTTCTAGACCTTTTGGGCCTCTCGTTCCTCCCCGTACATCTACTTCGGGCTAGCTGTCGCAGACTTTCTGTGGACGTTCTGGGAATCCTAGCCCTATATGATGGCCTTTCCTTCGATGTGCCGGGGATTGGGTTCTGGGCATAAAGTCCTTTCATTTTACTGGTTAATTCGTGGCCGGGGCATGCAGCTGCCAACCACATCTACAGGGCCGGTACCCTGGTGCCGGCCCAGTCCTTCCGGTGTCCTGACTCATCTGACCCACCGTGGACCCCTTCTTTTCTCCCTCGGTACTCGGCCAGGGACCTGGACCGGCCTAATGGTGGCCCAGGCCGCCTGGTCCACATTCTTCCTTTACGGTATTACTTTTTGGCTCTCAGGGCGTCTTGGCTTGGGGGTTCTGCTCCTCACCTACTCACTCACGCCAGGAACATGAGCGGTGCTCTCTGTGTCTTCTCAACTAAGCCCCCCAACTTAGTGTTTCTAGGGTTTTAGTCTTTTAGTTTTTAAGTTTTAGTTTTTCTCTCTGCGCTCCACCCTCCACCTAGCTCCCCCCTCTATCCCTTGCCTGACATGGAGTAATAGGTCTAGGGATGGGGGATGTGTAGGGTGTTGGTGTGGGGTGACTAGCTTACCTGTCCCAGCTGCATCACCTTCTCTGGCCGCAAGTCCGCAGGGGCGCCACAGATCCATAGTGTTAAAAGGGGCTGAGAGAGGAGCAGCAGGAAGTAGTGATTGTTGGATTTTGCTGTTAATAGGTCATTAGAGACTTTGGCGAGGGCAGTGTCAGTAGGATTTAAAAAGTATAATCAAGATTGTAAAGGATCAAGGAGACAGTAATCTGAGTGATAATGGATCAAATGGGAGTGGAGCAAATGTTCAAGGAGTTTAGAGATAAAGGGAAGATTAGTAATTGGTCTATCATTAGCAGTACAGTTCTGGTTGAGGATGGTTGTTAAGTGATGGTGATGATCCTTGAGTAGGGAGATTACGATGGAGTGTTTGAATGGACAGGAAAAGATACTAGACGGAAGAAAGAGGGAGAATATTTTAGTTAATTAAGTAGTGACAGCTGGGGAGAGGGTCTGGAAGAGATGTCATGGAATAGGGTCACTAGTTCAGGTTGTAGACTTAGAAGAAGCCGGTTAACTTTTTCTTCTGTGACAGGCTGAAACATGGAAAACTAGCTTGAGGTATGGGAGAGGAGAGGATAAAGGCTCTGTGGGGATTGTGCAGAAATGTCTTGAGAGACATGGTTGATTTTTTGTAAAGCAAAAATTGGTCAGAATGTCATCACTGAGGTTGGTGACCGGGCCTGTACTTTAGTGCTTACGAGGGAGTGGAAGGTTTTGAAGAGCAGTTTTGGATTGTTGGCTAGTGATGTGATTGTGATGAGGATGGTGAAGTAGACTTGCTTTGCCAGTTACAGAGTAGAGTTATAGGTTTGAGCATGAAAATGAAATAAAATTAAATCAAATGAATGGACTGATCAGTAATTCTAAACACAGACTATCTATAGATAAAGGTGATTTTGTTTCTGGGGAAAAAAAGCTATGTTTTTCTGTAATCTTTCCAGTATGGGTAAGGCCAGATTCCCACTTATACTGAAACTTGCAATTGACATTAATAGTGAATACTTCAACATGTTTGCTATAAAAGAAAAGTGCAATGATGTCTTTCAGTACAGAAACCAGTCAGACCTTATTATAATGAGTAGGGCACATCTAGTGCTGTTTGAATCATTTATAGAACAGATGCATTGTTCCAGGAGTTCCATTGTACTGTTGGTAAATAACAGAAAAATTAAAAAATCTATGAGTTTTGAATGAAAAGTAATGCCTTCACCTTCATAACTTGGGTTTCATTGGGAATATTTTAATGAATCAAATGCAGAAATAACCCTAAGAATGTGCTCTTTGATTACTGGTATTCGCTTTTGCACATAATCACTAGACAATAAAATGCACTACTGTCAACAATAAACAAGTTTTCTGAAGCCATCACGTAAGAAGTCAACACTCTGTTTCCACAACCAGCCACTTATAGTTTTCTCAACTTCTTCATCAGAAGCATAATGATGTCACTGCAGATCTTTCATTATTAGTAACAGATGGAAGTCTGACGGTGTCCAAATCTGGACTGTATGGAGGATGCCTCACAGTGGTCGTTTCAAAGTTTGCAGCATTGTGATGTAAGGTTCTGAATTGTTGCTCCATGTTCAAGGAAATCAACATTAATAACACCATCTGCATCCCAAAACACCGATGACATGATTTTTCCAGCTGAGAATTGTGTCTTTAATTTCTTTTTCTGTGGCAAGCATTTGTGTTGATATTCCATGGACTGACATTTCATCTCCAGTTTGTAGTGGTGTACCCAAGTTTTGTCTCCTGTCGCAGTTGACTGCACCATAAACATCTTGCATTCTCTGATGAACTTCATTTTGGGATGACACCTTCTGCTGTCAAGAATTCAATGACAGAATGTTGCTTAAATCGCAATAACCTACCATCCTTGCAGAATTCCATTATTTACACTGTAACAGCACAATCATTCATTTATAAGGCTTCCTGCCAACTGGAGCTGTAGAGGAGAGTCTACTGAACAGCCCAGTATCTAATGCATACCAGTGCTGAGTAGTTATGAAGGTGGAGGTATTACTTTTAATTCAAACCTCATAATAACAAGGTCCACCATTAGACTTTTCAAGTTTATAAAAAAAAGTACAGAAAATATTCCTCAAATGGTGCTGTGAATGACATTTAAACTGAAGGTGTTGTTAGAGGTAGATTATTTTGCTTTGCCTGATATAAGTGCTGTGCCATATACTCCATAATGCTTATTGGTTTCACTGCACTAATATGCTTGTTACAGGCAAAGGGGGCCAAATGTGGCCTGCATTTGGTTGTACTACTATCTGGACAGCTAGTGCCAGAGGTAGTGACGGTTCTTCTACTGCTACCAATAGCTCCCACATCTTGGCTGTGATAGGAGTATTTTTTAATTGTACACTAAACTAACCATTTTCATTGCCACTTTAATTTTACCATACATTTTGTATAAAACTTTAACTTTTTCTTTTCAACTTCAATTATTTAACCCTTGCCAAAAAGAGATGAGGAACACCTGATAGATGGGTACATTTACAGAAAACAAATAAGACTAGTAAAACAGGTGTGTAGAACGGACATGCACAGTGAAATTACTAAATTTATTATTTTTTTGTCTATTTTTCATCTAAACTCAACTCTGTTCACAAAGCAAATAACAAGATAAGAAATGCGAAATAGGCACACAACCAAAACCTCAGCACCAACAACAGAGTGCTGTAATGTGTACATATGTAACATTTGATTGATTAAATCCAGTGATTCATGCAGCATTACATGAATCCCCTAATTATTATATTGATGGCTGGACCATGTATGACATCATTTGTTACTGTTACCTTTTGTACCTCCCCTATTTCCTCTAGATTGTAAGCTTGCGAGCAGGATCCTCACTCCTCATGGTTTTTAAATTTTTCTTACTCTCTATTATTTCATATTGTCTGTACATGTGCCCTCCGAATTGTAAAGTGCTGAGTAATATGTTGGCGCTATATAAATAAAATGATTATTATTATTATTATTAGTAATAATAAAAAGATATGCAAGAGAAAAATTGCTTGTGACACGTACACTTTGTGAGGTGAATAGTTGCAGTTAAAGTCTGGGTTTTAGGGAATTTTCTTAGTTTTTTTTTTTTTTTTTTAATACAATCATATTCCTACTTCACAATAATTTAGTACAGTCTCTTGTGGCAAGCAAGAACACCGACTGATACTATTTTCAGATTTATTTTTCAACAAAAACTATTGTGTTGTCTTGCTTCTACTTTCCAGTGCACTAAGAATTAACAAAAAAACTATAATTACAATTCAAATACAGCAGAACAGATGGCAACTACACCACTTATCAACCACACAGTCACTACTAACGCTTCTCCTATCCCCTCTCTCTCCCCCCCCCGTTAATTTAATCTCCTTAAGTATTCCCAGTCATCTACTCTTCTCTTCTTCATTGCTGCTGTTATACAACACATTAGTGTCTGGAATATTTGTCCAATGTTTTAGAACTTTTTTCCTACCTATACTGCTGAACTTTGAGCTCTGCCATGTTCTCACTATCCTAAAATCACCAGCCTAGTCTTCCATCCTGAGAGGGATATAAAGCAAGTGAAGTGGGACTCTGGGCCTCTACATTTATGATGACGATTTTATTACTGTATAGCTACTATAGCTGTGTTGTTATTATTCTAAGGCCTAGTTCACATCTAAGCCTCATCTGTGTTTGCCTTTGTATGCGTTTTTACCGCTAAAATGCATCCGAACGCATGTGTTTTTGCGCCCATTGATTTTAATGGAATCCATGTGCGTTTGCAAAAACGCAAAACAAATGCGATTTTGCAAACGCAGTCCTAGACGCAGCAGCCCACGTTTTCGGCTGCATTTGCAATGCGTTTTCCATTGAAATCAATGAGGGAAAAACGCATGCATTTGGATGCGTTTTTAGCGGTAAAAACACATACAAACGTAAATGCAGGCAAACGCAGACCAGGCTTAGATGTGAAAAGGCCCTAAGTCTTTGTACTGGAATTATTTTATATCCCTCTCAGGATAGATTGTTCCACTCCTGGCTTTTTTTGAGCTTGTGCGTAAAAATACACAGCTAAAAAAGCAGTTTGTGAATGGGGCCTTTATCTGCTTTTTCTTGTGCATTTTTATCTTTTTCAGCAGGAAATCTGGATCAGCTTTTCAAAAAAACACATCAGAAACGATCATCTGTTTTGGATCCAGTTTTGATCCGTTTTGGCTGCGTTTTTTTCTGGTTCATTTTCTTAGCCCATAGACAATGGTTTCAATGTGAAAAGCGGAGTAGAAAAGCACAGCCATAGTTGACATGCTCATTCTTTTTCTGGATCATTTTTAAGGGATAAAACGCACCAATTCATAAAAGCACAGAATGAACAGCAAAAGTGGAAAACCCATTGACTTTGCTGGGATTCCATTTATGAGATGCGTTCACTGCAAAAACGGATCCAAAAAAGATAAAAAATGCACATTGCGAACATAGTCAATAATACTATAATCTTTATTGCTTGTTATTATTTTCCACCTGTATTTCTAGCATTTTAATATGGTTGTCACTATTTCCTATTATTTTTGCTCATGTGTTCTCCCAGTCTATTGAAATTGTGTTTGTGTGGGGCTTATTCACTGTTATTATGTATACCTACTTATTTTTAATAAGATTATTAAATATCTTGTTTTTGAATTTATTTTTTGGCTTATATCTATTTTCTTTGGCATTTTTCATATATACTCAGCCCGCGGCCTCTATATTATAATCATGTATTGTAACATGTTTAGAATGGAACATCGGGTGATCATGCTCACTTCTTCTCCATTCATTCTTATTAGAGTGCTGAAGAGTGAAGACTAGCCGAGTACAGCACTGTGCAATCTCCAGTGATCCCAATAATGATGAATAGAGTGGCAGTGTGGCATGATTGTCCACTACTCCATTCACACACAGTTTATCAGATTCATGGGACCAGCAGTTGGATCCCCAGCAGTCAGGAAGCTATCCCCTATCCCACAGATAGGGTATAACTTCCAAACTTTAGAATACCACTTTAAGTTATTGCAGTGATGGGGAATATATATCTATCTGTACAATTACAATAAATAAATATTACTGCTTAGGTATTCTCACTTGTTCAGTCCCACACTTTCTGGTATATTTATATGTAAATGTTGCTGATATTTTGCAGATAGCTTACTTATGTCTGACATGCTAGGGTTAATTGCTATATTGAAGGAACGAATGCTGGCAAGTCATGTTATATTTCTTATAATACCAACTCATCACTCCTTTGTGTCTTGGAATAGATAATGATACTCTATCTTACATCAGTCGTATCTTCAGCTATCCGCCTTTGGACTTGACTCCTGAATTCAACCCAAAGATAAAAGACTACTATGCAGAGCTGCCATTTGATGTTGTGACAGTAGAAATTGGAGCGGAGCCTGCAAACTGCAATAGCCAAGTGCACCTGGATGACAAGAATGGACCACAGTAAGCAATGATAGCAGACGTGACAATGAAAAACAAATACATTTTCTTATTTAGCCTCCACTATTTATAATATAACATTTAGCTTACATGTTCAAAATACTTATTAAAAAAGAAAGAAAATATACCTAATGACATAATGTATGATTCATTTTTGGTGGGCATTTGCTCAAACTTCATTCCATTTTCATAAGAATGCAAAACTCTCTCAGTACAATAATATAGTATTTACTAGATGGGTGCCCGATGCTATCGCAAGTGGAGAGCAGCTGCCTTTCTGCCTCCCTTTGTGCTCTCCCTCTGTACGTTCTTTCTCTTCCCTTGTGTCCTTTCTTCTCCCCTCTGTGCTCTCTCCTTTGACCTGTCTCTGCTTTGACATGTATCCCCCTCTCTGCTCTCTCTCTCCCCCTGTGTGCTTCCTTTTCCACCCTTTGCTGTCTTTTCCCCTCATGTGCTCTCTCCTTTGAGATGTCTTCCCTCTGTGTGCTCTCCCCTCTGTGTGTTGTCTCACTTCCCCCTGTGCTGTCTTTTCCTCTCTGTGCTATCTCCTTTAAGCAGTCTCTCCCATGTGTTCTCTCTCCTCCCTGTACACTCACCCCTGTTTGCTTGCCAAACTCCCTGTGTGCTCACTGCTCCCCCTGTGTGCGCTCTCTTCCCTTTGGGCACATTCTCTCCCCTGTATGCTATCTCTGCCCCATGTGTGGTCTTCACCCCTGTGTGCTCTCTTTTGTTGATGTCCAAAGATGGCAGCTTGAGTACATGCAGGCACAGTTACTGTAGTTGTCGCCATCTTTGGACATCCAGGTGTCCAGTAACAGTCTCAGTAACTGTGCCTGCGTGCAGTGTTCATGCAGGCTCAGTTACTAATTCGGCGATTTGAGCGGCGATGATGAAGGCTGCAGGCAGTGTGTGCGACGGGGTGTGTGGTGGCAGGTTCGGATGCCGGATTCGGGTGGCATCGGGTTACAGTGTTGGTGGCACCACTGGTAGTACTGCGCCATGGGCCAGCACCGCTAGCGGGTGCCATATTTTAACACTCATCACTTGGGTGTGTAAATATGGCTGCTGCCGGTGCGTGTATCGAGACAACATCACGCCGGAAGTGGATGACAGATGAAGCTTCATGATTATGTAAGTAGATTCCCTTTATGAGAGTGATCAACCAGATAATAGAGCAAGATAATTGTAGGGTCCTTTCTATGTCATGCAAGCTAGTTTAAAGAATAATTCCTACTCATCATGGCAGAGTCTTTGCTCAACCATAGTCCTCTTCAACTTATAAGGGTGGTAAATACAAATACAGATCTAATATAAGCTCCTAATATATAAGTTTAAAAGTGAAGTAAATTACCTAAACACAAGCAACATGGTTGCATCTAGACTGAAAATAAAGGTGTACTGTATTATTGATGGAGTACACCTGTATACTTCCTCCTGATTGGTGACTGTTGTAACTTTCACAAAATTTTGTTTTAATATTTCTCTGTGCTACAGTCATTGCTGTTTTCTAATTATGATCATCATGTTTTGAGTAAAGTAAAGGTTTTAAGCTGATAAACTTTGGTTATTTTTGAAAATACTGTTCTAGTGGCATGGTGTACCCCTTACACAAAAACCTTCAAATGTTGATTAATGCACATATTTTTGCATGATTTATTTTTATGCAGGATGCAGCCAGGTCCACCATCAATGTTGGCCTTATAAGGTGTTGTTATAAGGGATCTCTGTCCCTGTGGAGTACACTTAAATAGTTCTGGCAGTCAAATAGTATGGGTGTTACTAATAGAAATGGGCAAACTTTTCTGAACAAGGTTTGCCAATTTCAAATTCGGCATGAATATTGACAATTTGTTTTGTGATTGGAAAACCCAAGCAATGTACTAAAAAAAATTATCAAACGCGGCTTTGTTCAGTGAAGAGTTTGAAATGTTAAAGTGGCCCTAAAACTTTCCTTGAAGATTTGGGGTCAAAATGCTCCCAGGAAGACTCTGTGGCTAAGAACTTTGCTAGCCTAAAGTTTACTGAGTTCACAGCCATCGGGTTTACCAGTTTCTTTCAACATGGTGAATTTAAGGGACTTTTAAAAGAAAGTTTTAAAGCTACCTTTTGTTTGCAGGAGATGGAACACCTGCAGGCTGTGAACCTTTGAAAGTGGGCCTGATGGGCCAGCATCTGTGAAATCCAGGAACCTTAAACTAGACTTAAAACATCTCTTTAAGAGAGCTTTGCATTTTTTTTATAGACAAAACCTTTTTATTGCAGAGGGTCAGTAGCATGCAAACCCCTTTTATACTTATCTGCTAGCAATTTAGATAAAAATAGTATATGTCCATTATATGCTTAATATACATGGTGTTTTAGGTCTGTTCACACTCATAAAACATCATAAAACATCATAATATGAATATTGCTTGATGAAAATGTTCAATCCCTTTTTTTCTTTTCCTTCCAAGTATTTAAAACACAGATTTTTTTTGGTGTGTGTTATATAATTCATCTTAGACATGTCTGTGTGTTGCCCTTAGTCAACATTCCAGATGAATTGGTGGTGCGCTGAAAAAACTATTTTCTTTTTCTCCTCCAATGATGTACCCCCAACCACAAGCCTAGGTGTTACATGTGGCATGTTGAGTGGGATTTGTAAGTCAGGTGCCTTTTTCAGCCACCACAGGATTTAATTAGGAGCTAGGCAACAAGATTGGGAAAACAATAATATTGGGTCCTGGCACTGGCAGAGGCAGGACCCTAAGCAAAGAAAAGACTCATCACAGCAGGACCGTAGCCAGTTTGGGATTGCCGTACAATGCAGCAACACTGTGTACCATGTGCTTACAATCTGCACTTTGGAGACCTGATGGATCCACCCCAAGACATGCCAGCTCTGCATGAACTGATTTTCCTCACCACCCCAGGGGTCGAGAGTGTTAGACTGCAACCAGAGCAGCCCGCAGAGGAGATTACTTCATTTACATATGTGAGCTGGTGTACAGCCAAGCACCTTGTATTGGGAATGCTTTGCAGTGAGGTTAGGATCCAGTGCTGGTCTCGCATGCCTGAAAAGATCAAACCACCAAAAAGGTCAAAAAGCTCAGAGTTTGGAGGACATGAGCTATTCTGCATGCCAGCCAAGACCTCCAGAGGTCGGAGGAAGGATCCTGCAGCATGCCTGTCCTTATTAAACCTGCAGCCAGTGGATCAGCAAATAGAGGAGGAGGTGGATGAGAATGAGGAGGAGATGGTAGTACTAAAAGCCCCTGTTTCTCTGCCTTCCATAGCACCCACTCTAGAGGCCTTCAACTGTGAGAATGCCATGTGGTGCCCTCCCAGCAGGTATCATTATAGGCATGAATAACCACTGACCTTGTCATTTCAGGAAGAGATGACAATCACATGCCCTCACCTGATAATGTTTGCAGGGGTCTCGTTGTAACCACTTCATGAGCAATGTATCCAAGGCCGGGTGGTGACCTTCTTCCAGAAAAATAGTTTTGGGTTCCTAGTCGAAGACTAGACTGGTGACTGGTGCAGTCAACCAATCCACCCTGCAGCATGACCATCTTCCTTCTCGACTCCGCACCCTCTATGCTGAGGATGCAGTCACTTCATTGAAATTGAAGGGCTGCGTGGGGTGGTACATGGTGGGGGTAAGTCAGGTCACCTCCGCAGAGGATGTGGAAGAGTGGCAACAGTAGGCCTACATGGAGAGGATGAAGCAGTTGGCCAAGCCTGACCATGTTAGCCAACCAGCTGGAGTGAAAATCACATGGGGCCTGAGAGTCTGAAGGGTCTGTCAGGGTTGCCAGGGTTTCTCTGGTATGTGCTAGAGGGGCAACCATCTCCTAACACCCCCGTTCTCTTCTTCAGTGGTGGTCCTAACAGGGTGTGCTGGGTGGATGTGGTGGTAGAGAATGGCCCTGGAGGAGTAGCCCCTGCAACACCCGAAAACTGTCACAGAACGGTCATTATGGAACCAGCATATCCATCCCAGCCAGTAAAACAGATGTACTGACAGAGGTAGACTTCACAAAATGCCTCCGATTAAAGAGGACTGCCCTAAAAAAGACCTGATGTTGTCTCGCTGAACGGTTGTAAGAAATGCCCCTGCTGGGACCCTGCATCATACAGGATGTAAAATTTTAGACTGATAGTCTCACCGTTAGTCCTGGAGTTGTTGGCTAGATAAGGACTGTTTGTTTGGAGTTCTGACGACAACAGGTCTGTTTTTTTCCCTTTGTGGCTGGGTAAGCCTAATTTTATTTTTCCCCTTCCCAAGTTTAGTACCAGTTGCGCTTCCCCCTGATGGATTAGCAAGACTGCAACCTTCGGGCTACCCCTCAAAGCCCTAAATGGACTATGTCCTAAATTGACTATAAGAAATAAAGTGCTGGTGCCTGGGAGTCCGGTGAGTCATATGTGGTACAAGCCAAATCCCCTTCCTTGTTCCTAAATCGACTATGCCCTACATGGTTTGTGCCCTAAATGGACTTTGCCCTTAATGGACTATGCCCTAAATGAACTGTGCTGTATATGGATTGTGCCCTAAATGGACTGTGCCCTATATAGATTGTGCCCTAAATGGACTGTGCCCTTAATGGACTATGAACCATTATCTTGATGGCTTGTGCCCCATTTTAATGGACTCAGCCGATTCTTGTGGGAGTTGCTGGGTGTAATGGACTGTTGTGTAAAAAGGGGAAAATGGTAGGGCCCGATCTTCCAACTGGGTCATTTGTATGCAAAGTTCAAAAACTGTAAAGATCGACTAATATGCTGCTGCACCCTGTGTTGTGCTACTGTCACAATGAGAGTCCAATGCCTATGGACTCTCAGGTGCCTCTGTGGACTTTATGCTCCTGTTGGCCTATTTGCTTGTTTTAGGGAAAAATGGAATTGGACTCTATAGTTCAGGGGTCTCAACCCAATGAGACTGGGGTCGAGATGGCCAAAAGAAAAAAGGAAAATACTTTTTATAATATTTTACCTGTGTTTTATATGCAATTGTATGCATCATGTCTACCAGTGTCCACTATGGCCAAGGACAGCCATAAAAAGGGGAGGTGGGTGGGGTGTCCAGTTCCCCCATAAAGTCAGTCTCCCCTAAAGACTTCACTATTACTGGGTATATTTATATATGTTTATTCTAAACTTATTATGAATACTCAATGCTAATTGCCTATTTGAAATTTATCAGTGTTTGTGTAATTTAAAAAATTACATAATGTACCAACATGGGATTTTAACGGAATTTTTTTAAACTCTGCAAGAGGAAAGCTTTTTAACTTCAATGCTTGTGTGCTGTACAATGCAATGTAAGAAGTGCAATGTAAGAAGTGCTTTGATACTCCCCTACAGATGCTTGAAAATAAGCTGCAGGCCTATGGCCTGAAGGTATCCTGTATGGAAATGCCAAACACTACACACACCCTGTTGATCAGGACTGGGCAACTCCAGTCCTCAAGGGCCACAGACAGTGCATGTTTTCAGAATTTACCGTATATACTCGCGTATAAACCGAGTTTTTCAGCCCAAAAATTGGGCTGAAAAGTCCCTCCCTCGGCTTATACGCGAGTCACTGTATACTGTATACACTGTATACGTATACAGGCCCGCCCCCATCAGTATACAGGCCCCCCCTTGGTGCACAATCCTGTAAAGGAAGAGATTAGTATACTTATCACTGTCCCGCTGCCGATGTACCGCCGCCGTCATCACGCTCCTCCGTCTTCATCCGTCTTCTTCCGGCTTCCTCCGGTCAGCGCAGGCAATGACGTCATTGTCTGCGCGACCGAGGAGGAAACCGGAAGAAGATGGAAGAAGATGGAAGAGCGCGATGGCGGCGGCGGGACAGCGGCAGCGGGACAGTGATAAGTATACTAATCTCTTCTTTTACAGGATTGTGCACCAAGGGGGGGCTCTGTATACTGATGGGGGGGCTGTATACACCTCTGGGGCTGCTGTATACTACCACTGGGGCTGCTGTATACACCACTGGGGCTGCTGTATATACCTCTGGGGCTGTATATACCTCTGGGGCTGCTGTATACTACCACTGGGGCTGCTGTATACTACCACTGGGGCTGTATATACCTCTGGGGCTGCTGTATACTACCACTGGGGCTGCTGTATATACCTCTGGGGCTGTATATACCTCTGGGGCTGCTGTATACTACCTCTGGGGCTGCTGTATACTACCTCTGGGGCTGCTGTATACACCACTGGGGCTGCTGTATACTACCACTGGGGCTGTATACTACCTCTGGGGCTGCTGTATACACCTCTGGGGCTGCTGTATACTACCTCTGGGGCTGCTGTATACACCACTGGGGCTGCTGTATACTACCTCTGGGGCTGCTGTATACACCACTGGGGCTGCTGTATACTACCACTGGGGCTGCTGTATACACCACTGGGGCTGCTGTATATACCTCTGGGGCTGTATATACCTCTGGGGCTGCTGTATACTACCACTGGGGCTGCTGTATACTACCACTGGGGCTGTATATACCTCTGGGGCTGCTGTATACTACCACTGGGGCTGCTGTATATACCTCTGGGGCTGTATACTACCTCTGGGGCTGCTGTATACTACCTCTGGGGCTGCTGTATACACCACTGGGGCTGCTGTATACTACCACTGGGGCTGTATACTACCTCTGGGGCTGCTGTATACACCTCTGGGGCTGCTGTATACTACCTCTGGGGCTGCTGTATACACCACTGGGGCTGCTGTATACTACCTCTGGGGCTGCTGTATACACCACTGGGGCTGCTGTATACTACCACTGGGGCTGCTGTATACACCACTGGGGCTGCTGTATATACCTCTGGGGCTGTATATACCTCTGGGGCTGCTGTATACTACCACTGGGGCTGCTGTATACTACCACTGGGGCTGTATATACCTCTGGGGCTGCTGTATACTACCACTGGGGCTGCTGTATATACCTCTGGGGCTGTATATACCTCTGGGGCTGCTGTATACTACCTCTGGGGCTGCTGTATACTACCACTGGGGCTGCTGTATATACCTCTGGGGCTGCTGTATACCACACTGCTGGGGGCTGTATACCTGTGCTGGGGTCCACCCTCGGCTTATACACGAGTCAATAGGTTTTCCCAGGTTTTGGGGGCAAAAGTAGGGCAGTCAGCTTATACATGGGTCGGCTTATACACGAGTATATATGGTACTTAGCATTATACAAGGTGTTGGAATTATCACTTGTGCAGGTGATTAAATGACCACCTGTGCAAGGCTAGGGAAATCCTGAAAACGTGCACTGTGTGCAGCCCATGAGGACTGGAGCTATCTATCACTGCTCTAGAAGTCTCAGTGGAGGTAGCAAGGGGGTAAGAGGAATCCTTAAGCTCTTCTACCTCAACTGTGACTCTCCCTGGACCCTCTTACAAACATATAGGGGGTCACATTGACAGAAAGCATCCCCCGTATGTTGTGAGAATAGGCACGCAGGCACTTGTGACAAGTAGTGCCATCACAAAGATTACTGCATTTTAGACTCGAGGGGTCACACAGGGGCTCCCTGTACTCCCTGACTTCACCACTCCTCACACATGCTGTCTCAAGATACCGGCAAGATATACCCGCTACATCTTGCACAATATCGCGGCTCTTACAAGACAGCAAGCGTTACTGACTGATGCCACTGAAATGATCTCAGGTCACACAGTGGGATTCCCTGTATGATACCTTGTGTAACCTGAGACAACCTCAGTGAAATAAAGGCTTGTTACACTGCTGGCACCCACGCAATACCTGCTAGCCCCCCATATGCTGAAACTACTACAGGACTTATTTGGGTGTCATTTTTGTTTTGCATTTTTTTTTTTTACATGTTTTTTTTGTCGTTAGGTGGAATGGGAGACTTTTAATAAATGGATTTTTATGTAAAAAAGTGGTGAAAGAGGAATGTATTGGGGCATTTATTTTTATATCAAATATTTATTGGTGTGGTTATTTGTGTCCTTACTAACTTGATTAGTAATGTAGGATATCTGATTGACGCCTTGACATTACTAACTTCTAGGCTTGATGTCTGCTGACATTACCCAGCTGGGATCAACTCCAAACATCATTACCCTGTTTGTCAATTCATCAAGGCAGTGAGAGAGCTGAAGCGAAGTGCCAGGAGTGGCATTTGTAAAGGAGGAGCCACTCCTGAGGCAAACATGGCCTGCTAATTTTTTTTAAGATTTTAAAACCTTTTAAGATTTTCAAGTAGATGAATGAATGGTTGGATGGATAGATGGATGGATAGATAGTTACATAGAAAGAAGAGATGATAGAGAGATAGATTGAAAGAGTAAACAGATAAATGGAAAGTATTGATACATTTATAGATAGATGAAAAAAATAGATGTAGAGATAGATGAATAGATAGATAGCTCTAGCCTGCAGACCACAACTGGTAGCTTTACCTTGGCTGGTAATCCAAAAAAGAGGTCACCCAAGCTTTATTTTCAAATTATTTATTTATACATAATTAAATACCGTATATACTCGTGTATAAGCCGAGTTTTTCAGCCCAAAATTTGGGCTGAAAAGTCTCCCCCTCGGCTTATACACGAGTCAATACGGGGGGGGCTGTGTCCGGGGTTGTGTCCGGGGGCTGTGGAGGCTTCAGGAGGCGGGGGGGGGGAGGCTGCTGTATGAGCGGCCCCGTCACGTGGGGCCGCTCATTAAATATGCACTGCTTTCCCCTGTCTATCACCGGCAGGGGAAAGCAGTGCATAACTAATTAAATCCCCCCCCAAGTGCTGGCACCTGCCCCCCCTTGTAAGGGCCCCCCCCCCGATGGTTATATTACCATTCCGGACTTCTGATCCGCGCCGCTCCTCGCTCCTCCTCGCTACTCCGTCCGTCTTCTACATCTCAGATCTCCGGCCGTCGCAGGCATGTGACGTCATCGCGCGGCCGGGGATCCCGGATGTAGAAGACGGACGGAGCAGCGCGGAGGAGCGAGGAGCGGCGCGGATCAGAAGTCCGGAATGGTAAGAGAAGCGGGGGGGGGGGGGCCCTTGCAAGGGGGGGCGAGGGCCGCTGTGTACCCCCAGGGGCTGCTGGGTACCCCCTGGGGGCTGCTGGGGCACCTGCTGGGGACCCCCTGGGGGCTCTTGGTACCCCCAGGGGGCTGTTGGTACCCCCTGGGGGCTATTGGTACCCCCAGGGTGCTGTTGGTACCCCCTGGGGGCTGTTGGTACCCCCAGGGGGCTGTTGGTACCCCCTGGGGGCTGCTGGGGTACCTGCTGGGGACCCCCAGGGGGCTGTTGGTACCCCCAGGGGGCTGTTGGTACCCCCTGGGGGCTGTTGGTACCCCCTGGGGGCTGTTGGTACCCCCAGGGGGCTGTTGGTACCCCCTGGGGGCTGTTGGTACCCCCAGGGGGCTGTTGGTACCCCCTGGGGGCTGCTGGTACCCCCTGGGGGCTGTTGGTACCCCCAGGGGGCTGTTGGTACCCCCAGGGGGCTGCTGGTACCCCCAGGGGGCTGTTGGTACCCCCAGGGGGCTGCTGGGTACCCCCAGGGGGCTGCTGGGTACCCCCTGGGGGCTGCTATATGTACCCCTGGGGGCCTGCTGTATACCACTGGGGCTGCTGTATACTACCACTGGGGCTGCTGGGGCTCCTGTATACTACCACTGGGGCTGCTGGGGCTCCTGTATACTACCACTGGGGCTGCTGGGGCTCCTGTATACTACCACTGGGGCTGCTGTGGCTCCTGTATACTACCACTGGGGCTGCTGGGGCTCCTGTATACTACCACTGGGGCTGCTGGGCCTCCTGTATACTACCACTGGGGCTGCTGGGGCTCCTGTATACTACCACTGGGGCTGCTGGGGAATCTGTATACTACCACTGGGGCTCCTGTATACTACCACTGGGGCTGCTGGGGCTCCTGTATACTACCACTGGGGCTGCTGGGGCTCCTGTATACTACCACTGGGGCTGCTGGGGCTCCTGTATACTACCACTGGGGCTGCTGGGGAATCTGTATACTACCACTGGGGCTGCTGGGGAATCTGTATACTACCACTGGGGCTCCTGTATACTACCACTGGGGCTGCTGGGGCTCCTGTATACTACCACTGGGGCTGCTGGGGCTCCTGTATACTACCACTGGGGCTGCTGGGGCTCCTGTATACTACCACTGGGGCTGCTGGGGCTCCTGTATACTACCACTGGGGCTGCTGGGGCTCCTGTATACTACCACTGGGGCTGCTGGGCCTCCTGTATACTACCACTGGGGCTGCTGGGGCTCCTGTATACTACCACTGGGGCTGCTGGGGAATCTGTATACTACCACTGGGGCTCCTGTATACTACCACTGGGGCTGCTGGGGCTCCTGTATACTACCACTGGGGCTGCTGGGGAATCTGTATACTACCACTGGGGCTCCTGTATACTACCACTGGGGCTGCTGGGGCTCCTGTATACTACCACTGGGGCTGCTGGGGCTCCTGTATACTACCACTGGGGCTGCTGGGGCTCCTGTATACTACCACTGGGGCTGCTGGGGAATCTGTATACTACCACTGGGGCTGCTGGGGAATCTGTATACTACCACTGGGGCTCCTGTATACTACCACTGGGGCTGCTGGGGCTCCTGTATACTACCACTGGGGCTGCTGGGGCTCCTGTATACTACCACTGGGGCTGCTGGGGCTCCTGTATACTACCACTGGGGCTGCTGGGGCTCCTGTATACTACCACTGGGGCTGCTGGGGCTCCTGTATACTACCACTGGGGCTGCTGGGGAATCTGTATACTACCACTGGGGCTGCTGGGGAATCTGTATACTACCACTGGGGCTGCTGTATACTACCACTGGGGAGGCCTGTATACCACACTGCTGGGGTCTGTATACCTGTGCTGGGGTCCACCCTCGGCTTATACACGAGTCAATAGGTTTTTCCAGATTTTTGGGGCAAAAGTAGGGGGGTCGGCTTATACACGGGTCGGCTTATACACGAGTATATACGGTAATTGGAAAAAACAGCGTAGGGTCCTCCCCATTTTGTATTACCAGCCAAGGTAAAGCTCAGTAAAGAGCAGCATTCTCAGGGTGGGAAGGGTCATCTTTCATGGGCCCTCACCTCTTTAAATATAGCAGGCCACAGCCGCTGCATATTTGACACCTTCATAAGATACATCACCCCTGTCACTTCTCCCTGGTTCTTCCCGCTGCACTGGTCCAGTGGCAGTCAGGGAAATAGATGGGGTTAATGACAGATGAGTACTGACAGGTGTCATCAACCGATGGATCGGTAATATTGAGATGTGTATGATACCGCTACATTACCAATCCAGTGAGTAAATACCCCCACATTACCAATCCAGTGAGGGAAAAATCCTTTATTAGAAATAAAACACAAAGAGAAAACTCCTTTATTGTAAATGAAACACACAGACAACCCGCTGTCACCCATTTATTTGACCCAAACATACCCTTCAATGATAATCTACAGCCATGTCCAGGCATGGCTGCATGCTGTGAGTCGAGGTCATTACAGAGTCTACATACCGCAGCAGCTTGCTCTCACTGAAAGCTGCCTGTGAGCGATGACATCAGACACTGCATCTTCAGTCACAGCTCAGTTACCATGGTAACTGCACCAGGTGATACCTTGGTTACCTCAGATGAACTGTCTGATGTCACCGCTAACAGCCATGGTTCAGTGTGATGCTAAAGTCACACTGGGCGAAAGACATGTGAGACTCGAGTGAGTCTCGTGTGCATCACCCTGCATGGCTATCCGCCTCTCTGGACAGAAACCTGCAGCACCATAGAAATACATGTAGCTGCATGCTCTTGTCATAGCAATGTATACGTGCCGAGTGTGTATTGCTGGATATTGTGCTGTGTGGATTACCGTCAAAGCTGGGTATCTTTTGGGCTTAATAAATGGGTGAAAGCCGTCTGTATTTTTTATTTACAATAAAGGATTTTTCTCTGTGTTTTATTTCCAATAAAGGATTTTTCTCTAAGTGTCTGCTTTTTAACTATTTATTCACAGGATTAGTAATGTGGGGATAGCATAGATGCCTCAACATTACCAATTCAGGGGTTGATAACAGTTGAGAATACTCATCTGTTATTAACTCCTTCTACTACCTCGTTTGCCACTGCTCAAGGGCATCGAATAGAGCCGAGATGAAGCACCATAATGAGTGCGCCATACTCTGGAACACTGCAGCTGCTTATCCTGTGGGGGGTGTTCAATATAGTCCTCCAGAATAATCTACTCCACTTGAGCTTATCTGGCGTTATCAATTGCGGGGACCACAGTCAACATTTATTATTTATTTATTTACAGTATCGACAAGATTGGTTACGAACATTAAGATTCGGCGAGATGGTGGACTGGCTAATCCAGGACAATTAACCACTCACGCTTCGGCTGGGTTTTCTATAGGTTTCAGTGAATCAGTCTTTTGTGTATGTTCAAATTTTGACCGAATGTTGGATTCTGCATGACAACATGTCATGTGATCTTGGAAGAGGTCCACAAGTCTGCTTCGACCCATCACGGGTTTTAATTGTGGAGTTCTGAGGAGAAGCCGTTGAAATAGACTTTAGGGCTTCCACTGAAGTGATCGTGATGGATCTTTAGCTGTGTTTGGCAAATCTTTTGTGGCACGCCTGGAATGTGTTTTGTATGCCCTTGATTTTTGCCTCACATTGCTTTGAATGGGGTTTGCTAAACTGTTCGCAATCTATTCGTCCAACACACTGCGAATTCGGCAAATCGAACCAAAGCCATAACTTCAGAAAGGTTTTGATCATTTCTAGTTACTAATAAGCTGTAAGATATTATTCAGTGCATGGTGTGATCAGCATCCTATACACCCCTTGTCTGTGTGTGTAATTGCAATACTAGGAATCACTCCTACCATATATTGGTAGGTTGTTAGTGGTTGTTTTCACCAGTATTTTGTAACTGTGCTGCTTCTACTTTCTTTTACCATGGGGGTACGCTGTATCTGCTGTGACCTGTGCAGGTAAATACCATTGCCTCTTTCTTCAACAATGTCAATAATTTCTACAGTGCATAACTGTTAGACAGCTTCTCACCCTCCCTGTCAGCTCATGATCCTAATCTACTATTATCGGTCCTGCAAAATCACAATCTCTCCACTATGGGCAGTTTTCCATAGCCCTGTTCTTACTTTCTCAAGTCAGGTACTTGTACAAAGGCAATGTTGTCTTTGCATGCAAATATAGCAGAAATATTACAGTTGGAAGAAGCTACTGAATTAGAACTTTCACTCAAGGAGAAGTGCCAAACTAACCACCAAAATAGAAGTGAACAAAACTGTTGAGTTGTGTGATGATCACGACACAACTTGAAAAATAACCCTTTAAGAAGCCATGTAATGATCATGACTTTTAATTGGGCATGACATACTATTATGTGATATGGAAAGCTTACATTTCTCTGAGTTTTGCAAGAAATATTTTAAATAATAGATATTCAGGTAATAAAGAACACATTTCTACTATGGTCTTGGTTAATATAAAATCATTTTTCAAGATCTCATCTGTTTTCAAAAAGAGATAATGTGCATGCATATTTATACTTGCCAGTACTATCTTTTTTTATAAATCTGTTTTGGCACATTCAGGCAATCTATTCCTGCTCATATGCACAAGCAATATTTTCTATGCCTTATACTGATATACTAATTACTTTACAGCACATACAGTTAGCTAAGTAACCGCACTGAATGCCAAGTAGCAGTTGTGAAATAGTAATAATTTTAAATTGAAAAAAATAAAAAACTAGGAAATACATTTCAACAATTTGTTTTTTGTTCTTCATTTCTTATAGTGAAATTCATTTTCTTGTTACCTGTGGCCTCCAAATGATTTGTCTAGGTTTGTTACTGTGCTGTGTAATTTTTTTTACAAATGTGTATCAAATAATTTGCTATCATTTTCTGGTCACTAAACCTTAAATTCGAGAGCATGGTTGAAAGACATCTTATATTTTCACTTTTTTTCTCCAAATGCTATATACATATGTAAATCAGCAAATGCGGCAGTAATTTACCTAACATGTTTTCCAAATCAGTGCTGATGTTTCCCTAAGTTTGTTCACATTTTCCATGACACCAACCAAAGATTTAGAAGAGTTTAATCAGTTTGCCAATCTGTTCTGTGTTAATGTAAACTATGCGATTCAGCAACAAAAATAATGTACACAATATTGGAAAAGTGGTTTTATTTGGCAATAACATTATGATTTCTGAGCATTTATATCAGTGAGATGTTTTATTATAGATAAAATAAATACTAGATTTAAACTTCAATACATGTTAATTCTTCTTGATCTTTTTTTTCTTTATAGCTTGGACATAATAGTTCTTGTGCGGGGCAAGGGAACAGCACTGTTTGGTCCTACACAGTGACACGCCCCTCCAGGGCCTTAGGATACTCGGAACCGAGCTTTGAGGCTTCATCATGGAGATCACAGGGACAGAGACATGGCTCCATCACCCTGGCGGTGTCATTAAAAGTTCGGTGTGGGTGGCTCTATCTCTTAGGGAAAGGCAGCTGGCGTGGAGGGTTCAACCTGGGTAGAGATGACTGGACCTGGGGATACTTGTATTTTTACGTGACACCACCTGCAGGTTGTGGCTATTGGATGCCCGCCGCACGACAGTTTTCCTAGAGATCGATGGTAGGGAGGCAGCAATGTTCTAAAGCCCTGTACGGGTAGGGCTGACCCCTAAGGCAGCTGGAGATACATGAGTGAGTTGGTAGTCATGTTTATGGTGCTTTTAACGTGTTAAAAAAGTTCACAGACACAGTGGGTTGCAGTCTTTAGGTCTTTTACTCACAGTCTCAGTGCAACAGCTTGCTGAGCACTGGGTTCTTAGAGGCAGGGATCCAGCTACTCCTAGGTAGTAGTATGGTACATTACTGACACCGCTTCTCTGTCCCTTCTCAGCCTCTTATCACTGTGCTTGCCTTGCACCTCGCCACACAGAGTTCTGAGCCAGTGACTGTGGGCTTTTGTTAAGGGTAAACCTGCAGTATCTCCCCTTAGCCCTATGGTTGCCACCTTTTCAGCAGATGTGCGCCGTTGTCGACCGTGTTACCATGGAAGTACCACCCAGCCTCTTGGTCACTAGTTTAGCCTGGTCTGTATTCTCTACTAGGCTTTGAGTTCCCAGTGTCCCTGTTCTTCGGCCTGGTCCCTCCACTTTTTTGCACCTGACAATGGATTCGAGCCCCACAGGTGGATTGCTCACTTCCTGTGTCTCTAGGACCCTCTCTTTCCTCTGGAACCACCTAGGTGTTGTTTCTGCTCCTCATTCTGACCTTTGGACAAGCTCCCACTTGCTCCAGTCCACTGGACACTTAAGGTCTTTCAATCTGTGACAGGCTTTCTTGCTCTAGCTTCCCTTCAACTCAACCCTTGTTGTTCAACGGTTTTTCCTCAGCTGTTCTACCGCCTCTCCTCAGCTGGTCAACACTCTCCTAAACTGTTCAACTGTCTCTCCACGTTCTAGATCTTTCCTGCTCTATTTTTACCCCATGTCACGTGTCTCACATCATCTACGTGTGTTCTTCCTGACCTCACTCCTTCCTAAGTGCTCCCTCTAACTACTTCCTCTCCACCCATCCCCTCTACAATGGTTCCTAGTGTGTGGGCGTCCCGGTATCGGTCTGTACTCCTCTTACCCGTGAGAGTGGGATACTACACCCTAACAGAAGTGCAGTACCTCTGTGGTGACTGAATCCACAGAGGCGCCTCAATAGTAAACCAATTTTAAAGGCCACTAATAAAATTAAAGGAGTATTTACTGTATTTTACAGGAGAGGGTGGCAGGAGTAGGTTGATGCTGTGAGATTTGTGCTAGGAAGGAAGAGAGGGTGTCCCGGTGATTGTGCTGCCGGTGTGAGGCAATAACCATTCTGGCAGCTGTAGATTTGTGGGAGGCATGGTTGCTATTGCATGGAAGCCACCGGTGGTGGCAGGAGTGGGGTGATTTTGCGGGGGTTGTGTTCAGGTAAGTTCGTTGGTGTGGGCTTCATGGAAATGGTGTCAGATGTGCAAGTTGAGATCTAGGCCATTTTCATGATTCCCCTGCTGGGAAATCAATGTCGCCAGAGGCAGCACGTGCCCAGATGGAGATGTCGGCTTGTCATTGATCTCAATATGCTCATGTGACACATCTGACACCATTTCTCTGAAGCCCGCATCACTGATATTTACCTAAACACAAGTGCTCACAGCATCGCCCCACTCCTGCCACTGCTGGCGGCTTTCATGCAACAACGATGCAATGATGAGCCAAGATCTTAATCTGCGCACGCAACGCCTCTTGCTCCATTAATCTCTCAGCAGCGCTCTTCAAAAAAATGGCTGAGATCTCAATCTGCACACACACTGCATCCATTTCTCTGAACCCCACACTGGAAACATTTATCTGCCGTACAATGTCTTCAGCATCACTCCACTTTCGCCACCACCAGCAACTTCCACACAGTGGTGACTTTGCCTGCTGTGACCCGTGCTCCAGCATGCTCCCCTATCCGGTAATCTACAAGCTTATGCACCCTCCATTTTCCTTCCAAAAATCACTAGCGCTGACTGCATTGAGATGGAATTAAAATTACATAGGGTCACTACACAAAAGACAAAAACTCTGGTGAAGATCATGTAAACATTATTTTATTCAAAAAACAGAATCTCAACTACCACGCTGTATGATAAAAAGATCTGGTATAAATTTCTTCATAGTAAAAAGACTTGGCACATACAATTCATAATGACATCAAGATGAACAATTTTGTGAATGCTACTGATATTTCAACAATATGTAAAACAAAAGAAAAATGTTAAAGTATTTCTACTACAGTAATTTTGACAGTTCTGGCCAGCAAGACAATCTAATGGATAGATGTATATCAATTCTTTCTCTATACTGCCTATATTTATGCCATTTTGTGTATTTGTTTAGGATCTTTGGAACACTTGCAAGGAAATCATTTTTTGTTGTTAATTTTTAATCAAATTGTTTTTTTAATGTCCAGAAGTACCAAGGTCAGGCATATAGTATGTCCTTCTAGTAATGCTTTAAGGAAATAATTGTCTTGTTTTAAAATGTAAAAGTCATATAAAAAATGCGATTAGCCTACAGATAAGGGATAAATATGCAGGTTACTAGCATTCTAAACCTGTGCAACCATCGCATTAAAAGCCTGACTACCCTGAGAAAGTGAAGTTTATTCCTCCAGCAACCTCCAGCTTTCAGTCATAGAGACACAGGTGGCATTGATAGTGTACAATGAGCGGCTGAAACCAAGACCCGACACTGATTGACAGTCATGCTGAGTCAGCTGTCAGTCAGTTGGGAGGCATGATCATAGCTGATGCTCACTATGTACTGAATGGTGATTGAAGCTGTGCCGACTGCACCTCTATGACTGAAAGGTGGAGTAAAAATGTATTTCTAGCTGATAGCTGGGCTTTCAGTATGGCAGTTGCAAAGCTTTAGAACACAATTAAACTGCAAAGTAACACCATATATGCAGGTTAACAGTATTTGGACGCATGATAGGTTCCTTTTAATTTTCAATCTGGGTGGAATAGATAGAACTTGGTGAGAAATTGTACAATAAATTAATGGGTCCATATAGAACCATCTGTGGAGGCTTTCCACTGTTTAGGCACATGAAGGGCTCTCCAAACTGGCTTTGTGAAAATGTAAAATTTGGGGATGGAATAACATTGTTGAGGAAAAAAAGTAACATTTTCATTTATTCCTTCTACATTGCATTGCATTGAACTTCTTTATTGTGGTTTGAAGTAGTCTGAGGGAAGCAGCCTTTAGAATGGTGTCACTTTTGGGTGTTTTCTGTCATATAGGCCTATTAAAGTCACTTCAAATATGATGTAGTCCCTTAATTAAATAGTCTTGTAATTTTGTTGTGAAAATGAGAAATTGCTGATGAACTTTGAACAACTCTAACTTTCTAACTAAAAAAATAATGTTTCAACAATTGTGCTGATGTAAAGTACACATGTGGGAAATGTTAGTTATTAACTATTATGTATGACATTGCTCTCTAGTTTAAGGGCATACAAATTAAAAGTTTAAAAATTGCAAAATTTTCAAAATTTTCACCAAATTGCCAATTTATTTCACAAATAAATGCAATAAATATCATCATAAATTTACTACTATCATGAAGTACAATATTTCATGAAAAAACAGTCTCAGATTCACTGCACTCTGTATAAGGCTGTGTGCTCACAGTCCGGAGGAGCTGCGTGTTGGACGCAGCTCCTCCGGACCTGAGTGAAGCCGCGGGTGCCCGCAGGGAGGCCGCAGCCGCCCTGTACTCATCATGTGTGGTGGGTGCAGGACGGCTTCTCCCTGCAGTCACCCGATGGGAGCCGCTTCCGACTCCGCAGCATGAAATGAACATGCGGAGGAGGAGCGGAATGCCGGCAACCTGCACCGCATCTGTCAAAACGCTGCTGTCAGGTTAATCATAGTGGGCATGGGATTTCTTGAAATCCCATCCACTCTGCTTATACTGTGCTATGCAAGACGCTGCATCCAAAACGCTGTGTATACTGATCGTGAGTATGCAGCCTAAGCGTTTCAGAGTTATCACCTTAAGAACTGGTCAGAATTGGAAAAAATGGCCTGGTCAGGAAGATGGAAAACATGCTCTGGGGTAAAGGGGTTAAATAAGATATACATGTTTTCCTTGAGTGTTATCTTTATAACTCAATTTGAATTACAATATAAATAATGTGACAATGAAAACATGTCCTGTGACAGTGTCCCAGAATTTAACATGAAAAAGTGATGATATTGAAAATATGGATGCTAGCTCACAATCAGGGGCGTAACTACAATAGGTGGAGGGGTTTCAATCGCACCTGCCCCTGGAGCCTTGGGGGCCCCAAAAGTCCCTTTGGCCAATAGAAAAATAGTACAGCTGTTAAAGATTTGCAATAATTGGGGGCCCCATTGGAGGTTTCGCATCAGGGCCCATGAATTTCGAAGTACGCCACTGCTCTCAACATGTAATATTTTCAGAATAATCTTTGCATTTTTTTTTTTAGAGTTGCCAAATACCCACTTGGAGTTGGAACAAATCACATCACTTTACACGTTACTGATCAGTCTTCACAAACACTAGCAATATTAAGAAGCTATAGGATAACTGTCTATCGAGAAGATCGTCCAAGTCTGCCTTTATTCGAACACTATAAAATGTGTGGATTTGTACAGGTATGGATTGATTTTTGTTTTGTGTGTAAATGTTTTACATATTACAATTACTTGCATGTTCACAAAGCTAATTGTGCTAAATTCACACCAATAGGTTTAACTGCATTTAAAGCAGAGCAGTCGGCTTTATATCAGCATGTACAGCATGTGACGGCTATAGGTTCGTACTCCTTGTAGCCAAACCTGTACAAAAAATGTTTGCCTTTTTGCTACCAGTAGCTCTTTAGGAATTTAGCAAATATTCAGTTTACTGAATGTCTGTTTAAAATGACAATATGGGATGATCCGGCCATGATCACCCTAGATGCAGAGAAAGCATTTGATAATGTTAGGTGGTCATGGCTGCATCGGGTTTTAGATACTATAAACCTGGTGGGTCCTTTTACCCGGTTTCTCAAATCTTTATATATCAACCCGAAAGCACATATAAGTATACCGGGCTTCCTTTCAGATACATTCAAGCTGGAGAAGGGCACCCGACAGGGTTGCCCATTGTCACCACTCCTGTTTAACTTGGCCATCGAACCCTTGGCAATCCACCTTGAGAAATATAGTTTGTATGAGGGCCTAAAAGTAGGAAGCAACGAAATGAAGTCTGTCCTCTTTGCGGATGATATCATACTGTTCGTGAGGAACCCTGAAAGGGATCTTCTGACATTGTTATCTGAAATCGAGCATCTTGGGAGATTCTCGGGCTTACGCCTGAATAAAGATAAATGCAAAATTCTTTTTCTCAGGAATGTAGCCGGGGGGACGTCGGGTGAAACATACTGTGGGATCCCGAGGGCAAAGGAAAGTATACGATACCTAGGAATACATCTACGCAGAACACCGGGGCAAATTTATAAGCTTCATTTCGCCCCAATTATAGATAGGATAAGAAACTGGATAGATGGAGGGGCTTGCCTTTGTCCTTGTTGGGTCGTTGTCATCTTATCAAGATGATTAGCTTCTCAAGACTGCTTTACCCTCTCCAAATGATTCCTATGTTACTGAATACAAAGAAACTAAATGCAGCCTTCTCAAAATTCCTCTGGAAGGGCAAAAAAGCCAGGATAGCCATCAATACCCTAATTCAATCAAAGGATGAGGGGGGGTTGAATCTGCCAGATGTTAGGGGTTACAATTTGGCGTGTATTATGCGTAATGTGCTGGATTGAGTAAAGCAAACCAGTAGATTATTATTATTATTATTATTTATTTATTTATATAGCGCCATTAGGTTCCATGGCGCTTTACATGAGGATGAGGGAGACAAGAACAAGTACACTAAATCTAGGCGATCAGGACGTACAGGTACAGGAGGGGCAGGGACCCTGTCCACGAGGGCTCACAGTCTATGAGGGGTGGGTTAGGATACAGTAGGATGGGGGAATGTCAGGTATGGGGCGTTCACCTGGGTCTCATGGCAGGTTGTAGGCTTGACGGAACAAGTGAGTCTTCAGGTGACACTTGAAGCTACTCAGGGTAGGAGAGTGTCTGACGTGTTCGGGTAGGGAGTTCCAGAGTAAGGCAGATGCCCGGGAGAAGTCCTGGACTCAGTTGTGCGAAGAGGTGATGAGGGGGGAGCAGAGGAGAAGTTCTTGGGAGGAGCGGAGGTTGCGTGAGGGTAGGTATCGGGAGACCAGGTCGGAGATGTATGGTGGGGCCAGGTTGTGTATGGCTTTGTACGCCATGGTTAGTGTTTTGAATTGGGATCTCTTGGAGACGGGGAGCCAGTGAAGGGCTTGGCAGAGGGGGGAGACAGGGGAGTAGCGGGAGGACATATAGATGAGTCAGGCAGCGGAGTTGAGGATAGACTGGAGAGGTGTGAGGGAGTTAGCCGGGAGGCCATTGAGAAGGAGGTTGCAGTAGTCAAGGCGGGAGATGATAAGAGCATGGATGAGTGTTTTAGCGGTGTCGTGGGTGAGGAAGGAGCGGATCCGTGAGATGTTCTTGAGCTGGAGCCGGAGGGATGTGGTGAGGGCCTCGGTGTGGGGTTTGAAGGATAGGGAGGAGTCAAGGATTACCCCGAGGCACTTGGCTTGGGGGACTGGGGAGAGGGCGCAGTCGTTGACGCAGATGGATAGGTTGGGAGGTGGGGTGGAATTTCTTGGGGGGAAGACTATGAATTCAGTTTTGTCCATGTTGAGTTTAAGGAAGCGAGCAGAGAAGAAGGATGAGATGGCGGAAAGGCATTGAGGGATTTTCGATAGTAGGGAGGTGATGTCAGGGCCGGACAGGTAGATTTGGGTGTCGTCGGCGTAGAGGTGGTACTGGAGGCCATGGGACTCGATGAGTTGTCCTAGGCCGAGAGTGTAAATCAGATGTTGATTTGGAGGGGGAATTGTGCAAGCCATGGGACCTGGCGGCGCTCCTGCTCTCTCCTCTCTCAGATCTGCCTCCCTGAATCAATAATACTGTCATATGCAGAGACACTGTAAAGACATGGAAAGGAGTGAGGAAGAAGATGAAGATGTCTTGGAGGGTGGCTAAAATTTTGAATCCCTGGGCATGCCCCTCTTTCAAATTGGGGTATGAAAATAAGTTGTTCCGGGAGTGGAGAGTAATGGGAGCGAGAGTCATGGGGGACCTCATCCATGCACAAGAAAAGAGATGGCTAACAGGTGACGAAATATTAGAAAAGTTTAATCTACCCAGAATGCAGCTATTGCAATATTGGCAGTTACATTATCACCTCATGATACACCTACGAGATGTTACAAAGGAAGTAGACAATACATTATGAGATGACCTGGTGGAGACGAGTGTAGCGGACATATCTATCTCCTTCCTGTACGGGAAACTTCAACAACTCCTCAAGTCGGTTTTTGTGCATAACCTTTTTGGCAGATGGAAAAAACATTATCATGACTTAGACCTGACACAAAAACTACTAGACGGCTGGGGGACAGTGAGAAAATATATTACCAACGAGAGATGGAGGGACTCCCAATACTTAGCAATGCATGGAATTATACAAGGTTTTAATATCCCACCTAGACCCAATGAACATGTCAAATGGGTTCACTGTCCCAAATGTAGAGCGCCATCAACTGACCTGGAGAACGGATTGTGGTCTTGTCCGGAATCCCAGAGATTCTGGAGGGAGGTACAGAAAATGGTCTCCGAGGTCTGTGGCTCCGGGTATACTATGAATCCACTGCTATGGCTATTTCATGTCATTGGGGAACCGGGGGAGGGGTCAATGCCACCGATTCTTTTTCACACAATAACCATGGTGGCGAAACGTCTGATACTGCAAAATTGGCTCAATACTTCTCTGCCGGGGGGGAAGCACTCTATTCGAATCTGATGACGGTCTTATTGCTTGAAGAACGAGATACATTGAAAAACACTGACAAACTGAAAAAAAATTCTTTATTAAATGAAAACCCTTCATTGAAACAGAACTTAAAGATACAGAGATTCGTGAGTTCATGACTCCCTTCACACATTCGATGTGGTACGCATCAGAGGATTTGGGAGGTACATTAGGTAAATTGAGTTGTGATAATTAAGTTAAACCAGGGATATCAGGGGGAGAGAGGATGGGACATTGTGCTTGGTTTGGGAAGGCATTCATTCTTGGGAATGTTAAGTTAGGGAATGTTCAGTGTGGTGATTTGTTTGATTCTTTGTTGACCTATACTATGCTATACTAAACTTATTTTCAATAGCACACTATACAATCTATTTAGACTATGTGTTAGATATTAACATGCAACTTTATCTGTCATATTTAATGTTCATCAATCCTGATAATGTACTCGTTGTGCTGTCTTAATCTTGGAAAATTTAAAATAAAAAAGATGTTGCAAAAAAAAAAATGACAATATGGAGCAATAGGGAGATAAAACTGGAATGGTATCCACGGTCCGCGCTGCTGCTCTTTATCCAAGGATAATAACCTCTTGTGCAATCCTTGGATAAAGAGCAGCAGCGCGGACCGTGGATACCATTCCAGTTTTATCTCCTGATTTCCCGCGGTTTTGTGGGCGTTTGGTTGAGGTTCTGCAGCAGCTGCCTTATGCTTACAAACTGGTTGTGGGTCTCACAACCTTAAAAGGTGAGTGGATATCCTTATAATCCACACTACAACTACAGTGTCTTTTTGATAAGGCACAATCTGCGTCTCTTGTATCTCCTCTTTTTTTCTAATATGGAACAATAGGAATATATGCTTAAACTTGTAAATATGTCCACGTAAACTGAGCTGCACTGAGTATTCGCAGCCTTAACAAAGCATTATTTTAGCAGAAAGACACACAGTCACAAGTGCCACCTTTGATATTGCCTTGTGCTCATCTTCATTGATGGTAGGATCAAAAACTAAGAAAACCTTAGCTACTAGATAAAGCCTTTTTGATATAGAGCAGTCAAACCTGATTTACTATTGCAGAATGAAATTAATTTGGTCTAGTGCTTTGCGAATTGTAAAGTGACCTTACTGGCCTATATATGGTTATGTATATGAATGCAGATTTCACATGAAAGGCACATGCGTTTCTATGACAGCAGTAATCTCAGGTTAGGAGAGCAATAGTTTCTTTTTTCTTTTTGTAATGTCATACAAGGTTTATGAGACAAATTAAAGGTGACTTTCATATTTAATGAAGGCACTTTATGTCACGCCAAGAAAGGCGAAACGAGGAAAGTGGACTAGATCACAGAGGCTTCTGTGGATGCTGAACCCAAGGAACCAGCCAGACAAGGACATCAGATTAATGCAAGAATTTATTGAAGACAAAATAGGAGAACCCACAAGGAAGGACCCCTGGTCCGAGGCATCTTATTTCCCCGAGGGAGCACCAACGAGCAAACCCCTGACGGAGGCTCTAAGTGCAACAGCTCCGGGACCAGAAAGAACAGAGTCAATGTGGGGGGGAAGTGAGAGGTCCAGAGAACCGGATAGGGCGAACCAGTGAGGAACCGGGATAGCCAGTGGAAACCAGAGATAGCACAGGGCTGTGTCACTGAGGGATGGTCCAGATTGTCCAGAAAGTACCGACTGATTCTGCAGGGTAGGTGGTTAGGATGGCGAGACTCCAGGCAGCCATATCACCAGGATAGGGGCACCAGCACTAGAAGAAAACACTAAACGTTAATAACGGAACAGAAGCAAGGCTATAGCAAGCAAGTGCTGATCTGGGGACCTGAGCACAGCAACTTTAAATCACAAAAAAAAAGTTGCCCAGGCACCTCCATAAGAAAGTAAGTGCTTTAAATACACATGAGCCAGTCAGTGATTGGCTGAACGGTGATTACTAAAAATGGGTGTCCTAGCACTTTAAATAATTTCTCATAGTGGCGCACGCTCCCTAAGCGCACTCCCCTGCAAACCAGATGTGAGAGGAGGTGGAGAAGATGCGTTGGGAAAGAGCTGCAGCATGGACGGACATCTCGGGAGCACGGACTGGGTAAGTGTGCGGGGGACAAGGGGTGCCTGCGGAAAGACAGGACCTGATCTCCCTGTACCCTGGATACAGGTCCACCTGGCAGGGAAGTCACATTATCTTTGACAGTAGCGAAACCAAGGCATCATCTTGTTGTGGCCAAAGAAGCCCCTGTACAAATAAATCTTCAGATGTCCCGATTCAGTATCCAAACTCAATAAAAAAATTGCTATGAAGCATAAATGTAAAGAATATAAGACTGCAATAATTAGGAAATCTCTTATAGTCATTGGTGATGAGCAAATTTATTTGAGTGGAATCAAAGTCCCCCATCTGGTCATTAGTACATCTTCCTTTCCCGGGCGCCGAGCACTGAAATCATGTAGCCTCTTCACACTAGACTGGAACTACTGGCTTTGATAAAACCTGTGAATTTGCTGTGTATGCAGACTGGAGGGCACGGTGCCTGTCTTGATGTCATCAAGATATTGTGATTTAACTCTGACTTTAACAAAAACATCTCAGGCTTCATCAGAGCCTGATGTCCCGACCTAGCATGAAGATGCCTGATCTTAATAGTGGAGAAAAGATGATGTGCTGAGGATGGTGGGATGGTAAAGAATGGAGGGGTCCAGAGAGGTAAGCGGTAATGTGAGCATAACTCTTATTTTCATTTTCGAGTTCTTACATTTATTATGATCAGGGATAAATTTTCATTAAGTGACATGACTATATAAAGAGTTTTTTAGACAGACAAAGTCTCTCAGAAGTGAAGATCATTCTCTCATGGTACACATGCCCCCTGTGCTGGCACACATGCCCTTGTGCTGGGTAAGTTTCCCTGCCATCCTGGATATGGCCCTCCATCACTCTGTATGGCCCCATGCGGCTGCCCACCCTAAAATAACAAACCGCTTTGAACTTACCTCTCTGGCGCTGTCCTCTGTGGCTCCGTGCTTACCGCACTTCCTGAGTCCCGGGAAGCCAGTCATGTGATCGACACAGCAAGTGACATCATCACTGTAGCGCCGATCACATGACCAGCTTCCCCGGGACTCAGGAAGTGCGGCAAGCACGGAGCCGCAGAGGACAGCACCGGAGAGTTAAGTTATAAGTGGTTTGTTATTTTAGTGTGGGCAGCAGCATGGGGGGGGCGATACAACAGCGATGGGGGCCATATCTAGGATGGGGGGTGAATGCAGGCAATGTAATATGCTCGCTCCCATGTCCATATCTCGGTGCGGTTTCAGCACCGTGGTGATGGACAGCGGGTGCAGTGCATATTACCTGAGGCTAATGAGCAAAAGCACGTGACCTCCTGCTGCCTCCTGCAGCCCCCAGCCAGCTTCCTCCAACCCCCGGTGACTGCTCCAAAGCAAACCCTCCCTACAGTACAGAAAGTTAAGTTTTGGATTATACAACGCACCCCCCACTTTCCCATAAAATTTGGGGGGAACAAAAGTGCGTCTTATGATCCAAAGAATATGGTAACTGCATTTAAAAATCGTGGAACAATTTCTGAAAAAATGTTCCTCAATATTACAAAAACTTTGAATAACCCACTATCTATAAAACATAATATTATTAAAATATTCAGAAATTGTAAAATCCATGGGACATGACAGAAGGTCATTATTGGATTCTTGTATGTCTTCTATGGATCCTCAGGCAACATATCATTAAAACAGGCATGAATTGGTCATGCAAATCAGTGCATAGGCACAGGAATACATCTAGACATTATGATCTGTGAACAAAGTTCATTTTACAATACATAAATGCAAATGAAAGCTATATTATCCAAAGAGGAAGTGATATATCAAAACAATTCAGAAACTCTGCTAAAGCTTATTGAAATTCTTTAGGGACACCACTGATGTTGTGTTCTGCAGGCTTAAGAGGAAAGGGACCATCCAGCTTATCAGGATACAGGTCAAAAGCCACCATCTCTAATGGTATGTGGTTGTATTAGAGCTTATGGTGTGACCAACTACAAATCTAGAACGCTATGAATGCTGACATTATAAAGAGAGTTTAGAATAACATACAGTTAGGTCCAGAAAAATTTTGACAGTGAGCAAATTTTCATGATTCCATCTGCAATAAGCCCAGTACCACATACGGAAGAACTGCCAGCTCCAAAAGTACCACAAACATTTCCAGTCAAGTCAAGTGAGGAAGAAGAGAGTACTTGGTGTTATGAAGCATCTACCTATTATGACCCAAACTTTCTGTCAACAATCTCAGCTGAACCCCACCTTATAACACAAAGTGAAGTGATCTACCTTGTAAGGGATTTAGATCTGTCCAAGGGTAAGGCTGAGCTCTTAGGTACCAGGCTACAGCAGTGGAATCTGTTAGGCCGGCTTCAAATTGTGGCAGCATCAGGTCCGGGGCTGTCTGGTGTAAACCTGACAGCCATGGACCTGATTTTGACATTATGCAGCCCTATGGGGCGGCCAGGATGGCAGCTATGTGCCATCCGGTTTCCATCTGTCAGGGAGGATCTGGGTGAATTTGAATTTTCCTCCCAGACACAAAAACATTGCTTGCAAAATCTGCCCAAATCGGATCCTCCCGGATCCTTCCGGATCCGGGGCGATATGGCACTCCCTAAAATGGGAGTCTATGGTGCTGGATCACTCCAGTCCGACAAAAACATAGGCTTTGGAAACCGGATGCCGGCGCTGCTAAACTTCAGCACCATCAGCTGTCCCCTGCTGAGCTTTTGAACCACGGCTAGCTCCCCGCTAGCCGCGATCTTGAAATTCCAGCCGCTGCTATCAGCTGAATCCGGCTGCAAACCGGACCGGAGGGCATATTTGCCCTCCGGTTCTGGTTGTAAATCCGGACCGGGGCTGTCCGATTCACATCGGACAGCCCTGGACCGGATCACACCATGGTGTGAAGCTGGCCTTAGCGGGACTGAGATAAAAATCTTGTCCAATACTTCTTCATGGAGGGCATTCTTAAGGCATGAACAGCATCAACAGTTTAGAAAATCTGAAGAGAAGTTATAATCCAGAGGAATGGAGGCTCTTCATAAATTCATCCAAAACAAGCCTGAAAGTCGTTTTGCTACATAATGACAATGCGCTACCTTCAATTCTAGTTGGTTACACAGTCCACATGCAAGAAACATTTGATAACATGAAATAGCGGTTGAGGTCCCTGAACTATGACCAATATTTTTGGCCTCTCTGTGGTGACTTAAAGGGAACCAACCACCGCGGATGACCCTCATACACTGTTAATATGTGCCCCTGCAGCCTAGTAAACCATTTGCAGCACTGTTTTTGTGTGAAAAGTGGCTGCAGTAGAAGTGAGATAATGATTTTATACACTTACATGCCTGCGTACTTGAGGGCGTCTCCCTGTGTGTGCTGGCACTTGTGGGCTGTGCTCATCATGTCTGCTCTCCCCTCCCTTATGCACGCCCCCTCTCAGCCTGCTATAGTGATGTGAGGCTGATTGCGTCATAAAGGGGCGGGGCTAAATCGCGGCATCCCGGTAGCCCCGCCCCTTTATGACGCAATCAGCCTCACATCACTATAGCAGGCTGAGAGGGGGCGTGCATAAGGGAGGGGAGAGCAGACATGATGAGCACCGCCCACAAGTGCCAGCACACACAGGGAGACGCCCTCAAGTACGCAGGCATGTAAGTTTATAAAATCATTATCTCACTTCTACTGCAGCCACTTTTCACACAAAAACAGTGCTGCAAATGGTTTACTAGGCTGCAGGGGCACATATTAACAGTGTATGAGGGTCATCCGAGGTGGTTGGTTCCCTTTAAAGGTGGTTACCTCTTACTTGGCCTCCAGGGTGGATACACAAAGAACTGCAACTTTCTATGTGAGTGGGATAGTCATGCAAGTAAATATCACTACAATATAATAGACTGGTCTCTTCGATATTTACTTCAGCCAAGGAGTAAAAATGCCCTGTATCCTGCACTTGTTGGCTCACATAAGCTTTTGTTACCACCATTGCATATCAAGTTGGGAGAAATGAAGAACATTATAAACATGCAAGAGCAATCAAGTATCTCATTGATAAATTTCCAAGATTGAGTGAAGCAAAGATAAATGAAGTCTTTACTGAAACTCATATTCATAAGCTTCTTCAAGATGAGAAGTTTCTCTGTTTGTTGCAGGCAAGGAAAAGGCTTCATGGGTAGCATTAGCAATAGTGAGTGACGAGCATGGTGAGAGATCTCACCAAGATATTGAAAAAAGATATCAAGGAAAATGGACTCCATCAATACTTGCAGATTACTATTGGAAGAGATGATATGATATAGGAGAAAAGGAGACAAACAGAAAAGAGTTGTCACTGAATGAGGACCAAATTTTGTAGTGCAGTTTCAGTAATTCGACATGGTGTTTAGACATATTTTAGTTGTTTGAATTGTTGCTGTGTCTCTTCTAAATGAATATCAATTGGCATAACGATAAAAGGAAAAATCTTTTGATATTCTAGAAACACGAGCCAACTAAATATTTCATTATCAGATTTGAATTCAGGAAGTTAAAATCATTAAGAAATGGCTCATTTCAAAACTGAACCTGAAAACCTTTAAAAATGTGTACAACATTGTTACCTTTGATTCCTTGAAAAAGAGGCAGCTACGAATTAATTGAAATCCCCAAACCCTAAAGGCCGCTTTACGTGTCACGATATCACAACGCAACTACGATAAAAAGTCATGTGGTAAGGGCGTTGCAGTTGATATTGTTTGTGCATTGTGTCATGTAAATGGGCAACGCAACTCAAAAATGATGCAACTATGATATAGTTTTTGAATTGTGCATGCTCTTGAACCGTGCAATATTGGCTTGACAATCTGGCAGGATCGGGCTGTGTGACAGCGCATCTACGATTTGGAGCGCAACCTCCCCTATTCATTACAATGTTAAATGCTCGTTCCCTGAGTTGCTCATACTCAGCGTGGGAAAGGGGCATGCTTCATCGTAGTTGCGTTGGCTGCCGATATCTCCCTGTGTAACATCTCCTATGCGATTTTGGACAAGTGCCAAAAACGTGCGCACTCCCGTGAAATCGAATGCAATATCGGAACAATATCGCGATGTGTAAAGCGACCTTTAGGCCATGTGCCCAAGCTAAAATGCTGGCGTAGTTTTTGTCTACAAAAATCCACATCTGGCAAAAATATACACCAAAAAAGGGCCAATGCTGACACTGTGCATTTGGTGCATATTTGCTGCGGAAATGGTGCACTTTTTTTGTCCTGCGTATTTGGACTTGAAGAAATGGCTGGAGGGCAGGAAATATGCTGAAAATCCAATAATTAACGTGCTGTAGATTTTCCTGCAGCAAAATCTGCACCATTTCCGTAGGTCAAAAATATGCAGCATGTGCACAACACTTCCAAAAACTCATAGACTTTGCTGGGAGTTTCCTGGCCTGTGGATTTGATACAGATCTGCAGCAAAACCTGCAGCAAATATGCAGCATGGGTACAAGACTTTACTTGGATTAGGTTGTAAATAATCTCAAATTAAACATGAGAGCCTGCACTTTAAATCCATATTGATTACCACAACAATTTCAAAATAGTTATATAAACAGCTTAAATAACAAAACTTGTGTTATTGATGTCCATATACTTCTGGACTTAACTACTGTGTTAACTACTACTGTACTGTGTGGACCCATACAGCCAACTATTTCAGAGAAGGCCTTTCATATTTCAGCAATGCAACGATAGTTGCATCTATCACAACAGCATAGCTTTACAGGAGATTAGTTCAGAGAATGAACTAGCCGTCTGTAGTCCAAACCTTTTACCAATAGAAAACATTTGATGCATTATGAAATAAAACTAGCAAAGAAGAGCGTGAGTAGATAAAATCCTACATTAGACAAGAATTATCACCATTTTCCTATAAAAAAAACTCCAGCAATTGGTCTCCTTACTTTCCACATATTTACAAACTGTTGTAAAAAGAAGAGGGAATGCTGCACTATGGTAGACATGGCCCTGTGACAACTTTTTGTGATGTGTTGCTCCTATCAATTTCTAAATTAGTTATTTTTTAAATGAAATGGAAAAATGTTTAGCTTTCAACTTCAGATTTTTTTCTATGATCTATTGCAAATCCAATATAGCTATACAAGATTTCCAAACCATTGCATTCTTGTTTTCTTTACTTTTCACTGTAACATCGGTGGGTGTTGACCCACTGTGCCAATGGACTTACTAAGTGACTACTTGTATTCACCAGAGCCTCAGATGTGGAGGATAGGCTGGACCACAGGTAGATGCCAGATACAACTCTCAGGGCAGTCTCTGGGCCAGCAGCATTACGGGTCGAGGTGCAGGAGAAATACAGGACAAAATTCAGAGACAAGGTCAGACAGTCTGATGTTGGCACAGGCAACACAGGTTCAGAGGTCAAGAGAAGAGAGGTTAGGATGAATACGTAGACAAACTGGGTCAGTAGCAGGAGAATTAAACAAAAGAGCAGCCAGAGAGAATGCAAGACAGAGACTGAGTTGAATCTAAAATCAACCAAAGTCAGGAGACGAGGGCTACCTAATAAACCCACTACTGGCGGGGGATAGGCCAGTGAAGCAACACACTGCAGGCCAAAGGTGATTAAACTCCTGCAGTGTCTGGCAATACCTTGCTATAGATGGGTGGAAACTCTGTAGCAGAGTTGGATGTGTTGCAAGGGGCAGCTGGTGAGATGCCATGACACTGGCAGGAGCAGAGTGGTGACCGCAGTGAGTAGTACAATCACCACAAGCCAGGTGAGTCACCAGTGTGGTATTTCCAAGTGTCCCAATTTTTGACCAATTGGAGTTGTATGAATCTACCTGGGGAAATGTATGCATGTCAGCACAGTTTTATTAACGCAGCATGTTCTCTACGTAAATGTGTAACTACAGGGTAGGTCTGTATCATGTAGCAATTTCAGATATCCAGTGGCACTGAGATTTCCATTGATGAAGAATGGCCCCACTATCTTTGCACCCCGTATACCGCACCATACCATCAATTTTTGTGTTCCAAGAGTCTTGGAGAGATCTATCCACTGTGGGTTAGTGTCAGACCAATAGTGGTGGTTTTGTTTGTTAACTTCACCATTCACAAAAAAGTTTGCCTCATCACTCATCTGAAGGCAATTGTCTATGCTGTGAAATGCGAGATGTGCAGCATCTGAAGCAACGGATACTGAAAGCCTGTGCTAGCATTTCTTCTGCGGTATTGCTATCAGTGTAGAGATGTATAGTTCTAGCACACTCTAATGTAAAAAATGAATAAAGTCATATGGTCTTGAATAAATTCACTTCCTTATTTTGATTTGCATCAAAAAAAAATAATAGAGTATCTCACAACGTTTCAGCCTACACGGCCTTGTTCACGTGACCACTGGTAAAAAGTATAACAGAATAAAGACAAAAAATAAACAATCATGATACAAAGGATATGTACATACACAAAGATAAAGCATATCAGGTGACTTATTCAATGCACCACACATTAATAATCATGTGCAAAAAACATTTGCGTATTTTGCTGCGCTTTTTTGGGCGCGCTTTTTGCCGCGTTTTTCGGCCACGCAAAAAAGCGCAACAAAATACGCAGGGGCTTTCACACACTGCGCTTTCTTTACTCCAGAAAGCGCAGTGATGTCACAGAGGGGAGGAAGAATCCTGCTTCCTCCTCCCCTCTGTGACAGCCCCATTAGATTTCACAGTGTATTAATATACACTGTGAAATCTAAATTAAACAGAGGCAAATGTATGTAAAATAAAAAAGAATCAATACTTCACCTCTCCGACGCCTTCTCCCGCTATCCGGTCTCTGGTTCTAAGTGAGAGGTGTACTGACAAGACCTGTGGTGACGTCAGAGGGGGGCGTTCCCGGGGCGTTCCCGGTGCTGATTGGCTGTTCGCGGTCATGTGATATGTATCACATGACCGCGAGTGCCCGGGAACGCCCCTCTGACATCACCACAGGTCCTGTCAGTACATCTCTCACTTAGAACCAGAGACCAGACAGCGGGAGAAGGCATTGGACAGGTGAAGTATTGATTCTTTTTTATTTTACATACATTTGCCTCTGTTTAATTTAGATTTCACAGTGTATATTAATACACTGCGAAATCTAATGGGCGGTCACAGCTGTCACAGAGGGGAGGAGGACGCAGGATTATTCCTTCCCTCTGGGAGAATACGCAGAAGCAGCTGCGTAAACAATTGACATATCAATTGTTTACGGAGCTGCGCTTTCTCCCGGAAAACGCAGTGCGTATTTTTGCCTAATGTCTGCACTGCAAAGTGAATTTCACATTCACTTTGCTGGCAGACAAAAGGTACATTGCGTATTTTGAAAAGCGCGCGTAAAAAAGTGCAGCAAAATGCGCAATGTGTGAACGTAGCCTAATACTACAATATTGATTTACCATCATAATTAAACAAATCCTGAACATCATACAAAGAGACAGGTTCTAATACAGAGAAAAAAATAAAAAATAAGGCATATACCTCTAATAGAGGAAACAATAAATCCTATATAGGCGCAAGATGAAGTGACCCCAAACGATCCTAATCAAGAGACAAAGATAAAATATTAACCTCTCATGACAAGGATGTTTTTAACTATTTGTCTCATTACAATAATTACCTAGCAAGGGATGTCTTGTAGAGAAAAATCTGTAGTAACAACACAACATAATAGGTGCCTATGATCTAAGGAACAAATATGGGAGATTAGACCCTAGCTAGTTATCTCATGATATATGAGAAAGTAATAACCAGTATTACCTGTTTGACTGTAGCGTTAAGGACTCTAAGACAGGGGCAGTGCCTATAAGATCAACAGGTGGAACATATGAGGGCTTGTGCTAGAACAATGCTAGGTGCTGTTATAAGCATTGCATGCCTAAATATCGATGTATACAATGAGCCTGTCCAGTGCCTGCAGGGTCCAAGGGTGTTGCTGAAAGAAAACAACCATATAATTGCGGGTGGCTAATCAGGCTAACTGCTGCCTGCAACCACCAGTGCAGTGAAACTCATACCTTGTTAGTGGAAGTAGCGGGTGCCGCTGGTGAAGTGCAGCATTCATGATGTGCACCGCCATTAAATATCATGTGACCCAGTGACATGCATTCCAGAGATGAGAAGTGCACATGTGCGAAATGACGCGGCGGGTCTCCGGACAATGCCGGAGATACCCGACGTTCGCCGAGGTGGAGGTGACATCAAAGCCCCCGGACAGAACCAGGGAGGAGCTGAAACATGGATTTCTGTGCGCTCTCCCTGTAGGGATCTATCTTTCAGGATCCTTTGGGGTCACTTCATCTTGCGCTTATATAGGATTTATTGTTTCCTCTATTAGAGTACCTTAACACGCCGCAATTTTTTCGCGGTGATAGGAGGTAATCTAACATGTGTTTTCATGGTTGCCTCAGATCGCCAATGGTGCTTTTACACTCTGCAATTTCGTCCTCGACATAAGACAATGTGTCGCCCCAGAAATCGCCTACCCCACAGTGGAACCAATCCGGTGGAGTTCCCTCACCGCTTCACATGCCGCAATCCCCAAAGGAATGTGGGCGTACATGTTCAGCGCCGCGAGAACATAGGCGTGGCAGACTGGTGTATAAGGCACCCCAAACATGCTGATTAGACAATGCAATAGCGTTATGATTGGGCAGCCTACGCTGGAAGGCTGGCTAATACATGACGCCATTGCCATTGTGTGGTGGTGAATGGACAGCTCTTCAAATATGGCGCCCTGTGAAGTGACAGCCAATGGAAACACAGTAGCCACCACCAATCATCGCTGATGGGGCGCGGACTCCAGCATGCTGTGGCATGCCTATGGGAAAACAATAGGCGATGCAGATTCCATCACTATCGCCCGTTCACACGCCAAAAGCCGGGAATGTCGCCTTCATGATTGCCTCTGATTTTGGAGCAGCGCTCTGAAATCAGAACCAGGCGACAACTTTTTTATCGCCGCCAAATTCCCAAATTACACCCTACAACTGTGAGGTAATTTGACTGTGATGGTGCCAGGGCGACATATCGCCAGTCAGATTCCTCGCTGTGGTCGCGGCGTGTAAAGGTACCCTTAGAAGTATATGCGTTATTATTATTTTTTTTTCTCTGTATTAGAACCTGTCTCTTTGTATAATGTTCAGAATTTGTTTCATTGTGATGGTTAATTAATATTGCAGTATATACTGTTTTTTGCACATGATTATTAAGGTGTGCATTGAATAAGTCACCAGATATGATTATATCTTATAGATGGCGGCCATTCTAAAGAATCGGTAGTCTAGAATCATATATATTTATTTACTAATATTAGGGGAGTGCGGTGAAATTAATTCTGTGTATACAGGTGGCTCAGTGGGTAGCAAGTATATGGTGGCTCAGTGGTTAGCACAGGCGGTGGCTCAGTGGTTAGCACTGCGCGGTGGCTCAGTGGTTAGCACTGCGCGGTTGCTCAGTGGTTAGCACTGGCCCAGGTTAGCACGCGCGGTGGCTCAGTGGTTAGCACTGCGCGGTGGCTCAGTGGTTAGCATCTGTGCAGCGGGTGGCTCAGTGGTTAGCACTGCGCGGTGGCTCAGTGGTTAGCACTGCGTGGTGGCTCAGTGGTTAGCACCGCACGGTGGCTAAGTGGTTAGCACTGCGCGGTGGCTCAGTGGTTAGCACTGCGCGGTGGCTCAGTGGTTAGCACTGCCAGTGGCTCAGTGTTTAGCACTGCGCGGTGGCTCAGTGGTTAGCACTGCGTGGTGGCTCAGTGGTTAGCACTTGATTAGCTGCGCGTGCTCAGTGGTTAGCACTGCGGCGGTGGCTTCAGTGGTTAGCACTGCCGGTGGCTCAGTGGTTAGCAGTGAGTGCGGTGGCTCAGTGGTTAGCAGTGAGTGTGGTGGCTCAGTGGTTAGCAGTGAGTGCAGTGGCTCAGTGGTTAGCAGTGAGTGCGGTGAGATTGGTCAGCGCAGCGCCGTGGCAGAGTGGTCAGCACAGCGCTGTGGGCAGAGTGGTCAGCGCAGCACCGTGGGCAGAGTGGTCAGCGCAGCGTCGTGGGCAGAGTGGTCAGTGCAGCGCCGTGGGCAGAGTGGTCAGCGCAGTGCTGTGGGCAGAGTGGTCAGCGCAGCGCCGTGGGCAGAGTGGTCAGCGCAGCGCCATGGGCAGAGTGGTCAGCACACACATACACACACGCACACACATACACACACTCCGCTATACTTACCACCGACCCTGCGTCTTCCCCGCCACCTGGATCCTGAATCGACATGTCGTCGCCCCCGGACGACTGGATCCAATATGTCGTCCGGGTAGTTTGGCGAGACATCTTCGACGCTATATTGGATCAGTAGTTCGGGGGCGGCGACATGTCGACTGAGGATCCAGGCAGCGGACGCAGGGCCGGTGGTAAGTATAGCGGAGTATGTTGTGTGTGTGTATGTGTGTGTACAAAGTGAGGGAAGTGCGGACAAAGTGAGGGAAGTGCGGACAAAGTGACGGAAGTGCCTACATCACACATATATACACATACTGTACATTGCATATGGAGGGGTGAGAAGAGCGGAGGCTGGAGGGGTGAGGAGGGGTGGAGGTGAGGAGGGGAGGTGGAGGGGTGAGGAGAGCGAGGCGAGGGTGAGCGGAGAGCAAGGACAGGGGAGGGCTGAGGAGAGGATGAGGAGAGCTGGAGGGCAGAGGACAGGGGGAGCGGAGGGCAGAGACAGGGGAGGCTGGAGGGCAGAGGACAGGGGAGGCTGGAGGGCAGAGGACAGGGGAAACTGGAGGGAGAGGACTGGAGGGAGAGGCTGGAGGGAGAGGCTGGAGGGAGAGGCTGGAGGGGAGAGGCTGGAGGGCAGAGGCTGGAGGGCAGAGGCTGGAGGGCAGAGGCTGGAGGGAGAGGCTGGAGGGAGAGGCTGGAGGGCAGAGGCTGGAGGGCAGAGGCTGGAGCGGGAGGACTGGGCCGGAGGAGAGAGGAGGCGCCGGGACAGACGGAACGTTCCTGGCCGGAACTTCCGAAAGCGGAACGTTCCTGGCCGGAGCGTCCGAAAGCGAAGTTCGTGGGCGGAACTTGGGGTCCCTGTAGGCGCACGGACGAAGGGCGGAACTTCAGAGAGGGAACGTTTCTCCGCCGATCCCTGTAGCCGGGCGCCGACCGGCTACCCCGCATTGGTGACGTCACCACCATTGTCCGGAGGCCATCACGGAAGTAACCTTCAGGTTTTCCGGAAGTGGCCTTCGGGTTTTATATTATAGATGTATGTACATATCCTTTGTGTCAAATTGTTATTGTAAATTTTGTCTTTATTCTGTCATACTTTTTACCAGTGGTCACGTGAACAAGGCCGTATAGGCTGAAATGGTGTGAGATACTCTATTATTTTTTCTTGATGCAAGACAAAATAAAGAAGTGAATTTATTCAATACCATATGACTTTATTCATTTTTTACATGAGGTGCCAGAACTATACATCTCTATTGTAAACAATAAGTTTTTAAAATACTGAAAAATAATTTTTTCCTTTATCTTTAATACCACATAAGGCTGGGGGGAGTTTCCTTTCAATGCCAAGCTACAGAAGGTATGAAAAGCCATTTAGTGCAACTGTTGTCAGCGAGTTGGATTCAGTCAACATTATAAGTTCAATTAGTTAATATCTCTGTCTATGGATTGACCACATGAGGTTGGGGACTCTGGAAATCGCCACTTTCCTACTCTGTTACAAAGTTACAAAAGTAGCATTGCACATTCCTATTTACTTTTATGAGAGTTTCAGAAGCTTTATTTGTAGCTTTGACCACTTCTGCATAGAATTTAATTTTGACTTGTCAGCCAGAGAGAGGAATAATCCTTTAAAATAACCTAAAATAACCTTTCTTGGATTTACTTTATATTGTAGCCATTAAGTTAGAGCCCACATTATATACAGTACCATTCTGCCTGCATTTAGTAATTACCATAATTACTATGAGTTTATTATAATCTTATAAACTATATCCTTCTTCATGCTGTTCTGGGATTTCTTGTTTGTACTAGTCATAGATACCTTCATGGTCCAAAAATTGAGGCCATCACCACTTGCTGCATTGTATTGCCTGTGACAATACTCGGACTTTAAATACTGTACATCTTTACTGATTTTCATGTTCATAGTAACATGATATTAAATAATAATGAACACTATAATTTAGGGGACCACTCATTTCTAAGTACTTCCATCACTATGGGGGAGTTGTGTTTTGATCATCTGACAAGTCAAACAATGACTAATGGTTTGTGTTTTTTTATTCATCAATGTAATTTACATCTTGTACCTAAACCTAATCTTAGTTACAATCTGTTGAAAACTTGAAAGTTTCACATGATTTAATTCATGAAGTGTTTACTTTCATTTGTTTAAACGCATTAATCAAGATCCTCAGCATCAAAGATTGATGTATGTTGTTTACTGGATAGGACAATTGCACATATGTACACACAGGTGTTTTTATTTTGTTGTACACATATGTAACATGCCCACCAGTGTTGTAGCTAAAACAATTCTCAGATTATTGTGGAGAAGTGTAATACTATTAACGATGTCAATACAATCTATTATTACTAATTAATATTGGCTGTATAGACAACAGTAACAATCCAATTAATTCAGGGCCATTCTTATGTAGGAGGGTTCCTTGTGCTATACACGTTCCTTTGTGAAGCCCTCTATTGAAGTACTATGTATTGCCAGAATATGAAATTGTAACTAAATGACACAACCGTATCAATGCACTCATTTTCCCTGCCGCATCCACTACACTGGAAATATATTATCACATGACAGCCATTCACATACAGCTCGATTCAGAAATATGTGGACAGTGACACATGTTTTGGCTTTTAAAGTGATCCTAAACCCAGAAACTGACCCCCCTTATCTTTAGACCTGTCCCTGCACCCCCTCTTATCATTCCTAGCCATCCCTTTTGCAGAAAAAAATCGCTTTTGTAAAGTGAGAGAAAATGTTATAATAATTTGACCTGTGTGAGTTCTCTCTTTCGGTGGAAGCCGAGATGGGACGGGCCTGTCTGCTGCTGCCTGGTAAATATGCACGCCCCGCTCTGCTTGTAAGAGCCTGGCCGCATCATGAAAGGGGCGGGGCTAAATCGCGCCATGCCGGAGCCCCGCCGCCTTTACAAAAGCGATTTTTTTCTGCAAAAGGGATGGCTAGGAATGATAAGAGGGGGTGCAGGGACAGGTCTAAAGATACGGGGGGGTCAGTTTCTGGGTTTAGGATCACTTTAAGCTGTTTACCATAACATATTCAAGATACAATTATATAATCATCATTGGCCTAAAGTGTAGACTGACAGCTACACTCTTAGGGTATTCACATCCTAATTAAAGTAAGGGTTTAGGAATAATAGCTTTTTAATATGAAGCCACCTATTTTTCAAGGGAGCAGAGGTAATTGGACAATTTTCTCAAAAGCTCTTTAAAGGGCTGTATGGGTTATTCCCTCATTAAAGGGGTTGTCCGGGCTTATGTTTTATTTCATATTTATATCTAGGCTGCAAAATGTTGACAATCTGCAATATACATGTTGTCAACATTTTGCAGGGTTTCCTAGATATAAACACATTTACTGCTGGCAGAGAATGTCCAGGGGGTGTGATTGTGCATGCAGGTCGTTTACACCTACTCTAGCACAATCACACTCCCTCCCCTATTCCTAGTATGGCCAGCCACCCCCAGGCCATACATGCCCGCCCCTGCCCACTAAACACTATGGAATGAAACCACCCCCAGGGCTCCTACTGGCCGCCTCAGCCCTAACATCACCACCCACCCTCTGCAAAACAGCGGTCCCCAGTGCACTGATACAAGGTGCCGAAACCGCTGCTGTGAAAGAGCAGAGGCTGTGGAGCGGTCCTCTCTAAACCGCTCCACCAGCTCTATGGTACTGGAGGTCTGGAGAGATCAGGCGCCGGGCACCGCTCCACACAGCACAGATACGGCTGCAGTGCAGAGTGTGGAGCCCGGCTGCAGTGTGGAGCCCGGCTGCAGATGACCGGGACCAGGGCGGAGGACCACCGGCTGCACAGGAGGAGGGTGAGCAGCACACATATGCAGGCGGGTCCCCTGCTGCACTGACACAGTGTGCCGGAATCGCTTTCACAGCAGCGGTTTCGGCACCTTGTATCAGTGCACTGGGGACCGCTGTTTTGCAGAGGGTGGGTGGTGATGTTAGGGCTGGGGCAGCCAGTAGGAGCCCTGGGGGTGGTTTCATTCCATAGTGTTTAGTGGGCAGGGGGCGGGCATGTATGGCCTGGGGGTGGCTGGCCATACTAGGAATAGGGGAGGGTGTGTGATTGTGCTAGAGTAGGTGTAAACGACCTGCATGCACAATCACACCCCCTGGACATTCTCTGCCAACAGTAAATGTGTTTATATCTAGGAAACCCTGCAAAATGTTGACAACATGTATATTGCAGATTGTCAACATTTTGCAGCCTAGATATAAATATGAAATAAAACATAAGCCCGGACAACCCCTTTAATGCATCATCAATTAAATAGGTAAAATGTCTGGGGTTGATTCCAGGTGTGGTATTTGCATTTGTAAGCTGTTGTTGTGAGCACACAACATGCAGCCAAAGGATCTCTCAATGGAAGAGAAACAGACAATCATTACACTGAAGAAAAGAAGAAATCCATCAGAGAGAGAGCAGAAATGTTAGTAGTGACCAAATAAACAGTTTAGTACATTCTGCAAAACAAAAGTGTATTCGTGAGAGTGGGAACTCAAAAGGTCTGGATGTCCATGGAAGATAACAGTGGTGGATGATCACAGAATCCTCTCTATGGGAAAAGAAAAACTCATTCACAACATCTACCCATGTAAAGAACACTCTCAAGCATTTAGGTGTTTAAATAGCCTACCATAAAGAAAACAATCATGAGAGCAAATTCAGAGGGTTGAACAAGGGCAAAACATTAATCAGCCTTAAAAAAGGCTGTATTAGATTTTGTATCTAAAGAAACCAGCTCAGTTCTGGATAAAACATTCTTTGGACAGATGACGCTATGTTAAACCTGCATCAGAATGATGGGAAGACGTATAGAAAAGGCTCATTATCCAAAGCATACTACATCCTCTATAAAACATGGTGGCAGCAGTGTGATGGCATGGGCATACATGGCTTCCAATGGCACTGGGCCACCAGTGTTTATTGATCATGTGACTGAAGACAGAAATAGCTGGATGATTTCTGAAGTGTACAGGGTGATACTTTCTGCTCTGATTCAACCAAATGCAGCAAGGTTGATTGGAGGGTACCTCACAGGACAGATGTTCAAAAACCCAAAATATACTGCAAGAGCAACCTAGAAGTTTTTTTAAAACAAGGAAGTGGAATATTTTGCAATAGCCGAGTCACTCACAAGTTCTTAACCCCATCAAGCATGCATTTCACATGCGTAAGGCAGAATGAACCACAAATAAGAACTGAAGTCAACTGCAGTAGAGGCTGACAAAACATCACAAAGAAGGAAACCCAGTGTTTGGAGATGAACATGGCTTCCACACTTCAGGCAGTGATTAAATGCTATGGATTCTCCCTAAAGTATGAAAAATGAATATCTGATGTATGGCCATTTAATTTGTCCAATTACTTTTGAGCCCCTGAGATTAGGAGGCTCTGTAGAAAAATGGTTGCAAATCCTCAACATTTATATTATAGCATATTTTTATTCAACCCCTTTGATTAAACCAAAGTCTACACATCAGTTCCATCTCAGTTGTTTCAAGTTAATTTTATCCTTTTAATATATAAATGACTCAGAAGAGGATCCACAGCAGAGCATTGGGTTTTCTTTACGTGTCAACATCTTTAAGAAGACAATAGAAGGTTTTGTTGTCAACAACATTTTAAAAGTTATCATCGTGACAGATCCATTTTACTTTGGTATCCCTTTTAATCAAACTCATAGATTAATATGTTGACTTCTGTGGACTGAACCTACCTTACCCATCAGCAAAATCAAAGGCTCAAATAAAAAACCTTTTAAGCAGCCCCTTAAAAATGGGAGTTTGGATGGCCACTCTTCTGTACCTGCTGGCGTTTTTCTCGTGGCATGTTAGATGTCTTAAAGGTGCTTTCTATTTTAACTGTCAGTGATGTTTACAGCAGTGATATCTCAAGTACTGCACTTTAATGGTGCAGCCAATCATTGTTTTCAGTGCCCATGTCATGGTAGATGGTATGAGAAAATGATTTTAACCTCCTATTGATATCCCCCGTACATGTACGATGCAAGTTGGGAACTAGTGTATTGGGCAGACTCTCAGGGTGGGGCCGTCTCAAACTGGCAGATAATGGCTGTGAAACACAACAGGGATTTGCCCCTAAGAGCCATTGGTGGAACAAAGCTCACCTGCGACTGTAAACTTGTTAATAATCTCTGACATGGGCATTAATAGCACTCCAACATGGGGACACATTATTCTATGCGTTCTTGAAGTGCCCTGCATCATGATTGTGGGGCAACAGTGGGTTGCCACAACTGCTGAGGGTCTGTTGAAGACTTGGCTTCAGGGCCGGTTTTAGACCAAGTGGGGCCCTAGGCGAGATTGAGAGTGGGGCCCCAAACTATGAAATAAAAATAGTACCCGTACAGTTGTATACAGTATATACAGCAGCCCCAGTGGTATATACAGGCCTCAGTAGTATATACAGCAGCCCCAGTGGTATCCAGCAGCCTCCCCAGTGGTATACACAGGCCCCAGCAGTATTACAGCAGCCTCCCCAGTGGTATACACAGGCCCCAGCAGTGTTACAGCAGGCTCCCCAGTTGTATATACAGGCCCCAGCAGTATATACTGCAGCCCCAGTGGTATACAGCAGCCTCCCCAGTGCTATATACAGGCCCCAGCAGTATATACAGCAGCCCCAGTGGGGGTGTATACAGGCAGCCCCAGTCAGTGGTGGTGTATACAGGGCCCCAGTCAGTGGTGGTGTATACAGGGCCCCAGTCAGTGGTGGTGTATACAGGGCCCCAGTCAGTGGTGTATACAGGGGCCCCAGTGGTGGTGTATACAGGGGCCCCAGTGGTGGTGTATACAGGGGCCCCACTGGTGGTGTATACGGGGCCCCAGACCCCACTGGTGATGTATACGGGGTCCCAGACCCCACTGGTGGTGTAAACAGGGCCCCAGTCAGTGGTGGTGTATACAGGGCCCCAGGGCCCACTGGTGGTGTATACAGGGCCCCAGGGCCCACTGGTGGTGTATACAGGGCCCCAGGGCCCAGTGGTGGTGTATACAGGGCCCCAGGGCCCACTGCTGGTGTATACAGGGCCCCAGGGCCCACTGCTGGTGTATACAGGGCCCCAGGGCCCAGTGGTGGTGTATACAGGGCCCCAGGGCCCACTGGTGGTATATACAGGGCCCCAGGGCCCAGTGGTGGTGTATAAAGGGCCCCAGGGCCCACTGGTGGTGTATACAGGGCCCCCTCCCTGTAAAAGAATACACATCATGATGATACTTACTCTGCCGCTGCCGCCACTCTGCACCGCGCTCCGACTTCTTCCTGGCTGCTTCCTGTGATGAGCGACGACTCTGCCTGCGGCTGCGCCCGGCGCCGGTCACCAGGAAGAAGCCGGATGAAGCCGGAGCGCGGTGCAGAGCACTGCAAGCGGCCGCGGCTCTGCCGCGCCAGCTATAATCCGGCCGGGCCAGGGGGCCCTCTGAAGTTTGGGGGCCCTAGGCAAATGCCTAGGCTGCCTGCCCCTAACGCCGGCCCTGCTTGGTTTCAAAGGATGATAGGCAGGAGCGTAACTACAATTCGTGCAGGGGTTGCAATCGCACCCGGGCCCTGGAGCCTAGAAGATCCCAAAAGTCAGTTTGGCTATCAAAAAAGACCAATGCACTTGAACCATACACTTGTATGTTCAAAATTCAAAATAAACAATTAAAAAAAAAAAGACCAATGCTATCAAAGATCTGCAATTGAGGGCCTCATTTGAGCTTTTTTTTTCATCAGGGCCCATGAGCTTCACGTTACACAAAAGCAGACCATAATTTTTGCTATATACAGTAAATCTTTGGTATTGAAGTATATCGTGCAAGTTAACAGATGATGGAGGATCAAGTTACCTAAGAGGTATAATAAATACAGTAAAACTAAATTCAAAATATCCCAGTTTCAAATTTCTGTGTCCAGAAAAGTCCAATCTATCAAAATATAAAAATAATGAACCAAATTGGTATACATCATATACAGAAAATGTTCAAAACTACTAAATTGTGGGTTTGTGGTCTTCTGAACACCCCAAAAAAATGCTGATCAAAATGTTATATCTATTTTAAAGTGGAATCAATAAAAACAGCTTCTCGCCATGCAAAAAAATCCTTACACTGCTCCATAAACTGAAAAAAGAATAATGTTATGGGTTTCGGAAAATGTCTCACAGTCTACAAGGGACGGGTGGGGAGACAATAGGAGGGGGAGAGCCGAGCATGAGACGGTGCAGTGGATAAGGTCTCAGTGTAGGTTGTAGGCTTGACGGAAGAGGTGGGTTTTCAGGTTTCTCTTGAAGGTTCCCAGGGTAGGCGAGAGTCTGATGTGTTGGGGGAGAGAGTTCCTGAGTATAGCGGAAGCACGGGAGAAATCTTGTATGTGGTTGTGAGAGGAGGAAATGAGAGGGGAGTAGAGAAGGAGCTCGTGGGAGGAGCGCAGGTTGCGTGAGGGTAGGCATCGGGAGACAATATTAGAGATGTAAGGAGGGGACAGGTTGTGGATGGCTTTGTATGTCATGGTTAGGGTTTTGAACTGGGATCTCTGGGAAGTGGGGAGCCAGTGAAGGGCTGGGCAGAGAGGGGAGACAGGGGAGCAGCAGGGAGACAGGTGGATGAGTTGGGTAGCAGAATTGAGGATAGATTGGAGAGGTGCAAGGGAAGTAGCGGGGAGGCCAGTGAGGAGGAATTTGCAGTAGTCGAGGTGGGAGATGATGAGAGCATGGACAAGTATTTTAGCAGTTTTGTGGTCAAGCAAAGAGCAGATTCAGGAAATGTTTTTGTGCTGGAGACGGCAGGCGGTGGCAAGGGCATGGGTGTGGAGCTTGAAGGAGAGGGAGGAGTCGAGGATTACCCCGAGGCACTTGGCATGGGGGACAGGCGAGAGTGAGCAGTCGTTTACAGTGATAGATAGGTCGGGTGGGGGGGGAGCGATTTGGGAGGAAGATGATGAACTTGGTTTTGTCCATGTTTGATTTTAGGATACAAGCAGAGAAGAAGGATGAGATGCATTGCAGAATTTTGGATAGTAGGGAGGTGATGCCAGGGCCGGACAGATAGATCTGGGTGTCGTCGGCATAGAGGTGGTATTGAAGGCTGTGGAACTCAATGAGTTGGCATAGACTGCGGGTGTAAATGGAGAAGAGTAGTGGTCCCAAGACCGAGCTTTGTGGAACACCGACAGATAGGGGGTAGGGTGAAGAGGAGGTGTGGGAGTGGGTGACGCTGAAAGTATGGTCTGTTAGGTAAGAGGAGATCCAGGAGAGGGCTAGGTCAGTGATGCCAAGAGATTCTAGAATTTGAAGTAGGAGGGAATGGTCGACAGTGTCAAAGGTGGCGGATAGGTCGAGGAGGAGGAGGACAGAATAGTATTACTTGCTCTTTGCAGTCAGCAGGTCATTGGCAACTTTGGTTAGGGTTGTTTCGGTGGAGTGGTGGGATCGAAAACTGGATTGTAGGCGGTCAAGGAGGGAGCAGAAGGAGAGGTGGGAGGACAGTACAGAATAGACGTTTTGTTCAAGTAATTTTGAGGCAAAGAGGAGAAGAGATATGGGGCGATAGTTGGAGACAGATGCAGGGTCCAGGGAGGGTTTTTTGTGGATGGGTGTGATCAGGGTGTGCTTGAAGGATGAGGGGAAGACACCGGTAGTGAGTGATATCTTAAAGAGATGGGTTATGGCGGTGATGAGGACTGCGGTGAGGTTAGGGATAAGGTGGGAGGGGAGTGGGTCAAGGGCACAGGTGGTGAGGTGGGATCGTGACAGAAGGGAAGAGAGATGATCTTCTGTCATCGTGGAAAAACTTCCTTTGGACGAAGAGAGTTAAGTGGTAGAGGGGAGGGTCGAGGGGACTGAGGATCGAAGCTTTCTCTAATTTTGTCAATCTTCTGTTTGAAAAAGGCGGCAAAGTCGTCGGCAGAGATGAGGGGAGAGGGAAGAAGGGCAGGTGGATGGAGTAGAGAATTGAAAGTTTTGAATAGTTGATTGGGGTTGTGGGACAGGGTGGTTATTAGAGAAGAGAAGCAGGCTTGTTTTCCGGCGGTGAGTGCAGTCTTGAAGTAGTTGAAGGACTGTTTGAACATGATGAAAAGCGCCGCGGAGTGGGATTTCTTCCATCTCCGCTCAGCCGCCCTGGACGCCCGCAGCAGTTTTTTAGTGTAGGTGGAGAGCCAGGGTTGTCTGCGTGCGCAGGTTTTGTTGTATGAGAGGGTGTGGCCTGGTCGAGGGCTGTGGTGAGTGTGGTGTTATAGAGGGTGGTGGCAGTGTCAGCGTCTTGAGAGGAAGCTAAGTCTGTGAGAGGGAGGAGGGACTCAGAGTGAGCAGAAGTCAACGAGTTTAAGGTTTCTGCGGGGATGAGGGAGTTTCAAGAGAGGGGGAGCGTGGTAGGAGGGGAGAGGGAGGAGAAGGTAAGCAGGTTATGGTTGGATAGGGGGAAGGGTGAGTTGAGAAGTCAGTGAAGGAACAGAGCGGGGTGAAGACAAGGTCTAGTGTGTGGCCATCCTTGTGGGTGGCTGAGGAGGACCATTGGGAAAGACCGAGGGAGGTGGTTAGTGATAGGAGTCTAGAGGCAGCGGTGTGGGGGATGTCAGAGGGGATGTGGAAATCACCCATGATGATGGTGGTGGATGTCGGAGGAGAAGAAGTGGAGAATCCAGGTGGTAAAATGGTTGAGAAAGATGGAGGTGGATCCTGGGGAGTGGTATACAACAGCCAGCTGAAGGTTGCAGGGGGAGAAGATGCGGACGAAGTGCACCTTGAAGGAAGGGAGGGAAGCAGAGGGCGGCATGTGTATTGGGGTGAAGGAGCAGCTGTTGGACAGGAGTAGGCCGACACCTCCGCCGCGGTTGCTGCTAGGGCAGGGGGTGTGGGAAAGAGTGAGACCACCATAGGAGAGTGCAGGAGGGGAGGCGGTGTCAGAGGGGATAAGCCATGTTTCGGTGATGCCAAGGAAAGAGAGTTTGTTGGACATGAAGAGATCATGGATGAATGAGAGTTTGTTGCATACCAAGCGAGCGTTTCAGAGTGCACCAGGTAGGGAGATTGGAGGAGGGGGGCTGGATGAATGTGTTGTAAGGTGTGGGGGTTGCGGGTGTTTGTAATGGGGAGTGGGTATGGGGTAGAAGTGATTGTGAGGGTGTGTTGGGGGGACCAGGATTAGGGGAAATGTCACCAGCAAGTAGGAGGAGCAGGGAGAGGGTTAGAAGTTGGGGGCAGCAGAGTTTACGTGGCTGGCGTGCATGTTTGGTAACAAAGGATTGAGTGTGAAGGAAAAGTTCAGAGGAGTGGGTGAGATGGCTAGGTAGGATGGAGGGAGAAAAAAACTATTTTGTTACCGGGTGGAGGAATGGGTGGAGATAGTAGGAAGGGAAGTAGGATAGGAGTGAGAGTGAAGAGAAGGGGAAACATTGCATACAGGTGACAGGGATAGGATGCAGTGGGGTGAGAGGTGGGGGGTCAGGAGCTGTCATGGATTGTCATAGATCAGGTGTAGCAGGAAGGTGAGCAAACGTGGTGGAGTCACATCAAGACAAGGCTAGATGCACAGCATCAAGTCAGGACAGTGCCCAGCACGTAGGGATGAGATAAGCAGATGGATGAGGTGCAACCAGGGAGCAGACGTAGCGAGGGGTCAAATGCAGCGGAGAGGGACGGTGTGCAGTGATGATAAAGTTATACCAGGACAGACAGTCTCACAGCATGTAGGGATGAGGTGAAGCAGGGGGATGAGATGCAATCGGGGATCAGGTGTAGCGGGGGTCAGCTGCAGCGGGGTTGAGCAATATGCATGAGGTTGTAAGGGGTCCAGACAGTGAGCAGCACGTGAGGATGAGATGCAGCAGGGGGATGAGATGGAGCCAGGGATCAACTGCAACAGGGGGACAGGTGCAGCAGGAAGTGTGCAAAGTAGATGAAGTCCAACCAAGTCCAGGCAAATGCAAAGCATGAAGGGGATGAGATGCAGCAGGGGATCAGGTGCAGCCGGTGATTGGATGCAGCAAGGGATGTGCAATACGGAGGAAGTCTTACAAAGTCAAACAGAGGCACAGTACATGGGGATGAGATGCAGCAGGGTGATGAGATGCAGCCAGGGTTCAGATGCAGATGGAGTCGCACAGAGTGCAGATAAATGCAAAGCACATAGGGATGAGGTGAAGCAGGGCAATGAGATATCGTCAGGGTTCAGGACCAGTGGGGAGATGTGAAATATGAATGAAGACATTCCCAGTCCAGACAGTACACAGCGCGAGGGGGTGAGATACAGCCGGGGGTCAGGTGCAGCCAGGGGACAGATGTAGCAGGAGGATGTGTAGTAATGGAGGGTCGTGCAAGGAGCAGGCTGATGGTGGTTGTCGGCAAGGCCGACGATGGCATGTAGCAGGCCCACCAGCCTGATTTGCTTGATGTCTCCAGGTTGTGCAGCAGGGTGAGGGCAGGTCACTGGAGACCAACTTGGCCTGTGCTAGTTTGCCGCGGGTAGCTCCCTGGAGGCTAGGTTGGTCTGTGTTACTTAGAGGTAGACTTGGCCAGAGCTATGTGACGTCCGCTAGTGTGTCTACCAGCAACTCTACCCTCTCTTCATGGGAGTCGCCGGTCCACTTCTAGGTGGTGGGACCTTGGGTGTTGTGGTCTCCCTGCTACCGTCGGTCACAGCGTGGGTGTGTGTGAGTGCCGTCACAGTGACCGGCGCCGCCAGAAGGGTCACACGCTGCTCTGTCACCAGATCTGAAGGGGGGGCAGGGCCTCTGGCGCCTCGGCTTGAGAGGACAGGAGGCCGCGGTTTAGGCAGGATGTACAGGCCGCTTCCAGGTGGGTGCACCTTAGATATGTTGGCCTCCCCTGCCACCGCAGGTCACAGCATCGGGCGTATGCAGGCGCTGGAGCCAGCAGAGCGGTCTAAAGGGGGCGGGGCCACGGTGCCTCGGCTTGAAGCCCAACTGGGGGCCGTGGCTTACACTGGAAATGCAGGCCGCAATCGAGCTCTGGTATTCTGACGGGGGTCTCACTCCACCGCGGCACACGGGGGTGGAATCTCTGGTGTCTCAGCCTCGCTGGTAACCACTGGCAGCGGCTGTAGAGGGGTAAGTGGGCCTCTTGCGCCTCTTAAGTGTTCCCATGGAGGGTGGGCGGATGGGCTGTGGTGGACCTTGGGGGTCCCGGCAGCAAGCGCACACCCAGGTGTCGGATCCAAGGATGGTTGAGGGAGCCAGGAGCCAGTCACAGAAGACAAGGCTGGATCCCACCGCAAGTAGGTGTTTCGGGTCCCGGGTAGCACAGCACACCGATTGCAGGTGTTATAGATGGTGAAAGGATCCAACCGCTCAGATTTGAGGGTTTGATGAACTGGAGTAGCCTCAGATGCAGTCGGATTGTGAGGAGAGCACTCTCGTGCATCCTCACAGCTCGGTGGCCATCTTAGATATTGGTTGATGGATAAGTTTCTGAAAAATCGAGCAGGTTCTTCTTGCCCTATCTCTGCACCATGTTAAAAGCTCATGTAGACAGGCTGACAATTATGAATGAGCGTTCCTAGTCTACAAAGGCCGGTAAATGACTGTCAATCGCTTCCACAAGGGTCGTCAATCACCTTTACTTAAAGAAGCCCCTTCTGATGGCAATCTCTCTGTCCTGTTATTTGTCATGCAACCATTCTTGTCTGTTATTTGTGGTGGATCTGTATAAATGAAGAGAATGATATTGTTGTGTAACTATTACCCTTGTCAATGGGATGTTTTCTCCTTATTGGCACTATCAATCAGCGCTATCAATGTCAGTCTATGTATGGACATGCCATATTCACAGTAGGATTTGGAACACGTTCATTATTTATTTTCTGGAATATGACACTTCTGACCTTATGTATATTTAATGTATTAGAGCTATTTGTGCCCGCATTGCAAGACACAACTGGCAATTTCCTGAACACCTAACTAAACTTATATTGATTATACATAATATTTAAAACATGAAATTTAAAACTTGAAATTTTCTGACAATGTTTAAATGAGGATTGTACAACTGTGTGCTTTGGAGAGCTATGACAATGCAAAGTTTAAGCTTATTCCCAGTAACATTTGCCTAGAATGTGATTTTGATGCTGATGGCTATATCGAGATCTGTTTTACTATTAACCAGTTATTATTAGCATTTATTGTGGTAAAGTCAGTACCAAGCTGTGTGTTGTGTTTGTTCTAAAGTTGGTTACTAGCAATAAACCCATGGTACATTGTATCAATACCTCTTACACATTGCTCTTTTATTGTGACACCTGTCGCATCAATGAAAGGGTAAATAAATGGGAGGGTTCTCTTCTGACACATAAACGGGCTCAACTGGTATCATGCTTATGGAGGAAAAGGTCAGTGACAGCAGTGTGGCCTTTCTCACAGTAGGCTTTAGTTAAATTTCTAATCCAAATACTTTTTCTAACTTTCTTTTATGTTTAATCCCATTACGTTCTTCAAGTTTCATTGCAAGTTGATACTCTGTTGAAGGTTACAATACAAAGACAGATCTAGGGATGTTGACTCCAGCCTTCTAACAATTCTCATGCATTTCAGTAATCCTGGATTAAGTTCAAGGCTATTCATATAAAAAGTGGTGTGGCTCCTAGTAATGTCAGCATGAAGGGTACCAAAGATTGCCCTTGCTCCAGTCACACTTCCCAATCGATTCAAAGTGGTTTATAAGGACAATTTATGTTTTTCTATCTGGTTTTGACAGTGAAATAGTTTTTCAAAACTATTTCACAATATGAATTCTGATCATTTAAAACCATTATAAAGCAAATTACTGTTCATGTACAACTAAGAAAAAAATCACGCTGTCATGTTAACACTTGTATATTATGTTTGGAAGTTTCTGTTAACATATAAGTAAGTATTCTAGGCTTCTATAGCCTGTGCATGGATTTCTGCAAGCTCTATTTGGGTCTATGGTACAGTCTCATAAATGTATGCAATAAATCTAGTGCATACAAACAGATTGTCTCAAAATATGCAATCAAAAATAACTTAAAGGGAATCTGTCAGCTTCTCTTATCAGGGTCTGTGCAATTGTTTACGTAAACTAATGGCTTTATTACCCTGTAAATACCATTATGCTCCTGTCACACGGGTCAACCAAGGCTGCGATGTCGGAAGTGATGTGCGGGTGTGCGGTCGCTTCCGACATCGCAGCCTTGGTGTCACACGGCAGGATGACGCCGCAGCGATGTGGGCGGAGCCATCGCTCGCTGGGCTGGATCAACCCAGCGAGTGATCCGCAGCAATGCTGCGGTATAGGCTGGATCGCCGCTAACATCACTATTGCGGTGTCAGACGGCGCGATCCAGCCTAATCGCTGGTTGCAGATTGACAGGTTTATGAACCAGTTCATAAATCCGTAACCTGCGACCAGCGATAAATTGCAGTTGCGTCGCACTGTCACACAGCACGACGCACTTGCGATATCGCTAGCGACATCGCTGATGCGTCACTTTTCGCGATGTCGCTAGCGACATTGACACTGTGACATGCCATAAGGACTACTTTGTCATGTGCACGCAGTCAATACACCCTGCTGTGATTGACACTCACGTCATGCACAATTCCAATGAGAGCCTGGGGGTCGTGGCAGCTATCTCAGCACTGCTGTATTCCTGAAACTTAAACTTTTAATATAACATTATATTAATATTGTCAGAATGGCTTCAGCCAGTAATCTATGTCATACATCATTGGATTCAGAGCCTCTTTTCCTACATTATGTTGCTCTCAGAAAAACGTATCAAAAACCTACTGACAGATTCCCTTTAAAGCACATTTTTTGGTCGTCTGACAGCTATGATCTTCACACATCATAAGAAAGAACTGGCCAAAATCCCAACTGTTGAGCCAATGAGGTTTCTGCACATCAGGGGCAGACACACCATTGATACAACTTGTGCAGCTACATAGAGGCCCAAGAGGTGAGTAGGTCACTGCTACCTCCAAAACAGCATTTGTCAGAGACACATTATGAGAAGCTGTTGGCCTGCAAGGGGTCTATGTATAGCCTTCCTCTGTCTGTGTCCGCCCCTACTGCACATAGATGATCACTCCCTTCTAATGTGTATCGAAAGGACAAAACTCTTTCATATGAGAGTAAGAGAAGCCTCATCTACCCTGAAAACATCAGTATTAGCCTAACATGGAAACAGTGTAGGTCTTGGTTGTTACAATTTGACTAATCAGACTTTTATGACAAGTTTGATTAGCAAAGAAAAGAAAGTTTTATGGCAACAAAACTTTGTTTACATGGATATTTATTAAAATAATTAATACATAGTCTTGTCCTGTTCTTGGGGACAAATATATCCCCATGAGAAAATATAATAAATAGGAGTCTAGGTATGATGAATAGGATATGACACTGAAGCCTATTTGACTACAGGCATGATAAGTACACTTAATCATGCATTACTTGGTGTAAAGTACAAATTCTGTCTTGCTGACAGGTATCATGTGAAGAACACATTACCATGTCAGGCACATAACACAGACATGTCCGTCCATTACCTGCGTTCATTCTCCTCCACCAGAACTGACTGTAATGCTTTACAGAGCAAGTACAAATTGAATTTAAGTTAAATTCACAAATACCTTTTTGACAAAGTTTTCTAAAGTGAAATAGATAATAGTAACAAGAATAAAGATGGATTTCAACAAACACAAAAATATGTTATCATGTAAGACAGGGGTGGGGAACCTCAGGCCCCAGGGCTGAATGCGGCCCTCGATGACTTTTTTGCGGCCCTCTGGCAGATTCCTGGGAAACATAGTGCTCAGACTGGCAGATGGGTTTTGCCGACTGTCTGCCCTTTAAATCCAGCTCTCTGGTGATATCTATGCGCCACCTCGCCTCCCCAGTGAGGTATATGCTCCCAGCCTCTCCCAGCTAGGACTCCAGAAAGCCTGGAAAAGCAGTGGAGAAACAACATGACCAACATCACCAATGCCAAAGGGAAGCAGCCCCAGCCACCATAGTAGGGGTGAGTTGATTATTTAACCAAATATAGAGGGTAATTTTCAAGTTGATAATTTTATATGGCCCCAGTAGAATAGTAGAAAGTTCCAAATGCCCCTCAGAAGAAAAATGGTTCCCTGCCCCTGATGTAAGATAATCAAGAAGATGGTGAAAAAATACCTAAAAATATAAAACCTCAAAGAATCAAAAATGAAACACTGTTTACCAAACTGCATTTCTCATCATTTTCAGAAAAGGGATTTTGTTTTACCCTCCTTCTATTTTTGCAACCCTTTTATTATAATAACATATACTGTATAATTTACAAAGAGCATGAAAATAATAAAAAATTACCCCCCTTGTATCATGAAAAAAGATGTTAATTTTTTTTTACTATCTCAATGAGAAAACAATTGTTCAGCTCTTTAAGCCATATATAAGAAAAAAACTTAAAATATGCCTGGTCAGAAATGTGCCTGGTCTTGGACAGGTTAAGTAAAATGAAGTTAAGCTCACATTCTCTAAGTTACTCACCGACATACCCTCCGCTGACGACATTGACATTGCCACGACCCTATACAACACCACAATAATGAACGCCCTCGACCTAGCCGCCCCCTTCACTCTCCATGCTCCACGCATTAACAGGCAACCCTGGCACACCACCCTCACTAAAAATCTGAACCGGGCGTCCAGGGTCGCCGAGAGGAGATGGAAAAAGTCCCGCACCTCCGAGCACTTTGCTCTGTTCAAGCAATCCCTCACTGACTTCAAGACGGCACTTACTACTGCCAAGCAAGCCTTCTTCTCATCCCTAATAACCTCTCTGTCCCACAACCCCAAACATCTCTTCAAAACTTTGAACTCCTTACGTTCGCCCGCCTGCTCCTCCCCCTTCTCCCCTCATCTCTGCCGAAAACTTTGCGACCTTCTTCAAGGAGAAGATCGACAAGATCAGAAACAGCTTCAGCCCACTGTCCCCACAACTCCCCCTCCCACCTACACTGCCCTCCTCCTCCATCAGCCATTTCCCCCCCATAACTGAAGCCCAACTCTCCTCCCTCCTGTCAAAATCACACCTCACCACCAGCGCCCATGACCGCTCCCATCCCACCTCATTCCCAACCACACCTCCATTTTCATCCCAGCCCTCACCCACCTCTTTAACCTATCACTTAGCACTGGCGCCTTCCCCTCGGCCTTCAAACACACCCTAATCACGCCCATCCTAAAAAACCCCTCACTTGACCCTACCTCTATCTTTAACTATCGCCCCATATCTCTTCTCCCATTCGCCTCTAAGCTACTTGAACAGCATGTCCACTCCGAACTGTCACCTCTCCTCGTGCTCCCACTTCGACCGCCTACAGTCCGTCTTCCAACCCCTCATTCCACCGAAACAGCCCTGACCAAAGTCACCAACGACCTACTGACCGCCAAGAACAAACACCACTACTCCATCCTCCTCCACCTTGACCTGTCTGCTGCTTTCGACACGGTTCACCACTCCCTTCTTCTCCGGATCCTGGAAACCCTGGCATCACCCACCTTGCCCTCTCTTGGATCTCCTCATACCTAGCAGACCGGACCTTCAGGTCTCCCACTCCCACACCTCCTCCTCACCCTACCCCCTTTCTGTCGGAGCCCCCCCAAGGTTCGGTCCTGGACCCCTACTTTTCTCCATATACACTCTCGGCCTAGGCAAACTCATTGAGTCCCACGGCCTCCAGTACCACCTCTACGCAGAAACACCCAAATCTACCTGTCGGCCCTGACATCACCTCCCTACTTTCCAAAATCCCACAATGCCTTTCCGCCATCTCATCCTTCTTCTCTACTCGCTTCCTTAAGCTCAACATGGACAAAACTGAATTCATAGTCTTCCCCCCAAGAAATTCCCCCCCCCACTTCCCAACCTATCCATCTGCGTCAACGACTGCGCCCTCTCCCCAGTCCCCCAAGCCAAGTGCCTCAGGGTAATCCTTGACTCCTCCCTATCCTTCAAGCCCCACATCGAGGCCCTCACCACATCCCTCCTGCTCCAGCTCAAGAACATCTCACGGATCCGCTCCTTCCTCACCCACGACACCGCTAAAACACTCATTCATGCTCTTATCATCTCCCGCCTTGACTACTGCAACCTCCTTCTCAATGGCCTCCTGGCTAACTCCCTCACACCTCTCCAATCTATCCTCAATTCCGCTGCCCGACTAATCTACCTGTCCTCCCGCTACTCCCCTGTCTCCCCCCTCTGCAAGCCCTTCACTGGCTCCCCGCCTCCAAGAGATCTCAATTCAAAACACTAACCATGGCGTACAAAGCCATACACAACCTGGCCCCACCATACATCTCCGACCTGGTCTCACGATACTTACCCTCATGCAATCTCCGCTCCTCCCAAGAACTCCTCTTCTGCTCCCCCCTCATCACCTCTTCACACAACCGCGTCCAGGACTTCTCCCGGGCATCTGCCAGACTCTGGAACTCCTTGTCCCAACACGTCAGACACTCTCCTACCCTGAGAAGCTTCAAGTGTCACCTGAAGACTCACCTGATTCCGTCAAGCCTACAACCTGCCATGAGACCCAGGCAACCGCCCCATACCTGACATTCCCCATCCTACTGTATCCCCACCCACCCTCTCGTAGACTGTAAGCCCTCGTGGACAAGGTCCCTGCCCCTCCTGTACCTGTACGTCCTGAATCGCCTAGATTTAGTGTACTTGTTCTTGTCTCCCTTATCCTCATGTAAAGCGCCATGAAACCTAATGGCACTATATAAATAAATAAAATAATAAATAATAATAATGATAATATGCTATGCAAGTGTGGGAAGGGAATGTCTCTTTAATAGTCCTAGTTTATGAGAATTCATAGTAAAAATTTAACGTTGAAGTACAGTCTTTGCAATATCATAAGAAAGTTTTAGACCATAGTTTATATTCATTTTTCTCACTGATTCCATTTGAAATGCCTGCATTCATAGAGGAATGACATACAAGATGCATTCTTGGTACTAATTCGCTATGAAAGCCAGAAGAGTGTTTGTTATTGAAGCTGTCTGACCATCACACCCAAAAATGTAATTCAGATGATTATCTATAGTCCCAATAAACCTTGTGACCTATTGCAGTGTGTTTGATGTCTGCTTGCTTAAATTGACTAATAAGAGTGATAGACGGATTAACCTAGAGGTCATTAAATTGGAAATCATTAAAGCAGATGTAAAACTTCAGGAAAGATTTTCAGCTCTTTATCTTTAGCTAAGCAGAGAAACACCAAGTCTTAAGTGCTAAGTTGCCAGTGTGCGGTAGAGTGGGGAAGTATCATCTGTGAAGTGGTGCTGCATGCTGATAAGTATATATATGAAAAAGACTTACTTTAATGTATTTGTATTGTGTTAGTTGGTCCATAGATGCAAAATAGATGCAAATTCATTTCTTCCAGGTATAGTTGTTCAAAAGAATTCCTCAAATTATTGTTGTGTGGACAGTATGGATCAGCCACTTGCTATTTATCACAGCCAGGCATGTGTGACTCTGAGTACTTTAATAACTGCCGGGGACTTAGCTGCATGGCAGACTAGTCAGACAGGTGGGCCCTTTGCTTCTCCAACCCACTGAGAGTCACTGACTGGTCTCTGCCTATACACGCACATAGTCAAAGACCCGTCACTGTCAGACTCAGTGGGCGGGGAGAAGCCACCAGGGACCCACCTGTCTGACTGGTCTTTTGTGCAGCTACGTCCCCAGCCTGCTACTAAACTGTTTTTCTCTGAAATACTGTAGCATTTCAGACGTCAAACATACCTGGCTGTGATAATACAACTAGTGTCTGATGCATGCTGCCCACTGTCCATTCTGGATTCAGCAGGACTGTCCCAATTTGAGGGGGTAGTCCTATTTTCTGGGCAAACTTCCTCTCACTCTCTGTGTGTAATATCTTCATCGCTCCATAGCCCCTACTTCTCTTGGGGACGAGGTTGACACCTTTTCTCAGCACACACTTACATTACGTAAATACTCGTTATAGCTCTCTGTGATAAGCGACCCCTACTTTGCCCAAAACTGGGAAAATCATTGACGCGCTTAACCGAGGGTGGAACCAGCACAGTATACAGCACCAGCAGTGTATACTAGGCCCAGCAGTGAATGATATTCAGCACCCATGGTATATACTAGCAGCCTCAGTGGTATTGCAGTTTTTTATACACAGCCACGTGTATTGCAGCCCCAGTGTGTATCAAGACCATACCCAATTCCCAGCCAGTGTATCAGCCGCATAATTACACCCCTATTAAAGCAGAGTGGTATTGGCAGCCAGTGGTATTGCAGCTCCATATCGGGCAGCCCCAGTGAATGCAGCCCATGTTCTGAACCCTATTCAGCAGCCGTGGTATTGAGCCAGTGTATACAGGATCCCAGTGGTATTGTCCCAGTGTATTGCACCTGTATGACAGAGCCAGATGATTGCAGCCCAGTGTGGAACAGCAGCCATGGTTATTGCAGCCCTGTGATACAACCCAGTGTATTGCGCCCATGGTATACAGCAGCCCCTAATATACAGCAGCCCAGTGTAATTGCGCCTAGTGGTATGCAGGCCTACATGAAAAGCAGCCCCAGTGAATGCAACCACTTGGTAATACTAGAGCCCTTGATTATCAGCACCCATGGATTGCAGCCCTGTATAAGCAGCCCCAGTGGATAATGCAGCCAGTGGTGTAAACACACCCTATATACAGCAGCCCATGATTGCAGCCCAAGTGGTATTGCAGCCCCTATATACAGCAGCCCCAGTGCGGTATACAGCAGCCCCAGAGGGGTATACAGCAGCCCCAGAGGGGTATATAGCAGCCCCAGAGGGGTATATAGCAGCCCCAGAGGGGTATACAGCAGCCCCAGAGGGGTATACAGCAGCCCCAGAGGGGTATATAGCAGCCCCAGAGGGGTATACAGCAGCCTCAGAGCTGTATACAGCAGCCCCAGAGGGGTATACAGCAGCCCCAGAGGGGTATACAGCAGCCCCAGAGGGGTATACAGCAGCCCTAGAGGGGTATACAGCAGCCCCAGAGGGGTATTTAGCAGCCCCAGAGGGGTATACAGCAGCCCCCGCTGTATACAGCAGCCCCCGCTGTATACAGCGGTACCCGGCTGTATACAGCCCTCCCCCCTGGTATACCGGGCCCCCCCTGTGGCAACCTGTAAAGGAAGCGATGATTATACTTATCGGGTCGCCGACGCCGACGCCGCCGCTCTGTCACCGTCCATCACCGCGCTCCTTCCCGTCTTCATGCTTCCTTCACGGGCGCACAGAAAATGACGTCATTTCCTGTGCGACGGTGAAGGAAGCATGAAGACCAGGAGGAGCGCGGTGACGGACGGTGACAGAGCGTCGGCGTCGGCGACAGCGACCCGATAAGTATAATCATCGCTTCCTTTACAGGTTGCCACAGGGGGGGCCCGGTATACCACGGGGGGGGGGCTGTATACAGACGGGTATATTTTTTTTTTTTTTATGATTACCGTATATACTCGTGTATAAGCCGAGGGGGGACTTTTCAGCACATTTTTTGTGCTGAAAAACTCGGCTTATACACGAGTATATACGGTAATTAAATACACAGTTTATCTTCTTTTCTTGTGATATGGCCTTGCAGGAATTGAATGCACAATCATTGTATGCAGCATCTAAACCTATTAAAAACAGCCTGCACTAACAAAATAGAAAGATCTGCTATACTTGAAGCTGCACTGCAGGCTGTGAAATCACAGATGGATTATACTAGTACATAGAGATACATTTAGTTTTTTTTAAATACAAGGCAACTGAATGTTTCACCATCCAACAGTTGCGACATGAACCATATACCAATTCTCCACCACTGTCCAAAGTTCCGCAAACTTAACACCTCGGGCTTCTAAATGTCAGAGGTGTAGGATGGATGAGGCGGATATACTACATATGCTGTGGGTGTGCCCGCGGCTACATGCATTCTGGATTGTGGTCTTAAACCTGATTCAAGGTGTGATGGGAATAGATATACCACGGGATCCATTGACATGTGTCCTGGGACATATGGATGATGTGGCGACAGATGATTGGGGTAGGCTGGCCATAGCAAGAATGCTGTATATTGCATGGAAGATTATAACATTACATTGGCTAGATAAGAGCCCTCCTACAAGGAAAGAGTCAACAGGGTCAACTTTGCGATTCTTATGGAGCAGAATGTATACATGAAAAGAGGCAAAATGAACCACTTTGAGAATATCTGGGGAGGATGGCTTGATTTTCCTGGATTGGCATCTTTGGAGCTTGTTACTAACAGGATAATGAGGTTTTGAAACTAAATAAACAGAAATTCTGGAGAGCAGTACAATGGATGGTGATATACCATAGATGTGTGACGGGACGGTGAGGGAAGTCTGGGGAGGGTTTTATTTTATGGGGTTCTTTTTTTGTACTGACTGAGAAGAAATGGAACAATGCTTTTATGTCTGCTTGTTTTTATGTTGGTAATGAAAACTGTTTATTGTTGCAAATAAAAAATATCTTATTAAAAAAAAAAAAAAATACAAGGCAACTGGGTTGTAAGGGTTTTCAAAAACCCCTTTAAAACTAGATTTTGGCAGTTTAAGTAAATGTGTCACTCTTCATTAATTTCTGATCATCCTAAATATCCACTGTAAAGTGGTGAATACAGAGTTAATAAATTATGAAATATATACTATACTAAGATTGGAAGATTTCAGCCATGCTGACTTTTTTTCTTCTTCAAGCAGGTTGCTTGAAATGAGATTTGTGGACTAACTGAATGCTTATCCCGAAATGTAATTATCAGAATGATTAGTGAGTGGAATACATTAAAGCGATTATGTTTGTTGTACAGAGACCTGTGAGAAAATGTGGCTATGACTCTTTACATTAGCTCTTAACTCAGACCCACACGCCAAGGAAAAGAAACGAAGCTTAGTATAAGGAATCATTTTAGTCTGAGAAGTCTGTTTGGGCCTAACAGCTTTTCTTGTGTATTAAATGGACCTTACTAATTACAGCACAGTATATGTAACCACTGTTGCTCCAAAAGAGCATATTGTTGGCAATCCTGAAGATTTTTCATTTACTGTGTTTACCGATCAGGTTAATTATTTTTATATTTTAATAGATCTGAGTTTTCTGATCGCAACAATACCACATATGTGTATATTTTTTAATTATTTTTATTTAGGCAAAAGTGAGGTGATTTGAACTTTTATGTTTTTTTTTTATTTTTTTCATATTTTTTACAACTTTTTTTTACATTTTACTTTACTAGTCCCCATAGAGGACATGAAGCTGTAATCCTCTGATCGCTTGTACTAAGTAGAGTAATACCATAGCATTGCTGCATATAATGAAAGTCACAGTATCCTTTGAAGCCTATACACACACAGGGTTTCACAGGAGCGCTGCTATGTCAAGCACAGAGGTCTTCAGCCGACTCTCTACTATTATAGCAACCCATTAGCGACATGCTATAATGTCACTGGCGCACCGATGGCCACTTAAAATAGCATGCCCCCAAGCTGTCGCATGTTAAATGCCAGTGTGAAAGTTTGGTAGCAGGATTTAACAGGTTAACAATAATAGGTTTAACAGTTTAACAATTGTTAGAGCCAGGTCTCGGCTGTAATACACAGCAATTACCTGCTGAGTTAGAGCTCATTTTATTTCTGGACTCTGTGGTGTGCAGATGTGCTGTGCTGTGTCATTGCTGCCATTTACTTCCATTGAAGCTACTGAGTTTCCTGGTCCGTGGGTGGAGGAGGGGCCCTTAGTCTAGGGCTGATCAGGAACAAAGGTCTAGGGTGGCGACCGGAACCTCCTCAACTTCAGAGGTACCTTTGGGAGCAGGGCTAGTCAGGGACCCCAAGTCTAGGGCTAGACTAGCTCCCCTGAACACCCTTGTCCATCTTACCATCTTGCCTTACTATCCGTTATACCACCCCGTGTCAGGTAGTAGAAGAAAAGAATGTAATTGCAGAACCAATGGTTGACAGGAATAAGATCATTTTACCACCACTGCACATCAAATTAGGGTTAATTATGCAGCTAGTAAAGGCTTTAAATGTAAAGGGAAGAAGCTTTGACTACATCTGCCAAACATTTCCAGCGCTGATCATGGAGAGCTACTGCTAATCGATTCTCACCAACTCTAAGGGCTGGCTCACAAGAGCGTATAAAAAAATATTTCCGTTCTGATCCAGAAAAGTGGGAAGATTTTTTCTCACTTATCATCTGTGTGCTGTCTGTATGCAATCAATTTTTCTACTCAGCAGCTAGCAATCACTTACAGTTTTCAATCTTACAGAATTGTAATATGTCTGTAAAATTCAGAAGCCATTCTGACGGTTCGTATGGCACCCCGTTTAATGTTAATCTTTTTTTTTTTTTTAAACCAATAGATTTTTATTGATATTTTTCAAACAAAGATATTAAAAAGTATATATAATATCAATTTTTTTAAACAGACAGAATTAGAAAAGAAGAAAAAGGGGGGGAGAGGGGGGGAGGGGGAGGGAAAATACAAATGGTGGAAGACGGGGAAGGGAAGGGGAAGAGATAGGGCACAGTTACTCAATATATATTTCAAATACAACTGGGCAAACAGTTACGTAGCAATGTACCATTACAGTAATGAGACTTAGCAGATAGTCTACAAATAAAGTCATTATTTGGATAGCGCTCTTATCCAGAGGTGTTTATAGTGTTAAACGGAGAATGAACCCAGGGGTCCCACCACCACAGAATTTTATTCCTTTTGGGGAGATCATGTGCCAATAGGAGTTCATGTTGAAAATGTAGGTTTATTCGATTAATCAGTTCAGCTCTGGTTGGGGTGTCTGTAGATTTCCAATGGGAAGCCACACACAGTCTTGCCGCGACTAAGACATTAGTTACAATGGGGCGTAAGATCTTAGGGATTATTTCTAAACCCAGGCCTAATAGTGCAACTGGGGCCTCCAACTTCAGGGGAAATCCTGATAATGAGCAGATTAATTTCTCAACTTCCTTCCAGAACGGAGTTATGTTGGGGCATTCCCACCATATGTGAGTAGAGGAGCCCACTTCCGAGCATGCCCTCCAGCACAACCCGGAGTTTAGAGACCTGCCCCCCCTAAACCTGGCTATCCTGTCCGGGGTCAGATACCAGTGGAGCTGAATCTTCTTTGCCTGTTCTAAATGATTTATACATGACGAGAAGGGAGATACGTGAGCGGCCGCCCTCTGCCAGGCCTCCAAAGAGGCCTCAAACTTCAGGCCAACCTCCCATCTGGTCATGTACTTAAGTTTCTGTCTAGATCGTTGGCCAAGTAGGGCCTTGTAGGCAATGGAGATGCCCCCAGTGCTTGTGCCCCCCAATTTAAAGTACGCCTGTAGAGTGTTATCTGTAAATTCGTGAGGAAGAACTGGTAGGGAGACAGAGGCCAGGAAGTGTCGCATCTGCAAATATTTAAAAAAATCATGTTTGTGGATATTAAAGTTGTCCATCAAGAAGGAGAAGGGTTTCAGACTTCCTTCCTCCGCTATTTGGCTCAGATGTCGAATTCCCCTTAACCTCCAAGACTGGAGGGACAAGGAGCTAACTGAGCACTCCACTGCCTCAAGCGTAATGTAACTATGTAGAAAGGAGAGAAGGTCTCTGCTTTCCCGAGACCAAATTCCCAGTAAAGTGCGCATTGTGGAAAGAGCCCCTGGTACCAGATAATGTTGCAGAAGATTTATTTCCAGTAATAGCCGAGTGGACTGCCTGGGGGCGAAAAAGGCTTCAATTTGAAGCCATAGAGAGGTTTGTTCCTGTGACCACCAACTTTTGGCCGCCTCAATGTGCACGGCTTTATAGTATGACTGGACGTCTGGTACTCCCAGTCCCCCTACCGAAGTATGCAAAGTAAGGACTCCAGTGGATATTCGATGTGGTTTTCTTTGCCAAATGAATCGGCCTAGCAACCTCTGAAATGCTTTAAAAAATTTTCCCGGGATAGGAAGGGGAAGACATCTCAGCAAGTATAGTATTTTGGGTAGATAAGTCATTTTGACTATTTGGATTCTGGCCATCCATGATAATAGAAGGCCTGAATGACTCTCCATTTCTGTTTGGATATTTTTGATTAGGGACTCACAGTTATGTCGGACCATAGTACTTATCTTGGTAATATACAGACCCAAATAGGTAAAGCCCCCTTCCTCCCATGTAAACGGGAACTGCTCTTTAATCAGGTTTTGGTCCGGTTCCGGGATGTTAATGGGATAGAAGGAGGATTTGGACATGTTCAATTTGTAATAAGAAGCTTGTGAGAAGTCCTTCAGCACCGCTAATATTTTCGGGATTGAAGAGGGGAGCTGCGTGCACACAAAGATCACATCATCGGCGTAAAGCCCAATCTTATGCTCCACAGGTCCCACCTCTACGCCCCGAATTTCAGGATCCCCCCTCACCACTGCCGCCAAAGGTTCCATAATCAAGGCAAATATTAGCGGGGAGAGGGGGCACCCTTGCCTGGTTCCATTAGAAATGTTAAATATTGAGGACATAAACCCCGAAGCCTTGACCGAAGCGCATGGGGAAGAGTAGAGGGCCATAATCGCCCTCTGGAACTCGCCGGTTATTCCAAACCTCTGGAGCACCTCTTGTAGGTACCCCCAGTGCACCCTATCAAACGCCTTTTCGGCATCTAGTGACAGGAGTGCACCGGGAGCCCCCCTCCTCTCCATGATCTCCACCAAGTCCACCAATCTCCTTGTTCCGTCACTAGCCTGTCTCCCCGGGATAAATCCCACCTGATCCAGTCCCACCAAGGTAGGCAATACCTCCTTTAATCTATTGGCGAGAAGTTTTGCGTATAATTTTACGTCGCAGTTTAAGAGAGCAATTGGGCGAAAATTGCCCGGTGAATCAGGGGTTTTGCCCGGCTTGGGGAGAGTTGCTATAATCGCCTCCAACCCTTCCCTTCGTATCTCTCCCTTGTGTCGCCAGAAGTTAAAGAGGTTTAATAAGGGCTTGGATAGAAGCTGTGCGAAACAGGAGTAGTATTGAAATGAGAACCCATCGGGTCCGGGAGTAGATCTTTTTTTTGCGGAGGTAATTACCTCCTGAACTTCCCTTTCGGTGAAGGGGGAATTAAGGCCTCAGAGTTGCTCTCCAGAGAGGGTGGGGAGTCCTGCTCGGTCCAAAAAGGACCCTATTGATTCGGGCGAGGGCTGGGGAACCAGCTCAGATTCCCTTAAATTGTATAGTGATTGGTAGTAAGATTTAAATTCCTCCGCTATTGCTATCGGGTTACGAATTGTCGTGCCATCTTTTCTTATGAGAAAGGGAATTTTTGTTTGTGTTTCTCTTTTCTTAACTCTCCTAGCCAGCAACCTTCCGGCTCTGTCTCCCATTCCGTAGAACCTCGCCTTAGACTTCTTAAGTTGGTGTTCCGCTCGTACAATAAGTAAGGAGCGAAGATCTCGTCTGGCATCCAACAAATCAGGTGGCATCGCATCAGACCGGGAGGCTCTCTGCAGCGCCTCCAGGGATTTAATTTTCCCCAGGATCGTAACCAGAGCTTGGTCACGTTTCCTTGTAGATATAGCCGCTATTTTGATGAACAAGCCTCTGAGGACCGCCTTATGGGCGAACCACAAAGTGTCTGGCGGCATATCAGTTGTAGAATTTTCCTCAAAGTAGAGTTTAATAGCCTCAGAGAGTTGTTCAACATTGGAAGGAAAGGTCAATTGTTGTTCATTAATTCTCCAACTAGCTGGAGGTCGGAAGGCTGCAGAATCAGCTATCCTGAGGGCTACTGGGGCATGGTCGGACCACGTAATGGATCCTATGGTTGAGTCTAAGCATTTCGGGAGTAAAGAGTCGTCAATCAAGAAGTAATCGAGTCTGCTCTGTGAGTTATGTCGGTGTGAGTAGAATGTGAAATCTTTTTCGTCAGAATGCATGTACCTCCATATGTCATGAAGATGATGTTCAGAGATTAAGTGTCCCAGTTCTGATCTGTAGATATTCGGCTTTGAGCAATCTAAACGTTTATTTATCGGGATATTAAAGTCGCCCGCCAAGATCTTGCTTCCTTGTGCTAGTGCAGTAACTTTAGCTAAAAAGGATTTCATGTAACGCACTTGACCTACGTTCGGTCCGTAAATGGAGGCCAGCGTGTAGGGATTGTTGTTAATTAGGCATAGTAAGATAATGTATCTACCCTCTGGGTCGCTTACTTCTTTAATCAGCTGAAATGAAACACATCTGTGAATCAGGATAGCCACCCCTGACTTTTTGGTCAGCCCCCCGGCTAAAAAACTGGGTCGGGTACAGAGCTGAGGACAGCCTAGGGTGGTCCTTTTTCAACAGGTGTGTTTCCTGCAAAAATACAACGTCATTCTGTGATTTCTTAAGATGTTGCCATAAGATTGCTCTTTTGCTAGGAACGTTGAGACCATTCACATTAAATGATGTCACTGTGATACTCATCTTTAAAAATTATTCAATGTCCCATAAATCAGCAAATATAAATTTACCCTTTTATAAAACAAATGGTTAGAAGGTATTAGAGAGAACCAAGGGGAAAGACAAACTAAGGAAAAGGGTGGAAGGGGGAGAAGGGGACAGAAAAGAAAGAGGTAAGAAGAGTTATAGCGTCAAAAAGAAAGATATAAAACATACAACCAAAAATTATACCAATATCCTCCTGGTCCCCTCCTGAAAACAGGACAGGATCAGGGTGTGGGGAATGCTGTGTGAGCTTCCTAGCTCTCCAAACCTCAGCCGAGGCAGAGAGGGGTCACTTAGGTGAAATGGTGAAATGGTGACCTCTAGCTCCACACTCCACAGCCCAACCGACCAGAAGATTAGGCTGGGCAATTCAAATGAACGGAATCAGCAGACCCAAGTTAGTTGTTGAGAGTCAGTCTTTAGCCTCTTGAGGGATAGGAGAGTTGTCATGGCTTCTATGCTGTTTCCTAGGGGTCTCCGAGGGGGATGAAGGCAATGGCGAGGTGGAAGCCCGCTGGAGATTCCATTGTCCGAGGGCCACTTTAAGTTTGGACGGGGAGTTGAAAACGTGCCTGCTGCCCTTGTACCTAAAGGTTACATTCACTGGGGCGCCCCAGGAATATTGTATTCTTCTGTCTCGGAGGATTTTGCAGGAGGGGGCAAAGTCTCTTCGCCTCGCCAGCGTGCCCTGGCAAAGATCTGGGTATACCTGCCAGCCCCTGTATTCCCCCGTGTTTAGGGGATGCTGTCTCAATTGACGTAATATCAGTTCTCGTGGTCTAGAAGAAGTGAGGCACACAAGAACGTCCCTGGGCAAGTCCTGCCTGATGTTAGGGGGTCTTTGGATCCTGTAAGCTCTTTCTGGGAGGAGGTCAGCAGTAGAGTAGTCAGGCAGTATAGAGCATAAAAATGTGTGAGCAGTTGCTTTAATGTTCTCCTCCCCCTCCACTTCAGGGATGCCTCTGATTTTTATGTTGTTCTTTTTCAATTTGTCCTCCAAGTCCCAAGTCACTGCTTTTAGTGCTTTAATATCCTGGTCTACTTCTTGATAACTGTCTGCCAGCTCGTTGTGAGCTGTTGCAAATTCTGCCATCTTAGATTCAAGATGGTGTGTGCGCTCCCCCATGGCGGCCATTTCTTCTCTAAGCTCTCCTATACAGACACGCATGTCCGCCTGGAGGGATCTACGGAGGGCCTCAAGCAGACCCTTCAGGGAGCCCAGGGTGACCGGGGTAGTGTCTTCCCGCTCCTCTCCTCCAGATCTGGGGCTGTGTGAGGCCCGGGGAGAGCGCGCCTGGGAATCTACTGGCGCCATTTTGGGGCTAGAAACAGCAGCGGAGCCTGGGGAGAAAAAGTCCGTCACCTTTGGCGGTCTCTCCTTGCTCCTTAGCGACGGTCTCGGCATCCTCCGGTTCCTCGCGGCGAGCTGCAGCGGGTGAGCTCCTGTGTGCTGCGTTTGCAAGGCTGAGGACCTTGTTAATCGCCGTTAGCTGGGTGCCGATTCCGGAGCTCCGGTCTTATGCGTCCTGCATAGTCGGTGCCAGGACACGCCCCCTTAATGTTAATCTTACCCTAGCCTAAGCAAGGTCTAATATTGAGCAGTCCAATCATTTCCATTCCTATAGGTCTGTTTATTAAAGAAATTTCCAACTAGCCTAGGGTAAATCACCACATTCTGTAGTCCTTTCAGCAGGGGCGTAACTACAATAGGTGCAGGGGTTGCGATCGCACCCGGGCCCTGCAGCCTAGGGGGCCCCAAAAGTCCCTTTGGCCTATAGAAAAAGACTAATACTATTAAAGAGTTGCAATAATTGGGGGCCCCGTTGGAGCTTTCGCACCGGGGCCCCAGGACATGAAGTTACGCCACTGCCTTTCAGGAAGTATCCCTAATAATAGGTAATGACCATTACCATAGACTGTGAGGCCTCGTGGACAGGGTCCCTGCCCCTCCTGTACCTGTACGTCCTGATCGCCTAGATTTAGTGTACTTGTTCTTGTCTCCCTTATCCTCATGTAAAGCGCCATGGAACCTAATGGCGCTATATAAATAAATAATAATAATAATAATTACCATTATATCAATGTATGGCCTACACAAGGTATGTGTTTGAGTAATAATTTTTTTTTTTAAATAATACCCTAGTACGGCGCAAAGAAACATTAATTACTTATTACATATTACCTTTTCATGCAAATATCTATCCCCAAAAAATATATTTCAAATTAAAATATAACTTATTTTTGCTCTCTAGACATCTATCACTAAACCTTATATTATATTATTTAAGTACAGTTCACACTATAGGCAGTTGGCGCATTAAAGATTTAATTTGCACTACAGGTTGACTATCATACTGATCAACATAAAATTAATAAAAGATTTTAGAGTTCAAAAATAAAAGTTGTACTTTAATGGTAGGATGATTTGTTAGGGTGAGTCGGGCCAGCAGGGAAGGGGTTACTCGGATAACGGGACAGTGGCTTTGGTGGGGATCATGGCTGGACGGGTCCTGATTCTGTGCCCTGGGCACTCAATGGCTGATGGGGGTGATGATGATGGGGGATTACACGTGACGCCACCTGTGATACCTGGTAATGTGGTTACCAGCGCTGCAGCCGGCTGCTGAGGTGATGGTGACGCAGCAGTGATAGTACAGCTCCCCACCGGTGGAGCTTTACCTCAGGGCAGCGGGGTGGATGAGAGGAGTAGTAGTATTCAGTTTTGTGTAGGCGCTGCAGGCGGCGGCGGTGAATCAGGCACACACACACACAATAGTCTATGTTTCGGTACCTTTATTACTGATGTCGGGTAGCAGGTATGGTCCAGGAGGGTAACCAGGTGGCCGATGCAGTTTGGGACGTCCACCTTAGAGAGTTGTGAGGCCTCCTCTGCCAGTGTATGCGATGGTTGGGGTGAGATCTGCCTGAAGCTTGATCTGCCGCTCTTTCTCCTCAGGAGTCTGCTCCAAAAGCTGAAATTAAGGACCTTTTCTTGGGATCCCTGTCTTCTTTAGAGCCCTGATCCTTCAACCGGTCTAGCACGAGCCTTTACTTTCTCCTGAGCTCAGGGGGACTAAATCCTTCTGGTCTGTCCGGGATTTCTCTGCTACAAATGGAATTATAGCAGGTATGGACTCCGGTATCCGGGTTGACTTTAAGGGTAACTAACTATGTTCCCTTCTTCTGTTCTTCCTAACTCTCCCACTGGCCTCCGTCCCTCTCCCTAGGGCGCTGCACAACTGAGATCAGTCTTTCTTAGTTCTGGGCCTGGCTTGGTCACAGCAACCATCCCCTTCTAATACTTTCTTCTGTACTTGTCAACTGCCACTTCTGTACTGTCTTTACTGACTGACCTACTCTTCTGAACTGAACTCTCTGACTGAACTGACTGAACTGACTCCTCCCTCAGACCTGGATCTTTATAGGGGATCTTGCCTAAGGCAGCAAGTAGAGCTCCCCCTTCAGGCCTGGGTGTGCTATGTGTGCCAAGGTGTACATCCCTCCTCGAACCGGTGGGTCTGGTGGCAATCCCCGCAGGGTTGCCACAAGGGCATCCAGAAAGGTTAACTATTGCAAGTTTTCCTATTAATACTGTATTTTACTACACAGCAGTTACAACTACACAATAATATAAGTGGTGTCGCATGTATGTGTAGCTCAAGCTATAGTTGCCCAAATGGGGGGTCTGTATCAAGCTTTTTCAACATAGTTACATGTATGTATCCTTTTTAGACTTGTGACCTTATCTGGTCCAGTTTAAACATTACCAGGATTGACTTTTTTGTTGTTGTAGTAGATGTTAAAGGGGTTGTCCGGTCTAAAATGATAATTCTGCCACTCTATGTTACTGCAGACTCATCAATTCTACCAGTGCCTGCACTGTGCGCTGCAAGGATTCTCCAGTTTCTAAGCTGGAAATTGACCGCAGTTATGCGGAATGCATGTTCATGCAACAATATGACAAGTGGGCATGGCCTCACTCTATAAAAGTGTATGGAGCGGGTGCTTCTGCCTAGTGGGAGTGGCTGTCTAGTGGACTTGCTCTATACACTTGTATTAAGCAAGTTAATGAAAATACAGTGCTGTGCAAATTAATTGGAACAAAGCAAGTTTTTCTTGCATTAGTTTTACTATTTCTGATAAGTGTTTTATCAGTTCTTGGTGTCGTTTTCCTTTTTCTCCCACTTTTCCCTTTTCGTTTTGGAGAAAACAATCCAGTTTCATTGTGTGTGCGAATTATTCTTGAAACGGTAGATTTTCCAATACCAACGGTGGAAGCGATTTCTCTTACAGTCAGACTTGTATGTTCATTAAGAGTAATCATTCTAGACCTCTTCCATAGAGTAACATCCATTTTTACAGGCACGAATCACGCTGAGAGAAAAAGTACACTAAACCACTCCTCCATGTATACTGATATTCTCTGATTATTGTATAGACATGTAAATGCTGCTATATGTAGGGATTCACTTCTATGATGGGAATATGTGCAATATCTTCCAGTGCTCATTGTGACATTAGGGCCGCTTTACACACACCAACTTCTGTGACCAACTTCTGAACAGATCTCTGGTTGCAGTGAAATCATGGACACATTGTTCCATGTTGTACACAGCCACAAAATGGAACAATGTGTCCATGATTTCACTGCAACCAGAGATCTGTTCAGAAGTTGGTCACAGAAGTTGGTGTGTGTAAAGCGGCCCTGATGCTATGCTAATCATTGTATCCACTGTATCTGTTCAGCCATTTTGCACCTATTTTATGTGGGCTGCACAAATGCATAAATGTTACCACTTTTTGTAAAGCAGAAAAAAAACTCTGTTTCTTCTCTTGTTTGTATTTGTATTAAGCGAGGCTACATTTACTAGTCATGTTGTTGCTAAGAACATGCGTACTGCACAATTGGGGTCCATTCCCGGTTTAGAAACTGTCAATTCTTGCAGTGCACAGTGTGGGCGCTGGGAGGATTGATAAGTCTGCAGTCACACAGAGTGACTGAAGAATTAGAAGACTGGACAACCCCTTAAAGTGCCAGCTAAACAAGTGCAGGTTATTTCTTGTGCAGTACATTTTAAGCCTAGAAAACAAGTTATAACACACCCTTATATCTTTGTGTTTTATAAAAAAGCAATGGTATGTGTGAGAACTCATTCTGGTTAAAGCTAGACTGCGTACAAGAAAATATGGGATCTATTACCTAAAAGTACAGGAATGTATGAGTGCATATGTAAGCAATAGTGGGGGGTAAGGTCATTTATACTAAGAAGGATCACTTGACCTTTTAATCTAGTTAGAAAACCATTTACATACCTTTGCATATCACATAGAACTAGACAGCTGAAACCATCAGTAAATCATTGCCTTGGACTAGCACATTACCCATAAGAAATGATCTGCTGGAACACATTTTCATTTATGACATTTTAGTTGTTGCAGGTGACTTCAGCATGGCAGGTGCAAATAATATTAACCACTTTACACTGTAAGATAAGTATAGATCTCTAAAGAACAAAAGCGTACAGGTAAAGTTACACTGACAGACTAGTTGTAGAAATTTCTGTAACTGTTCTGTTTTTCCATATGTTGCTCAGAAATCTGTTATTGTCACCAATAAATCCCATTCAGATGAACTGTCTGCAACAATCTTGCATTAGTAAAAATTTCCACCATTGGATCTATTAAAAAAAATATCCCTGTGCTGAGATAATCGTATATGTGTACCTGTTTTGTACTGTGTAATGGATGTGTCTGACCTTACAGGGACATGGTCCGATCATACCACATCTCCTGTGCTGAGATAATCTTATATATGGGTCATTCCATGTCAAGTGAACCAATGATTATTACCTCTATATTTTTAATTCTTTTGAGATTTTGTTATTTGATAATAGCATGTCAGACAATGCAAAATGTGAAGAGAAAAATTTTTTAAAAAATTTATTTTTTTTTTAAATGATTTTCAAAGTTCGGAAAAAGTGTGAATTTCGCTGTTGCCTGCCTTTACGTTTCTCCTCATAACTAAGGCTAGGAATAAGATAGAGAGACAAAATAAACACCATTCTACTCAGAACTATACAAGCTTTCACCAGATATGTCACAAGAGGATCTTTGTTAATATTTTACCCATGTGATCGCAAGCGCAAAACTTTAAAACGTATTTCCGAAAAATCGGCGCGCTTTAAATATTTCAAAAACTGCCCATGTGTCTGCTTTGCTCTTAGCCACATCTGTACCAAATTTCAAGTTGGGATCGCAATGGGATCATATTTTAACATATTTTACTATTAATAGCGTCAATGGGTCATTCCATATCAAGTGATCTAAATATGAATATTTTTTTTTACCTGACGTCTTTAGATTTTTTTTTTTTTTTTCCTTTATGAAGTACTACTTTAGTTAATTACAAATTAAAAGTTTGGAATTTTTTTCTTCATCAGTTAATTTTTTACAGATTTTTAAAGTTTAAAAAAAGGGTGAATTTTGGCCTGGTACGACTTTAAATTTTTTTATCTCGGGCTAGAAATAAGATAGAGAAACAAAATAAACACCATTCTACTCAGAACTGTCCAGGCTTTCACCAGATATGTCACAAGAGTATATTTGTTAATTTTAATTTTTTACCTATGCGAATGCAAACGCAACATTTTGAAACGCATTTCCGAAAAAAACATTTTAATAAAAATTTTCCAAAACTGCCCATGTGTCTTTTATGCTCTTAGCCACATCTGTACCAAATTTCAAGTTGGGATCGTGATGGGATCATATTTTAAAATATTTAACTATGGTTAATCTCATTTTTATTAAATTTTGAAAAAACATATGAAAGACATACATTCAATCTTTTAACAAAATCTTGAGACATATAAAATATACAAAAAGAGAATTCACAAAGTTATTAGTAACTTTAAGATAAGCTGCAAATTTACTTTTGCGCTTATCTCTGGTGCAATATATACTACAATCTAAATATAATTCCAAACACTCAAGTATACAACCTTTCTCAGGGTTTTGAGATGTTCTGATGTCAAGGGGACAAGCAGCCCCAGCAGAATGATTTTTATTACTTGGCCCCTTCTAACAGGTTGACCACGTAAGTGGGTCATTACCCGTTGAGGCCTAGTTGGAATAGTCTAGCGACTGGTGTACCGGAAAGGAAGGCCGAAATATTAATGATCTACTCACAGCTCAGAGTTTTCGATACCTGTCTAATGTTCACTAGAATTCTGAAGGTATAGGCGTAGAAAGGAAACACCTAGACTGAATGTATCAGATGGGAAGAAAAGAGAGATAGAAAAGAAGAGAGAGAGAGAAGAGAAACAAAAACCATTAGAAAAAGTTATACTGGGAAAGAAAAGCCACGTAAGAAAAAAAGAAAAAAAGGAGGGGGGGGGACGGGTGAGGTATGGGAAGGAGAAAGGGTACTCATCCCACTGGCTCCCCATCAGCCAGAGGTCGAGCCATATTATCTGTGCTGGAAAAGATACTCCTAAATTCTGCAGAGTCGTGAAAAAGAATCCATTCAACCCAAATCCCTAAGAATTTGTTCCGAGATCCCGACGCATCAGCTGCGAGCTCCTCCATTCGATATATGTCCATCAATTCTTTGAACCAATCAAGTAGAGATGGAGCCCGGCTTGATTTCCAGAACCTCGGGATCACAGCACGAGCAGCCGAGATGCAAAAGCGGAGAATATCCCTCTTCTGTAGCCCAATAGGACCTGGAAAAATGGATAACATTGCCGATTCTGGGCAGCATTCGGCTTGTTTACCTGTTATCCGGGCGTATGCATTGAAAACCTCAGACCAGAACCGCCGGATTTCCCCACAACTCCACCAAATGTGTATCATTGTACCCTTCTCTTCCCCACAGCGCCAGCAGGTATCAGGGGTTCCAGGGAACATGTTCCGGAGTGTCGTCGGGCACAAGTACCATCTAGTGAGCAGCTTATAGCTTCTTTCTTGTGCAGAACAAGCGCTAGCTAGTGAGTGAGTAAATATAAAGCATTTCTGCCAATTAGCTTCTGAAATGCTACACCCCAATTCCCTCTCCCAAGCACGTTGGAAGTAAAGGGTGCCCTGCTCTCTCATGGACCCTAAGGCCTGGTATAGAAATGATATTTTGCGCCTCGGTGGAGCCTCCAGTTGGAATAACCTCTCCAATACGTTGGGCGTCAATTTTACCCTGCAAGAGTGGTCAGCTGAATATAATTATGCTCTGTATTGGAGAAATTCGAATCACTTAAGAGGTCTCGTAGGTTCTTTGAGTTGTAGCTCTGCCATCGGGGGCAAACCACCACTGGACAGAGTCTGTCCTACTCGGGTGTCATCCACAATCCGCCAACATAAAAATCTCTGCCTGTCAAATCTGGGTGGGAAAGATGGGTTGGAAAAAAGGGGAGTCAAAGGGCTAAGTCTGTCGTTTAAGCGGATGGTTTTCGTCACTAGGTGCCATACCTTCAAGGTGTTTCTGGTCATGTCTGTCAAAGGTACTAGGTCTGTGGAGTCTTTAGGGGAAATCCAAAGCAGGTGTTTCAGCGGAATCCCCAAACCCTCTTGCTCCACCCCTACCCATTTCTTGGAGGACGCATGATAATGCCAATCTAGAGCTCTAACAAGAGAGGAAGCCTCAAAGTACGCTCGTATGTTGGGTAGTCCAACCCCTCCTCTGGTCTCGGGCAAGGATAGGATATTCATTCGCAATCTGGACCTCTTGCCCCCCCAGACAAATCTAAGGATCATAGATTGCATTTTGGAGAGGAAACCTCTATCCAATAGAACAGGAACTGTCTGAAAAGTATATAAGAGTCGGGGCAAGACATCCATCTTGACTACGTTTATTCTCCCGAACCAGGATAGCTTTAATTGTCTATAGGAGGTAAATGCCGATTCCGCGTTAGTCAAAAGGGGTTGATAATTTAAATTGAATATTTGTTTAAGATCTTTTGGTATAAGGACTCCCAAGTACTTAATGGCTTCTACTTTCCATTTAAATGGGAACTGTTTAGATAGATGAGAAACCAATTCTCCAGGCAAAGAAATATTGAGTGCCTCGGTTTTGGAGCAATTCACTTTAAAGTTGCTCAATTGTCCGAACCGTTCAAACTCCATTAAGACCGAAGGGATGGAGACCAGGGGCTGGGAGATGTAAAGTAGCAGGTCATCTGCAAATAAGGCTAATTTGTGATGACTCTGTCCCAGCTTGACCCCATGGACGCATTCATTGGACCTAAGTGCAAAATATTTAACTATTATAGTGTCAATTCAAAAGTCACCAAGAACACAGTCATTTTTTCACAATTGCCCGTCAATAGTTTGAATTTGATATAAAGAAACATAGTCTTGTAACATCTCAAATGAAAGCTGTTACCGTTCTGAGTAAAATGACGCCTCTCCCACTTCATTATCTTATTTCTAGCCTGAGATAAAAAAATGTAAAGTCGTACCAGGCCAAAATTCACCCTTTTTTTAAACTTTAAAAATCTGTAAAAAATTAACTGATGAAGAAAAAAATTCCAAACTTTTAATTTGTAATTAACTAAAGTAGTACTTCATAAAGGAAAAAAAAAAAAAAAATCTAAAGACGTCAGGTAAAAAAAAATATTCATATTTAGATCACTTGATATGGAATGACCCATTGACGCTCTTACTAGTAAAATATGTTAAAATATGATCCCATTGCGATCCCAACTTGAAATTTGGTACAGATGTGGCTAAGAGCATAGCAGACACATGGGCAGTTTTTGAAATATTTAAAGCGCGCCGATTTTTCGGAAATGCGTTTTAAAGTTTTGCGCTTGCGATCACATGGGTAAAATATTAACAAATATCCTCTTGTGACATATCTGATGAAAGCCTGGACAGTTCTGAGTAGATTGGTGTTTATTTTGTTTCTCTATCTTATTTCTAGCCCGAGATATGATAGAAAATGTAAAGCCATACCAGGCCAAAATTCGCACTTTTTTAAAACTTTAAAAATCTGTAAAAAATTAACAGATAAAGAAAAAAATTCAAAACTTTTTTTTTGTAATTAGATAAAGTTGTTCTTCAGATAGAAAAATTTTTTTAAAAATCTGAGGACGTCAGGGAAAAAAAATATTCATTTTTGGATCACTTGACATGGAATGACCCATATGTGTCCCTGTTTTGAACTGTGTAATGGATGTGTCTGAATATACAGGGACATGGTCAGATCATACCACGTTTCCTGGGATGAGAAGGATGCAAAAGAGTATATAGACATTACAGCAAGGGATTGCAAATTGTTCTTTATTTGAGGTAAAACATTAAAAAAAAAACTGGTCTAGGAAATGCTTGACTTCAAAAAAAGAATCAGCTATGATCCCATACTGTAATGTCTATATACTCTTTTGTGTCCTCCCCTGCCCAGGAGAAGTGGTATGATCAGACCATGTCCCTGTATGGTCAGACATATCCATTACACAGTACATAGCAGGGACATATATATAAGATTATCTCAGCACAGGAGATGTGGTATGATCAGACCATGTCCCTGTACGGTCAGACTCATCCATTACACAGTACATAGCAGGGACACATATATAAGATTATCTCAGCACAGGAACATTTTTTTTAAAATACATCTAATTGTGAAAATAATAATTCAGGTACCCAGGTGTCCATAGAACTTCCACCTGGAATATGGGGTCCCATACCAGAAACATATTCAGGCCCTCATGAGACTCCAGCCAGGCTACATCCCAGCTCTGCCTCCACCCCAGCTCCACCTCCAACCCTTGAACCTACCACAGTCTCACTGTCCACTCTTGGGAAAGCTCCACGTGTGCACCACATCCTCACCCATTACACATTAACAGTTCCCTTCGAATACCAGACCACATACACAGCCTTCAGCTTTTGTTTTGACCAAAAGATTTTTTAAACCTGCTACTGCTGCACCCTGCTGACACAGGTTACCACTGACTCACCTACAGCCCGGATGGGTTTCCACAGTGGGTACAAAGAGCAAACAACACCTTCCACCCCAGCACAGTAGGGGGAGTTCCACTTGCTGCCTTTAGGCAAGATCCCCTATAAATACTGGAGCTGGGGGCGGAGTTAGTTAGAGTGTGCAGACGCTACAAGAGCTGTGAAGACGTACTTGTGGTCGGAGCTGCGTTAGACCTGAGCCAGTTACTCCGAGCAGCCTCTCCGACAGTCCTGCGAGGTCCAAGAGTGGAGACGGAAGGCAAGGAGAAGAGAAAGGATAGTGGGGACCGAGAAGGCAGCGTTAGGTTCACCCCGAGCAACACACCGGACAATGAAGTCCGCGTCTACTGGAGAGCACCAGGCCCAGCAGAAAATACCGGTACACCGTGGTGACTCTAGTCTCCAAGGCATCTGCACAGTCACATACCAAGGAGCCAGGCACCGCAGAGAGAGAAACAGCAGTAGTCGAGCGAGGGTATCCCGATGACAGCACAGGTGAACAGAGAGAGCAGAGGAGGCCAGCCAAGTTCCACATAGGCAGGGGCTTCACACACAGGGAAAGCAACAAGGAGGCCTTATACCCACTCACTGTGGAGACCCAGAAGTGCATCCCAAACACCCGGCAGTGCTCTGGATATCTACATACAACTACACCACTAAAAGAACAACCAGCGGCGTGTGTGTTGGTTCCTTACCCATGTCCCTGTCAGCCCCAGAGACTGTCTTGTCTTCCAGCATCCCGGCCAACTCCCTGCTCCATTCATCATCAGCACCTCCATTACCGCCGGTGCATCCCTGCCCCAGAGGGCCAGCTCCACCTGCAGGGAGCTGTACCATCTTGGCCGCTATACCACCGACCTCCGGAGGTCTGAAGCGGCGCTGGTGCTCAATCACCAGAAGCTGCGGGTGGCGTCACATGAACTTTATAAACTCCATTTCTCCCATTTCAACTATCTCTTTTTAAAAGCAGACCACCAGGGCCACGGATCTGGGCAGGCCACCAGTGGCAACCCAACAGCAGCAGAGGCCAGACACCTGAGTCCCCATACCCTGGGCGAGTCACTACCACGACAAGGTAGGCTATATTGGCAAGGCTCTACTCAAACCTATTAAAAATGTATTAAATTATTCAAGACTCTTTTAAGATTTATTTATCTATAATTAAGGGAATGTGTCACATACATTTATTAAACTAATTAAAACCAGATTGTGATTTTTTTTTATAGTCTGTTTTTTGAAAACTGTTACTTTCGACGTGAATATGAACCTCTGAATTGTAAAGCACTGCTAAATATGTTGGCGCATGTAAATAAGATTGTTATTATTACTATTATTATTATGGCAGATTACTCTATTTTGTTGTCTGTGTGGGTCACGCTGGCAGTTTTGGAACAGAGAGTGTGACCTAGCAGTGTCTGACATTACTGAGGCTCCAGGGAATCATAAAGAAAAGTAAAGGACCGTATTTTTTCAGACCCAAAGATGCTCTGGACCATAATAAGCACCTAGGTTTTAGAGAATTATAGGAAAAAATGTTTTGAAGCAAAAAAATATGGTCATGACACACTGTTATGGGAGGATCTGCTGCTGACACTGTTACAGGGATAATGTCCCCCAAATCTGTACTAATGTCCTCCATCCTGGGTCCCTTCAAGATATATATCCACTTATCCCAGTGTATATATCCTGATGTATATGTCTTCCATCCTGGTATATATATGGCCAATCCTGGTATACTGTATACAGTGGCATGCAAACGTTTGGACACCCCTGGTGAAAACTACAGTTATTGTAAACAGTTAAGCAAGTTGAAGATGAAATGATGTCTAAAAGGCACAAAGTTAAAGGTGACACATTTCCTTTGTAGTTTAGCCAAAAAAAATGTTTTCAACGTTTACATTTTAAAAGCTACAGAAATTAATATGGTCTGAGTCAAATGTTTGGGCACCCTTCAAGGTTTATAGCACCCCCTTTTACAAGTATCTCAGTATATTGAAAATTTGGAAAAAAGTTAGAAAATGTCACAATTTTCAAACTTTTAATTTTTATGCCCTAAGGGTGCCTTCACATTTGCGTTTGTTACACAGCGCACTGAACGCAGCCAAACACTTGCGCATATGCGTTCCTATGTTTAACATGGGAACGCATGTGCCTGCATTTTGGCTGAGTTCGGCTTTGTTTGCGTACGGATGTGCTAAATTTGTGCGCCCTCCTCCGCACTCAGAACGCAGCCCTGTTGCATTTTTTGTGCGTTCGCGGGCGCTTGTTTTATCTGCAAACACCCGCAAGCGCACAAAAAATGCATGGTAGTCAATGGATTTGCAGTGTCCTCCGCATGACAGTGCAGGAGAACACTGCAGATCTCATTGAAATCTCTCCTGGTGGCCGCTGGTAATCACCGGCGTCCACCGGGAGATCAGCTACAGCCGCCGCTGCTCTCCCGCCGGTGTCAGCGGGGAGAGCGGGGAGAAACAGCTGATCTGACAGCTGTTTAAATCTCCCGCGCTGACACCGAATAGGTGAGGTCGGGGCAGGAGATTTGAAGCAGCGATCAGCTATTTCTTATCTCCTGCACCAATATCACCCAATTGGTGTCAGCGCGGGAGATTTAAACAGCTGTTTCTCCCCGCTGACACCGGCGGGAGATCAGCTGTGCCGGGAGGAGGAGATCTCTGCCGCTGATCTCCTCCTCCTGGCCGCCCCCAGAGACAGCTGATTGGCTGCCGGGGCACCATAGTAATGTGAACGCATGCAGAGATTCTCCGCTGCATTCACATCAGTATGGGTTGTGTTGCACTGCATTTGCATCTGCATGCCCTGCGCATGTAGACACAAACACAAGTGGGAAGCCAGTCTTAAACCAGAGCTATGTCACATAAAATAGTTAATATATAACATTTCACACATGCTTTACATTAGCACAATCTATGAAACATTATTTCTTTTAGTTAGGAAGTTAAAGGGGTTAAATGTTTAACAGCAATTTCTCATTTTTCCAACAAAATTTACAAAACCAGAATCCAATATGACACCATTACAAGAACTGCACCCCTCAAAATGCTCAAAACCACATCCAAGGAATGTATTAACCCTTCAGGTGCTTCACTGTAACTAAAGCAATGTGGAAGGAAAAAAAAATATTTTTTTTTCTCCAAAATGTTACGTTAACCTCAAATTTAGCATCCTCACAAGGGTAACAGAAGAAAATGAACCCTAAAACGTGTTGTGTAATTTCTCATGATTACTTTGATACCTCATATGTGGCGCAAAACTACTCTTTAGGTTCATGGCAAGGCTCAGAAGGGAAGAAACACCATATGACTTTGGAATTCAAAATTGTCTGGAATCATTAGTGGATGCCATGTCGCATTTGAAGAGCCCCTGATGTGCTTAAACAGAGGAAACCCCCCACAAATGACCCCATCATTTTGAAACTAGACCCCTCAAGAAACTTGTCTAGATGTGTGGTAAGCACCTTCAACCCCCAGGTGCTCACATGGTTTCAGAATGTTGAGCAAAGAAAATAAAAATATCTATTTTTTTTAACTCCAAATGTTTTATTTTCACAATGTAACAGAATAAATTGCACCATATAATTTGTTGTTCAACTTCTCCTGAGTACACCAATACCCAAAATGTGGTAGAAAGAGCGCCATTTGACTTTTGAAAAGCAAGATTAGCTGGAATCATTAGCTGACACCAGGACATGTTTGGAGACCCCCTGATGTGACTATACAGTGAAAACCTGCACAAGGGACCCCATTTTGGAAACTAGACTCCTCAAGGAACTTCTTTTTTGATATGTGGTGAGCACCTTGAACTGGGTGCTTCACAGAATTTTAAAGGGATGAGCCGGGAAACAAGATTAGGGTGTGCTCTATGCCAACACATGAACAACATCATTGGCCAAAATTATAAAGCACTTTACCAAACAGCTGCTCATTATCGCTAAACCTCTAGATGTAGAGAATGCTCTGTATTATGGAGCTGTTCTTATACATTTCACTCTCAATATAGCATGGGAAGAATATCAATGTCGGTGGGGCACAGAGGAACCATAAAGCTTGTACAGCCATGTAGTACAGAGAGAGTATGTTTCTAGGGTGAACCCATATTCAGTAAGGAATTCCCCCACTTTTGTTCTGTCTGATTAGTAATGAATTCAGAATCAGTCAATCAATATCTCGCAAAAAAAGTATTCAACCCACTTTAATCAAATAACCAATAAGTCCATAGGACACAGGGAAGAATTTATAGAACTATACAATCTTTATTTAGGATTATCAGTACAACAATAAAAAATCCTTCAGAATAATATCAATAACAAGGTGCAATTGAGACCATATACATATCAAAAAGAGCCACAGGATATCTATGGATGATCAGAGTTGTTGCTTTTCCCGGTGGTATATTATTGGGGAGTGCCCAGTGACCAAAAAGGAGGCATATATGGAAAGGATACTCAATAAGGGATTACAGACAATGCCAGGATTTTTCCAAAAAAATTCTTTCATATGCTCAGCAAGGTTAAGATGAGTTCATTAATCATCAGGGAAATTACTTTACATATCCCTATTAGAATCATAGGGCTTATGTCAGTTTTAAGATACCACAGATCTTTACTCTTTCCTCCTATAGCTGGTATACAAAATTGGACAAAATTTTCCAGGCATTACAACAGGGTGTTAGTATTTGTAAACCCCTTGAATCTCAATTTAATTCATGCTTCATATTCTATATAACCATATATACGCAGTATATACTACATATCATCATTAGTGAGGATAAATGTGATCCTAAACGGCGGTGCTAGGTACAATACCAATACATCACCACAAGGTCATGTATAGTTCTATAAATTCTTCCCTGTGTCCTATGGACTTATTGGTTATTTTAGTAATGAATTCAGCAACAAAAAAAAATCTTGGTATGCCTTGATATGAAATCAAAAGCGTATTGATTTACTGTAGGATTCCATAAATGACTATGGACATTTTTATTTTGACTACATTAAACTTGGAGGTTTTGTGGAGTCATAATACACTCCTGAGCTTGGGCTATTAAAGTAATGTTTCACTTGGTTATAGATAAGTTATAAATATTTTCCCATATGTTCTTGAAATCTGATCAGCATGTTGAGAAATATCTTAAAATAACTTTTTGCCCCCCGAAAACAATCATAAAACTTTTATCATCATAGTATATCTGTTTCCTTCTTTTTGTGAAATGATTTGCTCATGCTATATGGGAAACACATAAGAAGACATATATCAAAACACTGGAATTTGATAACTAGGTTGTTGAAAGTTTTCATTTTCCTTCTTTGGTTCGCATCATGATTACCAGTCAGATACATACATGATTCATTATCTGATCTTTCTGTAGACAACACAAAAATTTGCATCATTCGTAAATAACTCCGGAAAAAATATCAGATTGCCCATATGGCTTTATATACTCCATATGTTTTAAAATAATGTAGGACCAGATTCATGTGCATGTTCACTTTCACTGATAATATACACAGTCATGAGTAAAACTAAATACATCAGATGCATAGAAGGTCTTAACCTGTTATATGCCATGTGTTGTCCACCTTCAGCACACGTCACATTGTGCTCCATGATGGACATTATGCTGATTGCAAGATACGACTTCTAAAATGGTGGGAACAGTTGCAGGAGCCCAAGCAGTATGCACAGCTGGGCTCCTGGTGTATCCTCTAGGATCATTATCCTTGATAATCTTAGCAGTTTGCACTCATATGCTGCTGTCAGTAGCGACAGTGGCACATACAATTTGTCACATTTTGGCACCATCTGTCATCGCTTTGGCACAATTGTAGTGCAGTTACAGGTCTGAAAATGGGCTCTAGAGGTGGGGATCTGAAAAGCTACTAGGTGAGGATCTGAAAGGCTACTTATCATTTAATCACTTAAAGACCATGTAATCCACTGCACTAGATAGGTAGTGTAGTGTGTTAGCTATGTGATCATAAGATCAAATGTTCAAGTTTCTTTGGAGGACTAATAAATATTGAAGAAAAAAAAAAAAAAACTAAAGCATACCCTTCCAAAAATCTCAATTAGTTTCCAATTAAATTTTTTTTTTATCTAGAAAAAATAAACATCCTTTAAAAACAACACATATTTGCTTTGACCACATACTGTACATAAGGGTATGTGCCAACAGGACGTTTTTTAAGCAGTCCTGAACACAGCAAAATCTGAACTGCTTTCAAGGATCCCAGAGTCGTTGCCAGGAGGTTTGCTGCAGCAAAAACGCAGGAAAAATAGAATATGTCAATTCTCTCCCATCCACACCAAAACCGGAGGGATTTCACAGTTCTTGACACTTGCAAAACCAATGTGTGTGCACACCGTTTCTGTGAAACACATTGGTTTTTCTGGGAATCCCAACCGCAGGAACAAATTAGCATAAATTACCATAAAACCAATGGTAAACTGCATGCAGAAACTGCAGCAGAAACTCAGCAAAAATGTCCTGTGGGCACATACCCTTAAGGTGCACACTATATCACTATGTCATTAGCACCTGTTTAACTGGAGCTTACAATCAGAGAGAGTACCAGTTCTATGGAAGACTTCTTGCCTGGTGCCGGTTCCCAAGACTACCTTCCCGAGTTCCCATAACGACTATAGACCGGTGGCCTTAACATCGCATGCGATGAAGTCCTTGGAGAGAATTGTACTTGCCTACTTGTGTCCGAGGGTGTCTGCTTTTATGGACCCCCTTCAGTTTGCGTATCGGCAGAGTCTAGTGGTGGACGATGCTGTAGCATATCTGCTACAAACAGTACATTCCTTTTTGGACAATGATGGAACCACTGTGCCTGGTTGAAATGGCGGTTGATAAGGGACTAGTGAATTGGATCATTGATTACCTGTCGGACAGGCCACAGTTCGTAAGGTTGGGGGCGGCCGTATCGGATAGTGTTCGGAGCAGTGTTGGAGCCCCTCAGGGAACGGTGCTGTCGCCATTCCTTTTTACGTTATACACAGCTGATTTTCAGTATAAATCAGACCTTTGTCACCTTCAGAAGTACTCTGATGACTCAGTGATAGTCGGAGGTATTGAGAGAGGCCGGGGGAGGAGGAATACAGAAGGGTGGTCTCGGACTTTGTTGACTGGTGCCAGGCTAACCATTTAGAACTCAACGTAAAGAAAACCAGGGAGTTGGTGTTGAGTTATGGAAGGTGCATGAAGGATTGCTTACCTATCACTATTGATGGTCAGGATGTGGAGATGGTGGAGAATTTCAAATATTTGGGGGTTCACCTGGACAGCAAGCTTGATTGGAGGTGCCATATGGAGAAGGTTTGCAAGAAAGGGATGAGTAGACTTTACTTCCTAAGGAAATTAAGGTCGTTTAATGTGTGTAGCAAAATGCTTGAAATGTTCTACCAATCTATTGTGGCAAGTGCAATCTTTGCTGCAATAATATGCTGGGGTAGTAGTGTGCGCACAGCTGACGCTAATAAGCTGAATAAACTTATCAAGAAGGCTAATGCGGCGGTGGTGACTCACCGTGGCCGGCTGACTCCGGTTGATACAGGCGATGCTTCCTTCCTCCTTGTCACGGGTGGACCGCGCCTGCCAGTAGTGGGGCCCGGTGTAGTGCAGATCAAAAGTGAAGACGTCTTGCGGGAACAGATTAAGGGGTTTTAATTTGTTTTCTTCGTGACGCCACCTATGAGTAGTTCGGTAAGGGCTACCGACGCTGCGGAACCCCCGGGGGATGGACAGCAGCAAGATGTTACGCTCCCCACAGGCTGAGCGGTGATCCCCGGGGGCTGGAGCTGCTCAAGATGTTGTGCGGCAGCTGCGGTTACCTTCTAGTTAATGACGGACAGTTCATAAGGAATCACGGACACAGACAGTCTCTATAACGGTCTTTACTGTAACCAGCAGGCAATACATGGTATACAGTGGTTGAGTAGTAGACCGGGTGGACTCAGCAGTGATGGTGTCCCTTAGAAATCCGTAGTGCTCCTCCATTCTAGCTAAGTGGTTACCAATGTCGCCCAGGAATACCAGATCGGGTACGGGGAGGCTGCTTCAATGCCCTATCCATGCTGTACGTTCTGGATGTTTTGGGGAGCCTTGGGTCCCTCAGTGGGTACACCGCTGGTTAGACGACTGGAAATTGGCTGTTGGTGGGGTGCTCCTGTAAAGCTGATCCTCCACTCTTCTGGTTCGCGTAGCAGAGGTGAACTGCTGCCAGCTTCGGTACCAGTGAACCGGCTGTAAGTTGTGGGCACGGGAGTCTTTTGGGAACCCGTGTAGAAATGCCCAATCCCGGTGGTTAAGGCCTCAGGTGCTGACACCCGACCGGTGACGGCCCAGGGGCCCGCACGGGGTGCGGAGCCCCCGCTCCTCTCCAAGCTCTAGTCTGCTCTCGTCAGGTTCTAGACTTCTTCTTCAACTATCTAGACCATTGTGTGTTCTTCTGCACTACCCTAGCACTCCACCCACCAGGACCTAGGATTGGCCCTCTATTCTAGGTGTTTGCATGTTGGGTTGGATTTCTAAATTAACCAGGTCATTGCTGAGTCAGAGGATATTGCGGCTGCATTTGTGGCTGCAATACCCTCCTGTGACGCACTCGTTGCGGGGCGCCACACTTCCCCTTGGTTGAATACGCTTGTCCCCAAGTGTCTCACTACTCACATTACAGAGGTTTTTACATTTTATAACAGGTAATACACTTTTATTAATGACAGGTCATATATGCATAAAAGTGAGGTAGATAAACAGGTTAACACATTGCGCGGACCCGGCGGGTGGTCGGCTGTCCTTAGAATAAAAGTTCAGGCTGTAGCCGCCAAGTCGCGGTGTTACGGTGCAAACAGGAAGAAGTCTCGTTTAATAGCAAAGTTCAAACAACAACAGTCACTTATGGAGGGCAGTGTTCCGGACCCGTATAGCGAACCACCCATCACGGCATATATGGCGCTCATAGGTTACAATGTCCCCTCTATACAAGTCTCGGCTTGGATGGCCTCGCGGTAGGTGCGATTCCACATCACGGCGCCCCACAAACACTTCAGTACTCACACCCTCCTCCCTTACGAATCCCCACCCGGTGGACAAGTTAAATGTGCTTACCCACCCGGTTTTACGGAATTGTTCAGGCAATGGAGATTGGCGGCGGGCCTCGGCACGAGCCTGCATGTTGGCTTGCAGTCAAGTGTGCCACTCGTCTCTCCGGATACGACGTACCTCTTCGTCGGAGTGATGCGGCGTGTGGATAAAGTCACTACGGCGTGCTGGTTGTTGAACCGCTCGAGCTTGGTGGGCAGTCTGGAGTGGAGCCCGGTTCAACGGAACCGGAGAAGATACTGTTGCGGCGGCACCCGACCAGTGCACCCGAGCTGATCGCCCGGCAGAAGGGTTCCGTGTGTCTCCCCAGGCGAACCCGGTGTAGAGATCCTCAGGTGAACTGTAGGTCTCCTCGTCATCCTCCTCGACCTCCTCGATGACTAAGTCGGGCTGCTCGGCTGATGAAGACGATGGGATGGAATCCTCTGGATCGGTGGGTGGCTGTGCTGCAAGGTTCTCCTCGGGGTCGTTGTGCAGGACTTCCAGGCTGCCTGCCTCTTCTTCTGTAGCAGCAGGAAGTGGTGTTTCAATCCCGGTCACCGGGTAGGCCTCTGTAGTTGTAGAGGAGGCCTCCGGTTCAAGGGAGAAACAGGCGACAGTCTCGGTAGTGTGGAAACCAGTCGCGGGTTCCGCAGGTGGAACCAGGTAGAGGTCGGCTTCTTCATGGGAGCGTGTTGGAAGCTCCGGCTCTGGAACGGAGTCGGCTGCGGTATCGTCCGCTGGAACGGGTCGAGCTGTGGTCCTCACTGGAATAACACAGTCTATGGGCTCCGGCGACGAAGCTGGACAGGTAGTGGGCGACGGTGAGGTGGTGGAAAAGCTGGCGATGTCGTCTGGGCTTGGAGAAGCTGTACCCAGTCGGCTCTGCTGCATCGCATGATGGAGTCTTCTGCCCAGGGTCGCGCTCCAGCTGCGAATCGTCCACTCCACAGTCTCAAGTAGTCGCACCCGGAGGTCTTGTAGAGCCCCTAGCCAGAAGTCGGGGCTGCCGAATATAGTAAGGGCAGGATATGGACCCGGTTGGACTATGGCTGCTCTGGCCTCCGCCTCGACCTCCCGCATTAGGTCTTGGAGTCTCGTGCTAGCCATTCTCTTCTTGGAGGGAAACCACACCCGTTCAACCGGTAAGACGTTCTGGTAGAGCTGGTGAAGAAGGTCTTCTCTCTCTGTCGGTGTGTCTATCTATGACACTCCCATTTCCTCTGGGCTTTCATAGTCCAATCGTGGGAAAAGTCTTTGGGGTCCGCCCCCATGGTTGATTCGAGCAATCAGGGCGGACAAAGAGTTTGGCGCCTTTCGTCTTTAGCCCTCCCACAATGAGGGGGGTTGACTCACTCCTGGGCTTCACGTGGCGGCTTCTTGTGGCGGGAACGCCATCTTGGGCGCCATCTTGACCCAATGGTGTAAAGGCGGGAAAGTTCTTTTAGGGACGAACAAAGTCCAATTGTAGACAATAAAGTCCAGTTTAAGCACAATATACCCGTTGGGTAACGGGCCTGCTCGTATCCTGTTCGTGACGCCATTTTCTGACTCACCGTGGCCGGCTGACTCCGGTTGATACAGGCGATGCTTCCTTCCTCCTTGTCACGGGTGGACCGCGCCTGCCGGTAGTGGGGCCCGGTGTAGTGCAGATCAAAAGTGAAGACGTCTTGCGGGAACAGATTAAGGGGTTTTAATTTGTTTTCTTCGTGACGCCACCTATGAGTAGTTCGGTAAGGGCTACCGACGCTGCGGAACACCCGGGGGATGGACAGCAGCAAGATGTTACGCTCCCCACAGGCTGAGCGGTGATCCCCGGGAGCTGGAGCTGCTCAAGATGTTGTGCGGCAGCTGCGGTTACCTTCTAGTTAATGACGGACAGTTCATAAGGAATCACGGACACAGACAGTCTCTATAACGGTCTTTACTGTAACCAGCAGGCAATACATGGTATACAGTGGTTGAGTAGTAGACCGGGTGGACTCAGCAGTGATGGTGTCCCTTAGAAATCCGTAGTGCTCCTCCATTCTAGCTAAGTGGTTACCAATGTCGCCCAGGAATACCAGATCGGGTACGGGGAGGCTGCTTCAATGCCCTATCCATGCTGTACGTTCTGGATGTTTTGGGGAGCCTTGGGTCCCTCAGTGGGTACACCGCTGGTTAGACGACTGGAAATTGGCTGTTGGTGGGGTGCTCCTGTAAAGCTGATCCTCCACTCTTCTGGTTCGCGTAGCAGAGGTGAACTGCTGCCAGCTTCGGTACCAGTGAACCGGCTGTAAGTTGTGGGCACGGGAGTCTTTTGGGAACCCGTGTAGAAATGCCCAATCCCGGTGGTTAAGGCCTCAGGTGCTGACACCCGACCGGTGACGGCCCAGGGGCCCGCACGGGGTGCGGAGCCCCCGCTCCTCTCCAAGCTCTAGTCTGCTCTCGTCAGGTTCTAGACTTCTTCTTCAACTATCTAGACCATTGTGTGTTCTTCTGCACTACCCTAGCACTCCGCCCACCAGGACCTAGGATTGGCCCTCTATTCTAGGTGTTTGCATGTTGGGTTGGATTTCTAAATTAACCAGGTCATTGCTGAGTCAGAGGATATTGCGGCTGCATTTGTGGCTGCAATACCCTCCTGTGACGCACTCGTTGCGCTGCGCCACAGTGGGTCTACAACTTAGGACTTTCGAGGAGGTATTAGAGGATAGAATTAATAAGAAATGCAAGGCTATAATGAGCAACAATACACACCCGCTCTCTGAACTGTTTGCGAAGCAGAAGAGCACATTCAGCAAGCGTCTAATCCAACTAATGTGTAAAAAGGAAAGATACAGAAAATCGTTTGTTCCGACAGCTGTGGGGATGTTTAACAAATGTATAAGTGTAAAGCATCCCAAGACTATGTGAAGTTCTATGTGTATGGGGGGAATAGGTGAGGTACATGTACCAGTCTACCCACATCTGCTGTCCATATACTTATTTTGTAAAGTGTGAAATGTTCTTGATCTTTGTTCTGCTGCTGTGATACTGTAATTTCCTCCGGGATCAATAAAGTTTATCTTATCTTATCTTGTTATCTATGGTGCATGGTGAACTGTGCAAACACATTTAAAAGGCACAAGGTTAGACATGCAGTTTTCTTTATCCCACTTTACAAAATCTGAAATAAAAAGTGATCAGAAAGTTGTGCATATCCCAAAAAAGTTCCAATAAAAGCTAGAGCTCCCTATGCAAAAAAAAAAAAAAAAAAAAGTCTTCATATTCTCCTGGTTCTGGCTTATAAATACTAAGGTAAAATACTGACCAAACTCTAAACATGCACTTGGCCTGGCCCTAAAATATCAAAAAAACAGCATCAGTGGTGTTTGTTTTCTATAAAGAGTAGTTAGGTAATATTTATATGTTACCCAAAATGGTCGCACAGACAAGTACAATTCATCCCTTAAAAAATTAGTCCTCACATATCTAAGTAGACAAAAAAAAATTATGGCTTCTACAATACGACAATGAAAATAAGTTAAATGAAAAGGTAAACACAACCTCAAATGAAGAAGACTTGACATATTTTACTGTGTCGTTATTTACTTAACAAAAGTTAGACCAAAATGTAGAAGAGACTTGTCCCAAATCAAGTGTATCTCATGAATCAATAGCTGATGGAACCACCTTAGACAGCTATACGTTGAAATAATTGTTTTTTGTACGACTTTATAAATCTTACTTCATTTTGGAGAAATTTTGGCCCACTTTTCTTAACGTCATTAACTATGTTCAATGACAGCTGTGGTCATCCATATACAGTGTGTACAGCTTTCATGTGAGGTCGGTTTCGGCAATTGCAACACTTTGATTTTTTTTTTTTGTAAATTTAGTCATTGAGATGCAGAAATGCTGATGTGCCTGAGATCATTCCCTGTTGTTTCAGCAAAGCTTTAGCTTTTGGGTAGAGGCTTCACCTTTAATTCTTGATTCATGTGCTGTACATAATAGTTCATAGTTGACTCCATGCCCAATTGCTACAAAACAAATCATAACCGCTACACCAAAGCATTTGACTGTTGTTATGAGATGTTTGTATTCATCTGCTTAGTTTAGATTTTGCCAAATGTGGTGCAGGATATTACAGCCAAATATCTCTCCTTATCTGTCAAAGGCTGGAGGCACACTACTGTATGACTCGTACAAGGATCACATCGCACTGCCTGAATGGGCCGGTGACTCTCCTGACCAGAGCATGTCAACTTCATGTATTTCTATGCAGCTGTAACTCTCAGGTCAAGAGACAAGTTTCGAGCAGTGCGATGTGATCCTTGAACAAGTCATACCGTAGTGTGACTCCAGCCTAAAGGTCATTGTTCCAAAGGTTTTGTGATTTGTTCAGATTCAACTTTGCAAACCTTTTCTGTGCTGCCATGTAATTTCACTTCGCTCAACTCGTGAGGTGTCTAATCATATTTTTAGTAAACGCCTATGTGTTATCATGCAATCTGCAACTATAGTACTTTCTATCTCAATATTTTAAATTCTGATGTTATTGGACTGTCATCTCTGCTGCCACAGGCTTTATGAAAATAATCTCATCTTTATGAAAATAAACTCAGCTAATACCACTGCTGTTCACACCTTGGTCTCTACAGGGTCGTAACAACAATAGGTGCAGGGGTTGTGATCGCACCAGGCCCTGGGACCCTAGGGGGCCCCAAAAGTCCTATATGAAATGGCCAGTGCTATTAAAGACACAATAATTGTAGGTCCCATTGGAGTTTTTGCATTGGGGCCCATGAGCTTCAAGTTACGCCACTGGGTCTCTAAAAGCAAGCTACCTTAGTAACATTATTCTCTTCTATTACTTTGCTTCCTGTACATATATTATCATGTTTGTAACTTACCGGTATCTCTGTGAGCTAGCAGAAGGCCTATACATCTATTATTCCTGTTTGTTAACCACATCTCTGAAAGCAAGTCACCAGATTGTCTCTACATCTATTATCGTATGTTTTACTACATCACTACAGTAAAAGTAATTTACCAGATTGCCTATACATCTTCAGTGCTCATGTGGAACACCTGGGTGTTGTTCATCTAGTCCTTCCTTCTTCTTGACTGTATACCATCTTCTACTCCATTGTCTGGTCCTTGCAAATATATGCTGATCTGTGCTGCTGGATCCTTACTAAAAAAAAGATTTATCTTGAATTCCTTCTAAGGCCCTTTCACATCGCGGTAATTTGAATCGCGGCAGATGCGGTGAAAAAACCATCTGCCGCGATTGCCGCATAGCCGCCGCATAACCCTGCGCGTCAGCCGCGGTTTTTTTCGCCGGCGCACTGCCACAAGTGTAAAACGCACTTGCCGCACTGCGCAGTCCCCTTACTTAATGGCGATTACGCAACCGCGCCGCAGTGCAGGGTTATGCGGGCTATGCGGCAATCGCGGCAGATGCGTTTTTCACGATCTGCGCGATTTAAATTACGCTGATGTGAAAGGGCCTAAACAAGCCAAAGATCTTTAGTGTCTTTCTAATTGTACACTGGTAACTCAGACCCTTATGGCCACTTTACACGCAGCTACAGGTAACAGGTTGTCCACAGGTAACTTACTGGCTGCAGTGAAATCATGGAGACATGGTTCTATCTTGTTGCTGTGTACAAATGGAACTATGTCTCCATGATTTCACTGCAGCCAGTAAGTTACCTGTGGAAAACCTGTTACCTGTAGCTGCGTGTAAAGTGGCCATTAGAGTCCGAGCTGTAGCTTTAGGTTATTTCCAATTTCTCTGAGTAAGACATTATATACCCTCAGGGCAAATTTGCAGGGTAACTATCTCAAAAGGTTTTCTTATAATCTTTCTCATTGTAGAATAGTGGACTACAAATTATTTGAAATTGGCTTATAATTTTTCCAGACTGATAGGCAGTAACAATTGTTTCTCTAAGATCCTTGCTGATGTCTTACCTCCTTGGAATAGTGATAACATGCACCAGAACGCTCCAGACAAGCAAAGTGCCAAAACCTCTGCTTTTACAGACTTGCATATGAATAATTAATCTAGGGCATTTAATTAGCAGCATCTGGCGACTACTTGATCTCTTATACCCTTCACGACCTTCGACTTAATGGTTTAATCAGCGTCATGTGCCTCTATCAGTCATAGTTTTTTATTATCCTGTTAATGTATTACCCTATTAAATTCCACTGTCAATCCTGCTTCTATCAGCATGTCCATGATGTGATCGTGGGGAACTGATGGGTTTTCATTACTGCCATGGTTCAGGTGACGACCCCTGTGTCTACCATTGCGATCCTACTGTAAATGCTAATTACAAGCGGGCATTGATAGAAATTCGGGATTTCTTTTATAAAAAACAGTGCTGATGCAAAACCCTTTTTGGTACCTGCATACTCGTTCTGACCTGGAGAATCATATTGCCCAGTCAGTTTTACCATATAGTGAACACAGTAAATTATAAAAAAAAACAATTGAGGAATTGTACTTTTTTGCAATTTTACTGCAATTGGAATTATTCTTCCTGTTTTCCAGTGCATCACATAATAAAATAAATTACGGTATGTAATTTACAATACAACTCGTGCTGCAAAAAAACAAACCCTCATTTGTCTATGTGAAAGGAAAAATAAAAAAGTTATGGCTCTTGGAAGAAGGTTGGGAAAAATTGAAAGCAGAAATATGGAAAATTGCAAGGTCGTGAGGGGGTTCAAGGAAGCCTATCACAGGGTGCCCCCATATATTGTATGGCCACCACCTGTATTCCCTTATATTCAGTAATCTAGAATGCTGTTTGTAAGTCCCCAAACCGATCTGTATAACCATAAAAAATATTTTTTATTATAATTGCCTATGGGCAGATCTGGTCTGATGGGTGCTTTGCCTCTTATTATGATCACCATTGTATTATTTGGCTGATGTGTCCTACATCATCCACACACTGACTTCAACTGTGATTCTGTGATGGCAAACGTCTTTCTGCCCTGGAGAAGGCAGAGCAAAGTATTGTAGTGTGCATGCGCAGGCATCCTTTACGCACATGTGCATTACAGTGTTTGCTCTGCCTACTGAAGGGCAAAGAGAATTGTGTGCTGGAGCGCAATGAAAGACACTGTGTGAATGTCATAGGACATGTCATCTACATGAAGCAAGAAGGAGGACGGCAATTGCAAGAAGAGATGAGGTGTTGGATCAAGACCAGTAACATCCGACAAACCTCCCCATAGGTGAGTATAATAAAAGCTCTTTTTTATGCTATGCAAATTGACTTAGGAACATACATACAGCATTTTAGAATGCTGTATATAAGGGCTTACAGATGGTAGCTGCAATTTATATGGGAAAAACCCAGTGACAGGTTAATTTCCATGGAAGAACACACTTTTTCTGGATTTTGACCTAGTGTGTGTGTTCAAAAAATAATAAGGTGTAATCTGACATATTCTGTTGTTCATCTGAAATTATTTTTGCCTAATTTTAAGACATTAGAAAAACAGATGTGCAAATGCATTTAAGTGGAATTGAATTCAACTTAAATGTTATAAAAGTTTTAATTTTTTTTTGTAATTTCCTTCTAGGTGGATTCAACTAAATGGCAACCACCATTATTCTGTACTCTAAGGAACTATCAAAAGGTTTTAAAAAAAAAAAAATATATATATATTATTGTAACCTTATTGCTCATCTCTTCGGCCTCACCAGTGAGGTGAGGCCAAAGGAGATGTGCGTATAAGGATTTTTAAAAATTTTTAATGTCTTTCGATTGTTATGTCTACAGAGAGAGAGAGAGAGAGAAAGAGAGAGACCCTAGAGGATAATAATAGACATTAAATTTGCAGAGAATTACTTCTCTGCTAATCGGATTTACCAGGAAGATCTGCGCTAACAGACCTTCTAATGTTTAGTTCTAATTAATGTGCAAATACATGAGGGGTGGGGGACAAGAGACGCAATAGTGCCCTATCACTAGAGACACTAAGATATGAAGGGGGTGCTGTGGATCCACTCACCTGGTTCAGTTATGGTACCCACAACTGGTTTGAAAAGCATCAATAAGCAAGCTGCTGCAGGACCTCCACCGACCACTCGCACCTGGTAACGTCCAGAGAAATGTTGGGATAGAAGAGGTGTATCACGGTCTGTGCTGCTATACCCAAAGGAACATTCACATGGAAGTCAGGATTTCAAAAGCAGTTCCTTTCCTTTATTCCTTTATTCCCAGGAATTCCCAGGAATAAAGGAATAAAGGAAAGGAACTGCTTTTGAGCTGCTTTTCAAATCCTGACTTCCATGTGAGTGTTCCTTTGGGTATAGCAGCACGGACCGTGATACACCTCTTCTATCCCAACATTTCTCTAGTTCTAATGAATAGATTTTGTTTTTAATTATTTCATTAATATTGGTGTTTAAAATCTGATATCTAAACTTGCCAAGACAATCGCTGGAAAACAATTTCTATTTGTTTTTTGTTTTTATTTTTTTGCCATAAACATGTACACTTTTAGAGTAGAGCCATGACACCTCACGCGTGGTTGGTGATCCCGCCAAATTGATAGGTTCACACTTCTTTTATCTTAATATGTATTATCTTCCCATTTTCAGTTCAATTAAAGAAGAACATAACATTTTTAAAGGCATTCTGCAGCTTTTGAACTGTAGCCTGCAATACTTGAGGTGTGTGGTGGCAGTTATGTTCACAGGTGTAGTTTTCGTTCTTTACTCATCATCTCTAGTTCCAGCGCTGTTAACATTGACCATTCTACAGCCAATCAGTGAGCTCTATGGCTATGTCCGAGCTGAAAACACTACTCACTGAGCTCAGTTAGTTGCAGTGCTGTTGATGGGACATTAACGCTGCACACAGTAACAGATTTCAGAACAGCGATGGAGACACAGAGCTGGACCTGGGGAGTACTAGACCTGGGGAGACCTAGACCTGAGGAGAGCTGGACCTGGGGAGGCTGAGTAAAAGACAGTTTGTTTATATAAGTTAGCTATGCCTGAAAATGTGAGTTTTCTGAATACAGAAAATGCCTTCAATCTTTAGTTATATAAAACTGGAAAGCTCCTTTAAGATTCAAGGATGCTCAATGCTAGCTGTTTGTCTTAATTATATTTGTCCCATGTACTGCGTTCCAATTGCACAGATAACATATGAAAATGCTTATCTAGTGCAGGATTGTCCAAGTGTGGTTTTTAAGGACTGAACACATATTTACGGTAAGAGTAATACAAACCACATAAAGTTGAGTGATAATTGAGCTTGGTATAATGAATTAGATATGTTTTGATAAGTCACCACCACTCAACTAATTTTAACAGTATTAGGCTGCTTTCACATCAGCGGTAATCGCTGATCGCGGCAGTTGCGGTGAAAAAAACGCAACTGCCCCGATTACCGCATAACGGCCGCACTTGCTTTTCACATGCAGCAAGCCCCATGTCTATGGAGCTTGCGGCAGGTGCGGCAAGTGCGGTGCAGTTGCGGTTTCGGCACTTGCGGCTGGTGCAGTATGCCGTGGTTTTTTTCCAGCTGCACCTGCCGCAAGTGACAAAACCGCACTTGCCATACCTGCCGCACACTTACCGCAAGCCCCATAGACATTGCATGGGGCTTGCTGCAAGTGTGCCGCGATCGCGGCCGTTATGCGGTAATCGCGGTAGTTGCGTTTTTTTCATTGCAACTGCCGCGATCAGCGTTTACCGCTGATGCAAAAGGGGCCTAACACAGTGGCGTAACGTCAGGCCCAGGGGCCCCGATGCGAAAGCTCCAACGGCGCCCTCAATTATTGCAAATATTTAATAGTATTAGTCTTTTTCTATGGGCAAAAGGGACTTCTGGGGCCCCCTAGGCTGCAGGGCCTGGGTGCGATCACAACCCCTGCACCTATTGTCTCCCAAGAATTGTTCAGCGACTTGAGGAAAATTGCACCTTAAGTTTTTATAAATTTCCATTTATTCGTATTCATGTAAAAACAGGTTTCTTAACAAGTAAAAGCAGACAGGTCAGTTTACATGTCTTCAGGCAACCTGTTTCGGCTGTTGCTACAACAGATCATGAGTAAGGCTGCAAGCTAGTTGAAACATTTTTTTTATTTTTCCATCACTATAGACATTTGAGGGTTTTTGGTGGGACGAGTTGTACTTTTGAATGACATCATTCATTTTACCATATAGCGTACTGAAAAATGGGGAAACAGTTCCAAGACTGGTGAAATTGCAAAAAAAGAGCAATTTCATATTACCGTATATACTCGTGTATAAGCCGACCGTGTATAAGCCGACCCCCCTACTTTTGCCCCCAAAACTTGGGAAAACCTATTGACTCGTGTATAAGCCGAGGGTGGACCCCAGCACAGGTATACAGCCCCCAGCAATGTGGTATACAGGCCTCCCCAGTGGTAGTATACAGCAGCCTCCCCAGTGGTAGTATACAGCAGCCTCCCCAGTGGTAGCATACAGCAGCCTCCCCAGTGGTAGCATACAGCAGCCTCCCCAGTGGTAGTATACAGCAGCCTCCCCAGTGGTATATACAGCATCCCTAAAGGTATAAACAGCAGACCCCAGAGGTATACAGCAGGCCCCAGAGGCATATACAGCAGGCCCCAGAGGCATATACAGCAGGCCCCAGAGGCATATACAGCAGGCCCCAGAGGCATATACAGCAGGCCCCAGAGGCATACAGCAGGCCCCAGAGGCATATACAGCAGGCCCCAGAGGCATATACAGCAGGCCCCAGAGGCATATACAGCAGGCCCCAGAGGCATATACAGCAGGCCCCAGGGTATATACAGCAGGCCCCAGGGTATATACAGCAGGCCCCAGGGTATATATAGCAGGCCCCAGGGTATATACAGCTGGCCCCAGGGTATATACAGCTGGCCCCAGGGTGTATACAGCAGGCCCCAGGGTGTATACAGCAGGCCCCAGAGGTATACAGCAGGCCCCAGAGGTATACATCAGGCTCCAGGGTATATACAGCAGGCCCCAGGGTATATACAGCAGGCCCCAGGGTGTATACAGCAGGCCCCAGAGGTATACAGCAGGCCCCAGAGGTATACAGCAGGCCCCAGGGTATATACAGCAGGCCCCAGGGTATATACAGCAGGCCCCAGGGTATATACAGCAGGCCCCAGATGTATACAGCAGGCCCCAGGGTATATAGAGCAGGCCCCAGGGTATATACAGCAGGCCCCAGAGGTATACAGCAGGCCCAGAGGTATACAGCAGGCCCCAGGGTATATAGAGCAGGCCCCAGGGTATATACAGCAGGCCCCAGAGGTATACAGCAGGCCCCAGGGTATATACAGCAGCCCCAGAGGTATACAGCAGGCCCCAGTGGCAGTCGCCCCCCCATCACGGGAAGAAGCCCCCACACTTTGCAGAGCCCCCCCCCCCCCGCTGCTTTATCTTACCATCCAGGGACTTCTTCACCGGAGGTCCTCCAGTCCTTCCTCGCGCGCTGTGTTCCCGGTCTCATGTGACCCGGCGGTCGCAGTCGAATGACGTCATCGCGTCGGGTCACGTGAGACCGGAACACAGCGCGCAGGACCCGCGGCGAAGACCCCGGATGGTAAGATAAAGCAGCGGGGGAGCTCTGCAAAGTGTGGGGGCTCTTTCCATGATGGGGGGGCTAGTGCCACTGGGGGGCTGCCTGTATACACTGGGGGGCTGTATGCACGGCTCCCCTGCCGCTGTGATGGGCGGGGGGAGCCGTGCATATCTAATGAGCGGCCCCACGTGACGGGCCGCTCACTCATCAGCCCCCACCGCCTCCTCCAGCCTCCCCAGCACCCGGACACAGCCCCCACCACATATATTACCGTATTGACCCATGTATAAGCCGAGGGGGTGACTTTTCAGCCCAATTTTTGGGCTGAAGAACTCGGCTTATACACGAGTATATACGGTAGTTTTTTTTACCATGTTCACTAAATAGTAATACTGACCTGTCAGTATGATTCCCTTGGTATGTACTGTATGCATTTGTAGATACCAAACATGTATACTTTTACATTTATCTAAGTCAGGGGTGGGAAACTCCAGGCCTCAAGGGCCACCAACTGGTCATATTTTCAGGATTTCCTTAGCATAGCCCAGGGGTTGGAATTATCATCTGTGCAGGTGATTCAATTATAACCTGTGCAATACTAAGGAAATCCTGAAAACCCGCACTGAGCCCTGATCTTAGTGGTGAAAAAAAAATCAGAAGCTTAAGAACAACAGAGTAGTATATTGATTAGATTAATTTATTATATATTTTGATAGATCGAACATTTCTGAACTTGGCAGTACCAAATATATGTTTGTTTTTGTTTTTTTTTTAAGTTTTATTTTCAATGGGGCAAAAGGGGGAGTGATCTCCAATCCACCCACACCTGTTAGCTGCATGTGTTGGCTGATGAGATCATCTGATATATGCGAGGAAGGATGCGAGATCAGCATTTGAGCTTGTATCAAAGGTAGGAACATGAACAAGGACGTACCTTAGTTGTGAAGGGGTTAAGTAAAGGGCTTTAACCCCTTCACCCCAATGCGATATTCTGTTTTCTTTTTTTTTTTTTCCTCCCTTCTTTCAAGAGCCATAACTTTTTTATTTTTCCGTCAATATAGACATATTTTTTTTGTTTTGTTTTTTTGCAGGATCAATTGCACTTTCAGATGAAATAATTTATGCTAGCATATTGTGTACAGGAAAATGGGAAAAAAATTCCAAATACAGTGAAATTACAAAAAAAAGTGCAATTACACATCTGTTTTTTGTTTTTTTTTATTCACCATGTTCACTATATGTTAATACTGACATGTCAGTATGATGTCACAAGTTGGTACAAGTTCTTAGGGTACAGTCACACTGTGCGACGGCACCGAAAATGTCGGGGGCGACAGGCGGGAGCATGCACGTTTTTGCTGCCCTGCCAGCGTCGCTTTCCCCCAGCAGATCGCCGTCGGACGTTTACATAGGGTGATGTGTACACATCGCCCCAGATCGGCCACCTGGTTTCAGAGCACTGTTCTGAAACCAGGCTACCACTAAAAGGCGTCGCCATCGCCTAATTACATTAGGGGATGCAGGGGCGATATTGGTGCCGATAGGCCACGCCCCTGCATCACCTAAGATATCGACGGTGCCGTCGCACAGTGTGATGGTACCCTTAGATACCAAACATGTAGACTTTTACTTTTATCTAAGTGGTGAAAAAAAAATCTGAAGTTTTTAAAGAAAAAGAATTGCACTTTTGAGCTATTTTCCGTGACCTGTAGCGTGCTAATTTTTTGGTATCTGGGGCAGTGTGATGACTTATTTTTTGTGGCTTGAGCTGATGTTTCTAATGATGCCGTTTTTGGGTAGATACATTGTTTTGATTGCCCATTATTCCATTTTATTGCAATGTTGTGGTGACCAAAAAAACATAATTTTGCGAATTGGACTATTTTTTTTCCATTACACTGTTTAGCCATCTGATTCATTCATTTTATATTTTGATAGATTAGGCATTTCTGTGTACTTTTTCATTCTTTTATTAGTTTTATTTTCAATTGGGCAAAATTGGGAACTTTTGTGTTTTTTTTTTCATAATTTAAATTTTTTTCTTACATTTTTTATTTATTTTACCCTGGCTCCTAGAGGGCCTCAGTGTTGCACACTGCAATCACTTGACTGATACACTCCTGAACATAGGGAAAGTGATCAATGACTGTGGATGTCGTTGCTCGCCAGTCATTGACAGGAAGTGAATTACGACAGTTTCCGGTGTCATCAGAGGATCCTGGGCTGTCCAGGTAAACCATGGAGGTCCCGTGATCATTTCACAGGACCTCCGATCGCAGCACGATCCCTGCCGCGGGACTTTGGATCCTGCTGCCAGTGAATGACAGTGTGATCCAAAGGGTCATGGATCTGATCACTGCTGTTAGCTACCCATCTAAGCTGATGAGATCAGCTGAGATGTGCAGGTGATGATGTGAGCTCACAGTGTGAGCTTGCATCAAAAGGTGGGAGGCAACCTATGACGCACCTGTGTGTCATAGGTCGTGAAGGTGTTAATAGTGACTACTTGACTCGCTGCACATTTATACAAATACTGCTAAAGTAATTTGAGTACTTATAAGTTAGTGAGCGGGATGTTTTCAGATAGTTAAGCTGAGTAAACACTCCCACTGTACCCACCCACTGGGTGGCGCAAATGGGTCGCTCGCCAGGACCGTGGGGTACTCAGGATCGGTTCCCTTCAGTCTCTGTTATCTGAGGGGATGTCACGGTGATGGCCGCGGACTGGTTCCGTGACCCTGGGTGACGTCAATAAAAGGAAAATAAAAATAAAAAGGAAAACGGGAAAGAGTTTGTCAAGGATGTGACGCCACCCATGGTTTGTAACCAATATATGCCACCGCTGCTTATCACGGTCACGGGGATGATGGTGATGGGCAGAAAGGTGTTAAGCCCTCCACGGGCAGGGCTGATTTTCCCTTGGGCCAGTATATAATCTATGTGTGGTGGTACGGTGGGGGTTGCAGGAGTCAGCATACAAAGAAGTGGACAGACACGGAAGAACAGTCTGTTTTACCTTTAATGATGTTATTGCTGGTGTACCTGATTACTGCCCAAGTTGTCGTTCAGGATCCGGAGCTTGGAGGCGAGTTGGGACTATCCACGCTGGGCAAATTCTGAGGTCTACCTATGGTGTTGGTTCAGGCGGCCCTTGGCTGCATAGAGCTGTGCTGTGACCCTCTCTCTTGTCAGTGTAAGCCGTATGACAAGCAGCGCGAGCCCTTCTCCGGTTTGGACCTTCCTCTAACTATACCTCCTGGGCTTCGTAGTGCGGCTGTGTCTCCTGGCTTGAGTGTGAATGGGAAACCTGAAATTGCCTGTTCTCCAGGTTGGTCACTGGGTGTAGAATCCCTGACGACCTTGATCTCCGGTGACCATACTTCACTAGGCCCTGGGGTCAACCGGCGCTGGCTCCACTCCCCAGACTTAGTTCTCCACTTCCTCAGACCCTCACTATGGGTCTAACACACAGTCTGTCAGTCTTCTAGGACGGACCTAGCGTGGCTGCCATCCCTAGGGTATCTCCTACAGTCCTCCCAGGAACTGAACTAACTGGCCCCTCCCCAGACCAGAATTTATAGGGGACCTGCCCTGAACCTAGGCTTTAGAGCTCCCCCTTCTGGCCTGGAGTCAGGATGATGTTGTGCGTGTGCTTACTTGGTTGATTCCCTGCCTCACCTTCAAACTTATATTCTGGCTACTGCACCTCAGGGCGCCACACACACATTTAGGTCATATATGCCTGATAACGGCCACATTCAAAATGGATGCCTAGGCTTTAATACACAATAGGGACCAATTGTTAAAAACCCTCTCCTATACAGTAAAAGAAGTGGTATGCAGACACACGCTTCTTGTCTCTGACGATCGAAATGTTACAGTATATATTGAGAATAGCTTCCCACGTATTCTGTGTACTACTATATGTGCAGTGACACAGTGTGCACTTTGCGTTACTTAAACAAATAAGGCTGGTTTCACACTGCAGTTTTTTCCCTGATCAGGTTCCATCTGGTTTGTGTGCCAAAACCAGAAGAGGTTAATCTCTGTAAAGAAAGCAAGCGCAAATAGAGTCTTATTGTTATATATAAGGGGGGCTATGAAACCGCTCAGTGAAACTGCTCACCTTTGCAGGTTGTGTGACACACAACCAGTATAAATCACATAGGTAGCTGCTGCGAGACGCACACTTCCACGTGCAATGTGGTAGGAAATCCTAGGATTCAATAGGGACAGTGTATTGTAGGTCCGGGCTGCTACAAAAACCATGAACTTCATGCATTCCCTGATGAAGGAGCCTAGCAGGCTCTGAAATGCGTTCGATGGACCTAATAAACTGAAGATTCAGGCTTTGTGGTTTTTGTAGCAGTGTGGACCTACAACACACCGTCCCTATTGAATCCTAGGAAAACCAGGAGAGGAACAAGCAGAGAAAAACTGTAATTGAAAGATTGACACCTGTTCTGAGTTTTGGAGACACACCTGGTTTTGGCACACAAACCTGATTGAACCTGATCAGGGAAAAAAACTGCAGTGTGAAACCAGCCTAAGGCTGGCTTCACACCGCGGCAAGATCCGATCCAGGGCTGTCCGGTGTAAACCAGACAGCCCCAGACCGGATTTTGGCTACATAGTATCCTCTCTGCCATCCGGTTTCCATCTCTCCGGAAGAATCTGGGAGAATTCAGATTTTTCTCACCGGAGACAAAAACGTTGCTTGCAGCGTTTTTGTGTCCGGGGAGAAAAATCTCCCCAAATTGCCGTATCCCGGATTCTCCCAGATTCGGCGCTCCCTAACGTGGGAGCCTATGAGGCGGGATTGCCCCGGTCCAGGAGGATCTGGGAACCGGACACCTGCTGCACACCACTGTTGTTTCAGGACCGTGGCTAGCTCCCTGCGAGCCGCAGTCCTGATTCATCAGCAGCTGCAGCTGCGTCCGGCCGCACACCGGACCGTAGGGCATATTAGCCCTCCGGTTCTGTGTGCTGATCCGGTCCGGGGCTGTCAGGTTCATCCCAGACAGCCCGAATCAGATCTTGGCGCGGTGTAAGCCAGCCTAAGTCATAAAATGATCAGTCATCAGATTTTAGCGGCTTGTTGACAGTTTCCATTTAGCAACAGGACATTTCTTTCTGCGCAGCACACAGTAAAAACAAACAGGCAATAAGTAAATGCAACTAAATGTATCATTTTTGCTGAACACAAATGTTTCTACCATTTGATTTTTAAGTGGCACATCTACATAATAATGCATAATGATGCATGCCATCCCAGCATTTCATGGAGAAATTCAGAAGTACAAAACTCATGAAATTCATAGTTTGTCTTGTCAGCAAAATATCGTTTGGCACACAAACAAGAACCATTCTGTGGTATGCTGTTGCCTGAAACATGACCCAAATCTGTCATAGATTTCATTATTGGACGCATTCATTTTGAATTGTATTTCAACTACTAACCACTCCTAGGAACGATACACAATGAAGTATGTCATACTGCCTGGACCTAATTATGGATCTAGATATACTTCATAACAAGTGATTCCCTCTTAGGATTTTAAACAATCATTGCGTTCAAAGCTGTCCAGTGGGAGCGTCATAGAAAGATTTATTTATATACCTTGGGAAGACATGTTGGGCTTCAACAGCAGAGATCGTTATAGATAAATCACATAATCTGTTCTCTAATTGTTCACACCTTGCTGGTAATGAGTTTAGTGAGCACCATCACATTTACATGATTATTTTTCAGTTATTCCATAATTAGCATGGCAACATTTTCTACTGACTTGTAAATTACATGAGTGTTTACATTCTGGGCAGTTGAACCACAGACACCTTTATTTTGCAGGCTCTATCTTGCAATTATAATATTAAATATTGCAAAGTTAATTACTGCAAGAATCTTTTGTACTCCATGCTGTTATATACTGTGTTTGTGTGTGTTACAATACTGTGCCTGTGTGAAGCACCATATCTTAGCATAGAGGAATAGCTGTTGACACAGGCAAGACATGAGAGAAAGCTGTGTGTGCCGCTGATATACACTGGTGATCAATATGAGAGAACAATGTATGATCACTTGATTTTTCCATACAGAATGTAATCTACATTGATGAACATTTGGAGGTTTTTGTGTAAGGGGTTAACCATGCCATTAGAACAGTGATTTCCAAGTTTATCAACTTAAAACCTACCGTATATTTTACACAAAATGTGATGATAATAATTAGAGAACGGCAATGACTGTAGCATAGAGAAAGATTAAAACTAAATTTTGTGAAGGTTACAAAAGTCACCAATCAGTAGAAAGTGTGCAGGCCTTTGCTTTGTACAGGCCTTTGCTGTGAATGACATCAGCACTAGGGATGGGCGAATCTACTCGCTAGGACTCGTTACTCGGCGAGTAGTAAGGGACTCGCAGGACTCGCTACTCGGCGAGTTTCCCAGTGATTACTCGCACGAGTCCAATGCAAATCAATATCAATCCTAGTTTTGTCAGAAACGCTGACAAAACTAGGATTGCCATTGTTTGCATTAGACTCCTGCGAGTAATCACTGGCTACTGTGCCAGTGATAGCAGGGAAACTCGCAAAGTAACTGCTGTTTCTTTGCGAGCCGAGTCCAGCTGTCTTCTCTGTGCAGCTCCAGGGTCCTAGAACCTGCCTGCTCACAGAGATGATGTAGCAGTGCTGAGATTATTCTCAGTCTGCTCATTCCCTGTGCTTGTAGCAGAGAGGACATCGCGTTTTGGACTACGTCGGATGGAAGAGGATTTTTTTAATTAAAGATGGAGTCCCTAATGGCTTTTTTTTTATTTCAAATAAAAAATTTTCTCTGTGTTTTTTTAACCCTTTATTGGAGATTCTTAGTGGCTGGGTCAAACGTGGCCTGACATTAAGAATCTCGGGCTTAATACCAGCTTGTATAACAAAGCTGGTATTAACCCCTTTATTACCCAGCGTGCTACCGCCACCAGGGCCGCTGGAAGAGCGGGGTTCAGCGCCAGAGGATGGCGCTTCAATGAACGCGCCATCTTCTGGGGCGGCTGCGGGCTGCAATTTGCAGCGGGGGGTGCCCAGAAAGCTTGGGCATCCCTGCGCTGCGGATTCCAGCCCTCAGCTGCTTAGCTGTACCTGGCTAGACATAGAAATTGCGCGGAGCCCCACGCATTTTTTTAAAATTATTTAATGAATTTCAGAGTCAGAGTCTCAGAGTCAGAATCTCAGAATTTCATGAAATAATTTAAAAAAAAATGCGTGGGGCTCCGCGCAATTTCTATGTCTAGCCAGGTACAGCTAAGCAGCTGGGGGCTGGAATCCGCAGCGCAGGGATGCCCAAGCTTTCTGGGCACCCCCGCTGCAAATTGCAGCCCGCAGCCGCCCCAGAAGATGGCGCGTTCATTGAAGCGCCATCCTCTGACGCTGAACCCCGCTCTTCCAGCGGCCCTGGTAGCGGTGGCACGCTGGGTAATAAAGAGGTTAGGGCCAGCTTTGTATTATCAGCTGGCCCTAAGCCCGAAATTTATGGTGGTCACGCCAATATTAGACATGACCGCCATGAATTTCTATTAAATTGTTTTAAAAAAAACACAACACAAAGAAAATTTTTTATTAGAAATAAAAAAAAAGCCATTAGGGACTCCATCTTTAATTAAAAAAATCCTCTTCCGTCCGACGCAGTCCAAAACGCGATGTCCTCTCTGCTACATCCCCTGTGTATAGATATAGATCTCTATGCACAGGGAATGAGCAGACTGAGAACAATCTCAGCTCTGCTACATCATCTCTGTGCACAGGCATTCATGTCTGTACACAGGGAATGAGCAGACTGAGAACAATCTCAGCACTGCTACATCAGGCAGCAGACAGGCTCTAGGACCCTGGAGCTGGCAGCCAGCACAGAGGAGACAGGACTCTTATCTGTGCGAGTCAGCGATTACTTACAAAGTAAACGAGCAATGCAAATAAATGACAAAACTAGGATTGCTTCTGGCTGAAGCTTCCGAGACACATCTGCGATTTGTAAATCTCACACTACTCGCTATTACTCGCTTCCCCATTCATTAACATTGGACTCGCTAGACTCGCAACGAGTAGCGAGTCCTGGGCTCGGACTCGCTAGAGTCAAGCGATTCCGAGTAATTTAGGATTCGCCCATCACTAATCAGCACATTTTCTTATAAAGCAGGGAATGAGCAAAAGTTTCAGGGAGTGTTTATTTCAAAAAAGTATCTATCTATCTATCTATCTATCTATCTATCTATCTATCTATCTATCTATCTAGCAAAGTATGTAGCTATTATCTACCTGTCTACATTATCTATGTAGCATCTATCTTTATTCCACATCTTTAACCCCTTACCGACACAGGACGTTGCACAACGTCCTGGGTTTCGGGTTGTTCCCAACACAGGACGTTGTACAATGTCCTGGTGTGTTTGAGCTGCTGCAGCTCCTGTGAGCCGGGTCACTCAGGTGTCACAGTTGCTGCTGCTCTGTGTCAACCTGTAATTGACCCCACAGAGGGTGGATTAACCCCCCCCGTGCCCAGGACCCCTCCGATCAGCAGTGTAAAGGGGAAACTGCCAATTGTAGCGAATCATTCACCCCTCCAGATCTGATTGGAGCTCTCAAATCAGATCTGGAGGGGCGGATCGGCGGGTGCCCTCCCCCTTCTCAGCCCCCTCCCGCTCCAGGACACATCAGGGCCCCCCCTCCTATTCTTATCCACCTGCCGGCGGGCTGCATCCGCCGGTCATCCTTGTGCGCTCCCACTCACTTCATCCACAGGTCCCTCTATGTCCTGTCCCCCCTCCCTCCAGCCCCCCCTGTGTCTGGCTTTCTCTCCCCCCCACCCCCTTCCCCACCATCCACCCGCCCCCCCCCTATCCTTATCTATGTGTCGGCGGGCTGCACCCGCCAGTCACCCTTGTGCGCTCCCACCCCCTTCCTCCACAGTTCCCCCTGTGTCCTGTCCCCCCTCCCTCCAGCCCCCCCCTGTGTCCGGCTTCCTCTCCCCCCCAACCCCATCCCCGCCATCCACCCGCCCCCCTCCTATCCTTATCTATCTGCCGTCAGGCTGCGCCGCCGGTGCACTCGCCGATCAGCCTGCTCAATCCCCCCCGCTGCTCAAACCCCACCCCCTGCTCTGCCCCACACTCTGTGCCCCGCTCACCTACTCCGGCCTCCGGCGGGCTGCACGTGGATGTGTGCATGCGTGGTTGTTTGCGTGTGTGGATGTCACCGTTCGTGGATGTCAGCGTGCGTGGATGTGTGCGTGCGTGGATGTCAGCGTGCGTGGATGTGTATGTGCGTGCGTGGATGTGTGCTTGCGTGGAAGTGCGTGAATGTGGATGTGCGTGGATGTGTGCGTGCGTGGATGTGTACATGCGTGGATACGTGCGTGGATGTGTGCGTGCGTGGATGTCAGCATGCATGGATGTGTGTGCGTGGATGTGTGCTTGTGTGGATGTCACCATGTGTGGATGTCACTGTGAGTGGATGCGTGCGTGGATGTGCGTGCATGGATGTCAGTGTGCGTGGATGCGTGTGCGTGGATGTGTGCGTGCGTGGAAGTATGTGGATGTGTGCGTGCATGGATGTGCGTGGATGTGTGTGCATGGATGTGTGCATGCGTGGATGTATGCGTGTGTGGATGTCAGCATGCGTGGATGTCAGCGTGCATGGATGTCAGCGTGTATGGATGTGCGTGCGTGGATGTGTGCGTGTGTGGATGTGTGCATGTGTGGATGTAACCGTGTGTGGATGTCAGCGTGTGTGGATTTGTGCGTGGATGTGGATGTGCGTACGTGGAAGTGCGTGGATGTGTGCGTGTGTGGATGTCAGAGTGAGTGGATGCGTGCATGAATGTGCATGCGTGGATGTGTGTGTGCAAGCGTGGAAGTGCATGGATGTGTACGTGCGTGGATGTGTGCGTGCGTGGATGTGTGCATGTGTGCATGTGTGAATGTGTGCGTGGATGTGCGCGTGCGTGGATGTCAGCGTGCGTGGATGATGGGTGCATGGAGGATGGATGGGTGCAACAAGGGATCAAGCGTCCTCTTGTTGTAGTCTCTGGGATCATAGTAATGGTGCACTGTATGACAGATCATTGCCATACAGTACACCATAACTCTGACCCCAGAGACTGTAGGAAGAGGACACTTGATCCCTTGCTGCCGTCTCTGGATTGAGCAGAGGCGATCGAGCATCGTGGGACCTTCATTGTGGACTATGTCGGTGGCGATTGAGCATTGTGGGACCTTCATTGTAGACTACGTCGGATCTTTACAATAAGGATGGAGTCAGAATTTCATTTGTGTTTTTTTTCAAATAAAAAGATTTTTCTCTGGTGTATTTTTTTGACTATTTACCAGAGATTCCTAATGGCCGGGTCTAACACTTGCCCGACATTATGAATCTCGGACTTAGTGCCAGCTGCCAATAAAAAGCTGGCATTAACCCCTTTATTACCCAGTGTGCCACCGGCACCAGGGCAACTGGAAGAGTCTGGGTACAGCACCAGAAAATGGCGCTTCAATGAATGAGTCATTTTCTGGGGTGGCTGTGGGCTGCAATTCACAGCATGGGGGGGCCCAGAACACTTGGGCCTCTACATGCTGCGGAATCCAGCCCCCAGCTGCCTAGTTGTTCCTGGCTGGACCAAAAATATGGCGGAGCCCCACGTAATTTTTTTTCTAGAATTAGGCTGCTTTCACATCAGCAGTTTTCGCTCATCGCGGCAGTTGCGGTGAAAAAACCGCGACTGCCGCAATTACCATATAACCTCTGCACTTGCGGTTGACTTGCGGCAAGCGCCATACAATGTCTACGGGGCTTGCGGTAAGTGTGCGGCAGGTGCGGCAAGTGCGGTTTCAGCACTTGCTGTAGGTGCGGCAGTGAAACAAAACGCGGCATACCGCGTTTTTTTCGCGTCCGCATCTGCCGCAAGTGCCGATACCGCACTTGCCACACCTGCCGCAAGCCCCCATAGACATTCTATGGGGCTTGCCGCAAGTAAACCGCAAGTGTAGCCGTTACACAGTAATCGCGGCAGTTGCGTTTTTTTCACCGCAACTGCCGCGATCAGCGAAAACCGCTGATGTGAAAGGACCCTTAGTTCTAGAAAAAAAAAAAGGGTTTTGCTGTATTTTTGGTTGCCAGCGAGGTACAACGAGGCAGCTGGGGGTTGGTGGCAATCCGTAGCTGCCAAGTTGTACCTGGCTGGACCAAAAATATGGCGGAGCCCCACGACATTTTTTTTTCTTGAATTAGTCCTAGAAAAAAATAAAAAAGGGCTTCACTGTATCTTTGGCTGCCAGCCAGGTACAATGAGGCAGCTGGGGGTTGGTGGCAGTCTGTAGCTGCCAAGTTGTACCTGGCTGGACCAAAAATATGGCGAAGCCCCACATCATTTTTTTTTTATTCTACCAATACAATGACATGGAACTTTGCCATATTTTTGGTTGCCAGCCAGGTACAACTTGGCAGTTGGGGGGCTGAAATTCTCATCATGGAGAGACCCAAATGTTGTGGCCCCCTCACATTGCAAATTTCAACCCACAGCCACCCCAGAAAATAGCACATTAATTAGAGGCGTAATTTTCTGGGGCTGTATGCCTACTCTTCCAGTTGCCCTTGTGCTTGTGGCAATGCTGGTGGCACACAGGAGCACTCCATACACGACATGGTGTCCACTAACAAGTTGAATGGAAAATTGGCTCCAATTGTTAGCGGACACCATGTCGCGTATGGAGAGCCCCTGTATGCCTAAACATTGGAGCTCCCCCACAAGTGACCCCATTTTGGAAACTAGACCCCCGAAGGAACATATCTAGATGCATAGTGAGCACTTTGCACCCCCAGATGCTTCACAAATTGATCCGTAAAAATGAATAAAGAAAATTTGGGTGAAAAAAAGGTACTTTTTCCTTATTACGGATCAATTTGTGAAGCATCTGGGGGTTCAAGGTGCTCACTATGCATCTAGATACGTTCCTTGGGGGGTCTAGTTTCTAAAATGGGGTCACTTGTGGGGGAGCTCCAATATTTAGGCACACAGGGGCTCTCCAAACGCAACATGGTGTCCGCTAACAATTTGAATGGAAAATCAGCTCAAATTGTTAGCTGACACCATGTTGCGTTTGGAGAGCCCCTGTGTGCCTAAACATTAGAGCTCCCCCACAAATGACCCCATTTTGGAAACTAGAGTCCCCAGGGAACTTATCTAGATGGGTGGTGAGCATTTGGAACCCCAGGTGCTTCAGAAATTGATCCATAAAAATGAGAAAGTACTTTTAATTCCACAAAAAAAAATGTTTTTCATTTTTACGGATCAATTTGTGAAGCACCTGGGTGTTCAAAGTGCTCACTGTGCATCTAGATATGTTCCTTGGGGGATCTAGATTCCAAAATGGGGTCACTTGTGGGAGAGCTCCAATGTTTAGGCACACAGGGGCTCTCCAAACGTGACATGGTGTCCGCTAACAATTTGACTGAAAAATCAGCTCAAATTGTTAGCGGACACCATGTTTTGTTTGGAGAGCCCCTGTGTGCCTAAACATTGAAGCTCCCCCACAAGTGACCCCATATTGGAAAGTAGACCCCCCTATGGATGCATAGTGAACACTTTCAACCCCCAGGTGCTTCACAAATTGATCCGCAAAAATGAAAAAAGATTTTTTTTTGTGGAAAAAAAAGTACTTTTTCATTTTTACGGATCAATTTGTGTAGCACATGGGGGTTCAAAGTGCTCTCTATGCATCTATATAAATTCCTTGGGGGGTCTAGTTTCCAAAATGGGGTCCCTTGTGGGGGAGATCCAATGTTTAGGCACACAGGGACTCTCCACACGCGACATGGTGTCCGCTAACAATTTGAGCTGATTTTCCATACAAATTGTTAGCTGACACCATGTCGCGTTTGGAGAGCCCCTGTGTGCCTAAACATTAGAGCTCCCCCACAAGAGACTCCATTTTGGAAACTAGAGACCCCAGGGAACATATCTAGATGGGTGGTGAGCATTTTGAACCCCCAGGTGCTTCACAAATTGATCCGTAAAAATGAGAAAGTACTTTTTTTCCCACAGAAAAATGTCTTTTTTTATTTTTGCGGATCAATTTGTGAAGCACCTGGGTGTTCAAAGTGCTCACTGTGCATCTAGATACATTCCTTGGGGTCTAGTTTCCAAAATGGGGTCACTTGTGGGGGAGCTCCAATGTTTAGGCACACAGGGTCTCTCCAAACGCGAAATGGTGTCCACTAACAATTTGACTGAAAAATCAGCTCAAATTGTTAGCGGACACCATGTTGCGTTTGGAGAGCCCCTGTGTGCCTAAACATTAGAGCTCCCCCACAAGTGACCCCATTTTGGAAACTAGAACCCCCAGGGAGCCTATATAGATGGGTGGTGAGCATTGTGAACCCCCAGGTGCTTCACAAATTCATCCATAAATATAAAAAAGTACTTTTTTTTTCACAAAAAAATTCTTTTAGCCTAAATTTTTTTATTTTCACATGGGGAACAGGATAAAATGGATCCTAAAAATTGTTGGACAATTTCTCCTGAGTACACCGATACTTCATATGTGGTCATAAACCACAGTTTGGGCGCACGGCATAGCTCGAAAGGGAAGGAGCGCCATTTCATTTTTTGAATGGAAAATTAGCTCCAAAAGTCAAATTGCTCTCCTTCGCTTCTGAGCCCTGCCGTGCGCCCAAACAGTGGTTTATGACCACATATGAGGTATCGGTGAACTCAGGAGAAATTGCCCAACAATATTTAAGATCCATTTTATCCTGTTGCCTATGTGAAAATGGAAGAATTGAGGCTAAAAGAACATTTTTGTTGGAAAAATTAAAATGCTAATTTTTTCCTTCCATGTTGCTTTAGTTCATGTGAAGCACCTGAAGGGTTAATAATCTTCTTGAATGTAGTTTTGAGTAGGTTTAAGGGTGCAGGTTTTGAAATAGTGTCACTTTTGGTGTTTTCTGTCATGTAAACCCCTCAAAGGAACTTTAAATGTGATGTGGTCACTAAAAAAAATGGTTTTGTAAATTTTGCTGGAAAAATGAAAAATTGCTGATGAACTTTAAACCCTTATAACTTCGAACAAAAAAAATTTTTTTCCCAAAATTGTGCTGATGTAAAGTAGACATGTGGGAAATGTTATTTATTAACTATTTTGTGTCACATAACTCTCTGGTTTAGCAGAAAAAAAATTCATAATTTGAAAATTGCCAAATTTTGCCAAATTTTTTATATTTTTACAACTAATCGCAAAAATTATCGATTTAAATTTAATACTAACATAAAGCCCAATATGTCACGAAAAAACATTCTCAGAATCGCTAGGATCCGTTGAAGTGTTCCAGAGATATAGCCTCATAAAGGGACACTGGTCAGAATTGACCAAAATGGCCTGGTCATTAGGGTCAAAATAGGCCTCTCCTAAATAAAAACAAATCCATCGTTTTTTTGTATCAGGTTGACTGAGTCAGCCTATACAACAAACATAACAATAAATAATAATTTTAGGTTCTTGGAGCCCTAAATGCGTGTCAGTACCTGAATATTGTAATCTTCCAGCACTATCCATAGCTCGGAGGAAACGTCCGTCACCAGAAAAGCTTCTCTGTACCCCCAACCCGTTAGGGACCTGGCCCTGAAGAGTCACAACACTACACCAGACCATAGCAAATTACAAATACAATTGGAGGGTGACATCTATTTGATGTACAGCCCCCACCACAATTTTCCACCAACTCCAAGAACCCTTTCATCCCAAGCCGAAATTACACCAAAACAATCCTGCCTATGCCCCTTGTTGAGACCAAATACAGTGTGGGCAGGTGTGATGTCTTGCTGTTGCACCCCAATACTACGTGAGGGACTCCCAGCCCTTCCTTCCATTTACATATGACTTCTCTTTTTTGCAACCACACCCATATACTACCTCATTAACTTTTGGCCCAATTAATTACCCACCTATGTGCAGGCTAATTAACCCCTTGGTTTCCCTACTAAGCAATAGTCATTGGTTACTATCTCCATAGCTCTGATGGGGCTCTGTTTTTGCTCTACGTTTTTTAAATGCATTTTATTTTGATATGTGTAAGACACACAGCAAACGGATGTCACAGACGTAATCTATGTGCTGTATGTGTTTTCCACACATTTATAGACTACTGTTGACTCTTTTCATCCATGCTGCTGGTAAAAAATGAAGAAGTTCCTACGTGGTTCTCAAAGATGCACTTTGTTCACATGGCCACATGGTCCATGTGAAAATACGGACATGTAAAGATGAAAAAAATGGATGCCACATGTACCGGAAATACTGACATGTGAAGGGGACCTTACCCTTTTCCAACATCTGACATATCTGTACTTCATAATGGCTAGTTGTTTTCCAAAAATGAGGTACAGGCACAGCATGGTGATCATGTGGACAGAGGAGATGTACACGGGAGCTCAGCATAACTGTCAGCCATACTCTTGTGACAACATGCAGGTACAGTGCCAGTACCATCCTTGGCTGTTTAACACTCCAGATTTCATAGCCATTGACATTCTGCAGTGGCAATAATTTTCATGTCAACCGGAGATTATACAATGACCTTTAGGTCTGCCTGGTGTGGAGGTTCATTAGGCCATGCCATAAGCAATATCTACCAGGCCTGCTGTCAATGTAACACTGAGAGTTCTATTGCTGAATATCAGGCGGGTTTCCAATGACTGAACTAAAACTCAGACCAGTCAAGTCCGTAAAATGGAATATTTAAGGTTAAAGCAACATTTTAGTATAATTTACTCATTTCTATGTCCCTGTTATATAAAACTCTGAATTATCTGTGGATTTAAAATGCTTACCATACCTGTGAAGGAATTCTTTAAGGGCTATTGTTTAAAAATGGGGTTACTTTATGGCACATCTCCACTTTGGGCTCCTCAGGGGCTAAAGTGACAATTTATTACAAACAGATTTTTGCTACAAAGTTCAGACAGCACACCTTCACTTCCAAACCTTAGTCTATGTTCAAAAAATAGTTTTGACCACATGTGGAATATCGGCGTACTAATGAGAAATTTTACAACAATTTGTTGGGGACATAATCTGCTACACTTGTGTAGCAACATTTTTAAGAAAAAAGCGTCTATTTTCAATTTTGCGTGGCAATGTTATAAACTGTACTGAAAGACAAGTGGGTCAGAAATGATCACTATAACCCCTAGATCATTTACATGACCTACATGAATTACTGGAATGGCTTAGTTTCAAAAATAGGGTTACTTGTGGGGAAATGCAGCTGTTTTAGCATATCTTGTTCTTTATGTTTGACAAGGCATCCACAATTTTTTCCAGCTAAATTGCGCTCCAGAAGGCTACCTTGCTACCTTGCTTCTGAGCCAAGTGCTGAAACAGTAATTTTCAACCACAAAGTGGTATCAGCGTAATTGGGACAAAATGCATCGCAAATTGTAGGGTCCCTCTTCTCCTCTTTCTCTTGTGAGTAGTAAAAATTTGAGGCTACAGAACTTTTTTTAGGAAAAAAACATAATTTTTAATATTTTTCTTTCCACTGCGCATTCATTTCTGTGGAGCACGTGTAGGATTAGCAAACATGCTGGGTGCAATTCAGAATATTTCGAAGACTGCACAAACTGAGGTAATTTGTGGGAGTCTTAAGATACATATGGATAATAATGTCCAGCAACAAAACAAGGGAGGGCACCACCTATGAGGTAACTTAACTGCGTGTAGGCATAGAAGTATAGTTCACACAGGCATCCAGGGTGCCAGCGGGATACAGTCCATCAAACAAGGTATAAGAAAAGAGCGGCACTCACCGGAGTTGCGACATGCGGAATCCTTTATTTGGGTAGTTGTTACACGGTGCAGGGAGGGGGACCGGGTGACGACGGCACCGTTTCGGGCGTGCTGCCCTTCAACGGGTCACTACCCGTTGAAGGGCAGCACGCCCGAAACGGTGCCGTCGTCACCGGTCCCCCTCCCTGCACCGTGTAACAACTACCCAAATAAAGGACTCCGCATGTCGCAACTCCGGTGAGTGCCGCTCTTTTCTTATACCTTGTTTAAGATACATATGCAAAGCTAAAAAACAGACTTTGCAAATTTCATTTAAAAAAAATTCAATTTACTATACCTTTAACCATTTTAAGATCCTAACAAATAAAAGATGTTTCAGAAACTATATAAACGTAAAGTAGACATATGGTAAATGTCTATCCGAGTCCAGGACTTCTCCCGGGCATCTGCCTTACTCTGGAACTCCCTGCTCGAACACATCAGACACTCTCCTACCCTGAGTAGCTTCAAGTGTCACCTGAAGACTCACTTGTTCCGCCAAGCCTACAAGCTGCCATGCGACCCAGGCGACCGCCCCTTACCTGACATTGCCCCATCGCCCCTCTTAGACTGTGAGCCCTCGTGGACAGGGTCCCTGCCCTTCTGTACCTGTACGTCCTGATCGCCTAGATTTAGCGTACTTGTTCTTGTCTCCCTCATCCTCATGTAAAGCGCCATGGAACCTAATGAACTAAATAATAATAATAATATCGTTTCAAAATCCATAAAATAATTGTGAATTTTTCAACATTTTCATCATATTTCATATATTTTCAGAACAAAATCCTTATTATATTTACCTAAATTTATCACAAACATAAAGTACAATGTGTCCCAAAGAAAACTGTTTAAAATTTGCTGAGATATGTAGAAGAATTCCAGAGTTGAATAATATAACACATCAGATTTGGCCTGGTCAAGCAGGTGAAAGCTGACTTCAGCAGAAAGGAACTAAACCAAAATTAAAAGAGTGTTTAAAAGATATAACTGAACCCAGTAGAAGAAATGAATGAAAAATGCATATGATTTTATATGTTGTCATAGCCCTGTTTTTCACTATGTAAAAGTTCATCAAGGGGAGTAAGATATCACTGACATGTCAAACTTCATAGTCTTTACGATTGCAGCATCTAAGGGGTTAAACCTTTAGAATAAGAACAAGTTTATTTTCAGTCCTCTATAGTAGGATTAGCTTCATGTTAGAACTTAAATCCAATCCTGATGATACATTGTGTGGTGTATGGGTGTTTAACTAAGGGTGATTTCACATTGGTGTTTATTCAATAAGCGTGAGTATTCGGCGAAATCCTGAAGCATTCTGATCAGCCAGATTATAATTATTATTATTATATTTATATAGTGCTATTAGGTTCCATGGCGCTTTACAAGTGTAAGGGCAGGCAAGGACAAGAACGTAAAGTGATGACAAATCATACAGGTACAGTAGGGCAGAGGACCCTGTCCACAAGGGCTCACAGTCTATAGGGAATGGGTGGGGAGAAAGTAGGAGGGGGAGAGGTGAGGGTGAGATGGTGCAGCGGATTAAGTCTCAGGTTGGGTTGTAGATTTGAAGGAAGAGGTGAGTCTTCAAGTTGTTCTTGAAGGTTCCAAGGGTAGGGGAGTGTCTGATGTGGTGGGGGGAGAGAGTTCCAAAGTATGGCAGATGCATGAGATAAATCTTGTACGCAGTTGTGGAAGGAGTAAATGCGAGGGGAAAAGAGAAGGAGCTCTTGAGAGGAGCACAGATTGCATGAGAGGAGATACCAGGAGACCCGGTCGGAAATGTGTGGAGGGGACACATTGTGTATGGCCTTGTATGTCATGGTTAGGGTTTTGAATTGGGATTTCTGGGAAGTGGGGAGCCAATGAAGGGCTTGGCAGAGGGGGAGACAGGGGAGTAGCGGGGAGGCAGGTGGATAAGTTGGGCAGCGGAATTGAGAATGGTTTTGAGAGGTGCGAGGGAGGTAGCGTGGAGGCCGATGAGCAGGAGGTTGCAGTAGTCGAGGCGGGAGATGATGAGGGCATGGACAAGTGTTTTAGCAGTGTTTTGATCAAAGAAAGAGCGGATTCGGGTTATGTTTTTGAGCTGGAGTTGGCAGGCAAATGCGAGAGCTTGGATGTGGGGCTTGAAGGAAAGAGAAGAATCAAGGATTACCACGAGGCACTTGGCATGGGGTACGGGTGGAGGTGTGCAGTCGTTGACAGTGATGGATAGGTCAGGTAGAGGGGGAGAGCGACTTGGGGGAAGACGATGAACTCAGTTTTATCCATGTTCAGTTTTAGGAAGCGAGCAGAGAAGGATGAGATGGCGGACAGGCATTGCAGAATTTTGGATAGTAGGGAGTTGATGTTGGGGCCGGACAGGTAGAGCTGGGTGTCATCGGCATAGATGTGATATTGAAGGCCATGGGACTCAATGAGTTGGCCTAGATCGAGGGTGTAAACAGAGAAGAGTAGTGGTCCCAAGACCGAGCCTTGGGGAACTCCAACAGATAGGAGGAAGGGTGAGGAGGAGGTGTGGGAGTGGGTGATGCTGAAAGTCCGGTCCGTTAGGTAGGAGGAGATCCAGGAGAGGGCTAGGTCAGTGATGCCAAGAGATTCTAAAATTTGAAGTATGAGGGAGTGGTTGACGGTGTCAAAGGCAGCAGAGAGGTCGAGAAGGAGGAGGATGGAGTAGTGTCGCTTGCTCTTGGCAGTCAATAGGACGTTGGTGAATTTGGTTAGGGCTGTTTCGGTGGAGTGGTGGGGTCGAAAACCAGATTGAAGGCGGTCAAAGAGAGAGCAGGAGGAGAGGTGGGAGGACAGTTTGGAGTAGACGTGTTGTACAAGTAGTTTTGAGGCGAAGGGGAGAAGAGATATGGGGTTATAGTTGGAGACTGCAGCAGGGTCGAGGAGGGTTTTTTGAGGATGGGTGTGATTAGGGCGTGTTTGAAGAATGAGTGGAAGACACCGGTAGTAAGTGATATATTGAAGAGATGGGTTAGGGCAGGATGAGAACTGAATTAAGGTTAGGGATGAGGTTAGAGGGGAGTGGGTCGAGGGCACAAGTGGTGAGGTGTGATTGGGCAGGTGTCCCTATACTTAAAATGGCAGAAAAATTACTGGGCACTACAGCTCTCGCCCTATATGCCTGTGTGTTACCTCATACATATACAGGTACCAGTGTTGAAGGTCCGGAATAGTGGTGCACGCTTAGTAAAGTGAGAACAAATTCTTTAAGAAAAAATGAGCGGCACTCACCATGTTGAAATCTTCTATCTTTTATTTGCCAAAGTGTAGGCACGACATGGCTGCTGTAGGGGAGGGAGTGTGGAGGAATGACGACGGGCCGTTTCGCGGTGCTGTACCGCTTCTTCCGGTCTGATCTACTAGCAGGAGCCGGAAGAAGCGGTACAGCCCCGTGAAACGGCCCGTCGTCACTCCTCCACACTCCCTCCCCTACAGCAGTCATGTCGTGCCTACACTTTGGCAAATAAAAGATAGAAGATTTCAACATGGTGAGTGCCGCTCATTTTTTCTTAAAGAATTTGTCCCTATACTTAACATGGGGTCATATAAACATCAGGATTGTCAGGATTTTGGCAGATCCGCACCACTGAGTCATTTTGACCTCCTCAGTGAATGCGTAAAGTTGCATTTTTGCAGCACAGTAAAACTGCTGATGAGTCCGAATGTGACACAATGCATTAAAATGACGCATTGTTATCAATGAGGCCGAATTCGACCATTTGTGAATGCGTCCAAACCGGATCAGGATTTCACACTAAGCATGCCTAGAGTAATCTAAGCATGCTCAGCAGCTTGGTTATATCTCTGTCTCTCTTTCTCTCTCTTGGTCCTATGTAATGATAAAGCATGCCATCATTGCCATGCCATGCTGTGAAGGTCTCTCATTGTCTGTGTTATGTGCATGGCTGCATGCATTGCTGTTTATGTAGAAAGCTTTTTATTTTGGTACATAGATGGGTTATCCCTCCCTTATCAAATGATGGGATATCATACATGAGGATGTATTATTACTTAATGATTAGCATGGGTCTAACTTCTGGGACTGTCACCAATCCACATATTGAAGAAACTGTAATGCTGTGTCAACTTTATAGTTTCGAGTTGCACAGAAGTACCATCGTCACCAGCTGGCACCATAAGACATTACAGTAAATAATGCACTTATTTCAATGGTAGGCGTTGAATGTTCCATTTTCTCTTATTTCTTTAAAAAACTTATTTTGTACATTTAAAAAAATAAAAAATGTATTCACTTGTTTCTGTCCCTTTAAAAAAGAAAGGAATTTGTTTCATTGTTTTATGTAGAAATTTTTCCATGAGAATGAAAAACGCTAATTTGAACCATAGATAATACAGTTTATATGTTAATATGGTACATCTTATGTATGACACATCTTTCTACTTAAAGGGATTGTCTGGTCTAAATAGACAAGTCTGTGGCCACTCTATGTGACTGCAGACTTATGAATCCTCACATCACATGGATTGTACAGTGTGAAGATTCTTGGTTATCCAAGATGGGAAAGGAGGTCACATGCCCGATATGCATATTTCTGGCCAGAATTAGACTAGTTTGGTACAGTCTCACTTAATGCAAATGCATTGCAAGAGGCTGTGCCCAAAAAAACATATTCTGGCCGGGAGCATGCATATCATATGTTTGCGGCCATGTGACAGCCGTTCCTGTGCACAGATATCGAAATATAGTGCGATGTTAGGATTCAAAAGTCCACAGTCTCATAGAGAGGCTTCAGACTTGTTATTTTAGATTGGACAACTCCTTTAAATTGTACATTAAATGTACAAGATTCCTTAGAACAAACATTTTTTAAGGTTATATGTGGTCTATGGATTTTTTCTTGCTTTTATCAGTCAATGTCTGATGGAAATGTAATATTGTCTTAAATGCGTAACAGCAGTATGTAGGTGTAATGGAAAGGGCTGGTAGAAAATAATGGAAGCAGTTGTTTCTTTTTAAAATGAAACAGGTGTTGTGGGTGAAGAGAGATTCAATGGAGCGGAGCGCAGCAGGATTGTGTGGGGGCGCCTGACATACTGGTGACTGATATATGTATTAGACTGCTATACACACACGGGTGGGGTATTAAATAGTAAGAAATACATTGTTAGTATTGATTTATGAGAATATAAGGCTTGTGTGGGTGTTAGGATAAGTCTTCATACTCTTAATCATAGAGCTGTGTGCCCATGATGAGCTTTTGGTAAAATTATGACACTGTGTATTTTCGCTGCACCAAAAAAAGCATGGTCTTACAATTTCAGCAAAATGGATGGGATTTATAGAGATCTAACTCTCACTTTGCTTTTCTTTTCCCAGTGTAAACTGGCCTGCGGTGAATGCTTCAAATCCGGAACATGCCAGTTTCTCTTATGGGTACAGATTTTTTCCGTAGAATTGCATTGCGCAGTGAGTGCAGGTGCTTGCTCTTGCCATGGATTTTGCTTTGGGAGAATTAGTTGTGGTGTTGCTGAAAGGTGGCACGCCTTCGCTCCCATTGATCATGCTGTTCATGGATCCCAGAATGTTGGGTCCTGTAGTGTCAGCTGTTGCTAGGGGATACAGGATGGTGTGTCTGCTGGTTTATCTAAGTCTTGGGAGGTTCATTCCATTCCAGCTGACTCTCTCCCTCCTTTGCCCCAGTGCACTGAGTGTGAACATTGGGGATTGCCTCAGCCATGTCATGAAATCCATGAGAAACAAATTTGAACCTGTCATATCCTCTCTGTTGTGCTTAATATTTCTGCTCTGCTTGTGTAGTAAGGTTAGTAGTTAGTGTGCTTCTCTGGGTTTGCTCTTTTGCTTTGACTGTTAGCTTTTCTTTTGATCACTGTAGCCTGTGTGTTTAGTCACCAGCCACCCTGCCATTTGCCACCTGGGAAGGGCTCTGCCAAAGTTCACCCTTCCAGGATGTGAAGGCCGGAGAAAAGTACCTCGGCCCTTAAGGGTGCACAGTAGCATGATGGCTAGCACAAAGTGTGACCAGCATACTGCACTTGCTGACCTGCATTCAGCTTATTTTACCAGTACCCTACATTACAGCAGTCACATGACATACTGAATACCAATCGGATTTCACTCGTCCAACTTTTCTGGATGACGCTAGCGTGAGCGAGCCCTAAACCTTTACTTGTTTGATGTGTTGCTGACTGGCAAACATGCTTTTTATGTGTTTGTATTGTTTGTAACTCTAATGGTACCTTTACACGCGGCACCATTTGTAGGGTTTCCACAGGTAACTTACTGGCTGCAGTGAAATCATGGAGACATTATTCCATTTTACACAGCAACAAGATAGAACCATGTCTCCATGATTTCACTGCAACCAGTAAGTTACCTGTGGAAACCCTAGAAAAGGTACCATAACACTTAGGTGGCCATACAAGTTCATATGTCCAGTAATCATCCCGTTTGATTGGATCCAGCAGTAATCCATTGGCAAAAGAAAATGTGCAGACACAACTTTTTTTGTCCTGATTTGAGAAAATTGATTTCTGTAAGATCCGTTTTTTTAAATGTGGGAGTCTATGGAAAATGGATCCATAACTGATTGCATTTATCTTCTATTTGAAACTGATCCAGTAAGCAAAAAGTGGATCCTTTCAAAATGGAAAAAAAATTGATAACTAAATGGCAATCAGTTAACGGATCCATTCTCAATGGCTCCAAAGCTAAAAAAAATCCATCTTAAATCAATTATTTAAAAAACGGACAAAAAATATGTGCTTGCCGATGAATCCATTCTAAGGGCTTGGACACACTCATCAGAGTTTGACTGAGGAGACTCTGAAAGGGCTGGAGCAGTGACCCTGAACGGCTTCTCCCTATCTTGACGGGACTGTTAGCTGATTGTGTTTTTGTGCAGCTCCAGACTCCCTGTCCAGAGAAGGAGAGGCCGTTCAGGGTCACTGCTCAGTCCTTTCAAGTCCCTCAGTCAAACTCTGATAGTGTGCAAGCCGTTCTCAGTCAAACTCTGATGTAACTAGGAAAGTGTGTCCAATCCCTAATGCATGATTACTGTAAATTTAGCCTTAGATAGCTGTTGGCCAATCTGTCTCCTGGAAATCTTCTACACTGATCAACCACAACACATACACACTTCCCTTTCCTTTTTTGCCGTGTGGTAAGAATTGCTGTTTTTGGATCCAAATTCTTTAAAAAGTTCTATGCAAGTCATGAATTTGGCACAAAGTAAAACATTGTCTTTTTTTCTTCTGGAAATGTTTTTGGTGCCAAGTCTCATATTTTGCAAAAGGGTTCAAATAATGTGCCAAAATACTGGCATACTCAAAAATACATAAAAGGGAGGAATATAACAGAGTTGCACTAAGTTTTAAAACTTCTTAAAAACAATTGTTGAAACAGGCGTAAACATCTCAAGCTGCTTAACTCCACCCACAAAGTGGAAAATAAAAAATCCAGGCAAACATATAAAATACAGTACAATTAAAAAAATGCTCAAACAGATTAATAAATTGGCTGCAAATACAAAAAGTGCAAAACAGACAAAACTAAAGTATATAAAAACAGGTGAAAGACAATGATGAGTAAGTGCCTTGGTGTTCTCAATAGATCGAGGGTAAAAAACTGCAGGAATAGATCTCAAAGGTGTCTTAGGAAAAGGAAAAGGATCAGACAGTTGTAATCAAACTACTTTTTGTGATATGTGGAGAGTTAGGCCACGTGCACACGTTGAGTATTTGGTGTGTTTTCAACCTTAGTATTTGTAAGCGAAAACCACGAGTTGAACAATCAGAGGAAAAGTATAATAGAAACTCATCACCACTTCTGTATTTATCACTCACTCCTGGTTTTGGTTTCAAATATTGAGATAAAAAACTCACCAAACACTGCACGTGTGTACATGGCCTTATGGTGATGTTACACGCTAGGATATCCTGAACGATATCCTTGAAACGTCACGGATTTGTGATCATTCAAAAGATATCGTTTGGGCATCCTTGCGTGTAAACCAACAATATAGGAAGAAAAAATCGTTGTATCCTTCATCAAAGATTTGAGATCCAGACCTCAAATCTATCGTTCATCGTCCAATTAAGTCTGTTTCAGGAAGCAACATCGTTCAGTGTGACACCTTTTTGAACGATATCATTCAAAAATCTCCTATTTCTGCCACTGTAATAAATCGTTCACTTCTTCCTCTCCTATTTAACTGGTGCGTTGCCGCATAGGATATTGTTAACGATATCCTTGTGTGTGACAGCGCACTAACAATGTCGGAACGATCATAGTCAAATGATTGTTCCAAACATATTGCTAACGATATCCTAGTGTGTAACACCACCTTTAGGCTGGTTTCACACTGCAGTTTTTTCCCTGATCTGATTCGATCAGGTTTGTGAGCCAAATCCAGGAGAGGAACTTGCAGAGAAAAACTATAATTGAAAGATTGCGCCTGTTCTGAGTTTTGGAGACACTCCAGGTTTTGGCACACAAACTGGATGGACACTAATCAGGATAAATCCTGCAGTGTGAAACCTGCCTTACATTAGAGATGATTAAGTCTCTTGGAATTTGAATTTGCCAAGTTTTTCCAAAAATTCATATACTCCAATTGCTCTAAAAAGTTGTGTAAAACACTCTGAGGTCTCCTAAGACTTTATCAACACCTTCAATATTTTCAATGCAAATACAGCTTTAAAGGGAACCTATCAGGTAGTTTAAGCCGCCAACCTATCCCTAAGCATCCCTGTCTGACCTAAATGTGATCTGTAATTGCTGAGAAAATTTATTTTATTACTTACATCTGCCTATGGTAATTAGGATGGTGTCTTCATTAGCACAGGCACTGTGGGCGTTCTCTCAGACTCCATTTTCCCCCTCGCTTCATGTATCACGCAGCGGTGGAGCGCAAGGGCACACCTATCATGAGGCAACCAGAGCTGTCTGCCTCAAGCGGCGACCCCTGCTAGTTGACAGGGGGTGGCATCCGCAGGGGTGCCCAGTGGTAGTGCGGCCCCCCGCAGATGCCGCTCCTGCTCCTATAGCAATAAAGGTCCGGCTACTCCGTGTTTTTGGTGCCCAGGGAGAAAATAGTCCAATAGTCAATACAAAAACCCGGCACTCAAAGGTATGATGGGAAAAATTGAAAACACATCAGACGGTGTAGAAAGAATGAACTGTGTTTTTATTATTTTCTTGCAGTCGAGCACGGTGTACAGTGTAACGTTTCGGCTTTTATAGCCTTCTTCAGACACTGATTTTACACTAGATTCAAGTACAAATAACAAAAAAATGTCATAAATCAAATAACAAAGAGGTATCTCTTCACATAAATGAATACAAGAGTCGAAAATAAAAAACACAGATACAGCAAATCAAACAAGAGTATCCAGAACGTTTCACAATGGTGCGTAGAACACATGGTAAAGCAAGACTGAGCATACCTAGGTGCGTTTTTTGTGCTAAAAGGAAACTGCAACGAGGATAAATGAAAACAATGTCACAACTCTGTGTGTAGAAAAAAACATACAATTATTACCACATAATTGAATGTACATCCATGTAAACATCGTGCTGTCGCAGGTAAGCTCTAGCATGCAGGGAGTGAAAAAAACTACGTAACAAAAGACCATTTGAAATAAATTATGAGAAAAAATGCAGAAAAAGGGGGGGGGTTGGACAAAGGAAAGTAAATCTCCCAAAAAGGGAAAAGTGGGGTCATATATGATTGGGCTTACCATAAGGCTTTAGGTAAGTACAATGTATGGGGTCATCTGTATCAGAATGTCAGGGGAACTCCACTTGGTTCTATAGTGATCACGTGGAACAACGATGAGCTCCTTACACTAATGTAGTCAATAGGATTCTGTGTATATAAAACAATAAGGGATAGATTCTGCCATCCAAGTAATTATAAAACAATCAAAGTCAAACACTGGAAGTTTTACCTGGAGCTTACGTCCGTGGGTCTATATACTGTTATGGTTCTAAGTACCCCATAAAATGGTCTGAAAGTGAGTCCGGACAAATGAGCATATTATAGCATACATTAAAGTGGCAAATAGTCTAAGACAAGGGAAATGATCATGCTGAATATGAAAGAATAGTAAAAGAAACAGACCTTATAGATCACATAGTCTCTCAGTAACTTCTAGAAATGTATCTCACTAACAAGACTACCTGGGGATGAACAAAGCATAAACCGTCACTAAAAAACTCTTGATGACTTATATCTCATGCATATTGTACACATATTGCATAGTGTCTACCTTGAAATAAGAAGAAGATATGGTAAGCCCCTGGCTTCTAATAGTGCCCCACAAGGACTGTGCTACATGAAGGGTGAAAATGCCTGCAAATGAAGCATAAACAATGAAAAACGGTAGAGTCAGGGTTAAGTGCCCAAACCATGCTGATTACCTTAGGCAGAGCGGCTGTGCAGCATGCTGGGGTGGTGGGGATAGTGTGTCTGTAACTGGGGACCTATATAGTGGGTGCCCAGGTGCTGTGCATCGCCGTAATGAGCACAGAACGCTTCCTGCTTCCTGCCACTGGAACGCAGGAAGCGATCTGAATTGAGACGCAAGTGGCCCGTACTGCACATGTGCAGGGCGTGACGTTGCTGGTGATGTGTCTGGTGACTGTGGATCCCGCCTCCCTCTCGGCTCCATCAGAATCTCTGCCAGGAAAGGAAAGAGATAATTAGTGCACACGTTTAGAAGCATAGGAGCTACAAAAGAAAAAAGCAATGCACTGAGTGCATGGAGATGTGGTGGTATAATACAAAGAGCAGGAAAATGGTCATATACCATATTATACACAATGGTGAGGTATAGATATTGCATGGTTAGGACCTGGCAACAGATGTGGACTAGTGAAAGGCATTATTGTGTTATAGATATCTGTTTTATATATGAGCCCACCTGACCATCCTGTACCTTGTATACATATCCTCCATAGATAATGAAAAAAACATGCAGAAATATATGTTATACAACAACACATGTACACATGTACTGATGAGATATTAAAGACAACCAGGTCGCAGTGTAATCAATCGAATGTCAAAAAACTCCATTATTATTATAGAAATATGTGCTTGTTGAGATGGAGGATTCAGCTAAAGATTCGTCAGAATAAGTAGTATACGTCAATTCACTTAGAAAGTAGTACGTCATGTTCCCTATTAAGTCCATGTGGTGCTAACGTCTGTAGCTGGTGGATCCAATAGGATTCCCGTTCCTTCAGTCTTTGGACCCTATTACCACCTCGTCTACCCCACAGTGACCTGTTCGATGATTTGAAACTTTAATTGGGCAACGGTGTGTCGGTGTTCGCTGAAATGGTGCGGTATGGGTAAAATGTCTTGTTTGCACCGAATTGTCGACTTATGCTTCCCAATGCGGTCTCGGGCATGCTGGTACTTAGAACCATAACAGTATATAGACCCACGGACGTAAGCTCCAGGTAAAACTTCCAGTGTTTTGACTTTGATTGTTTTATAATTACTTGGATGGCAGAATCTATCCCTTATTGTTTTATATACACAGAATCCTATTGACTACATTAGTGTAAGGAGCTCATCGTTGTTCCACGTGATCACTATAGAACCAAGTGGAGTTCCCCTGACATTCTGATACAGATGACCCCATACATTGTACTTACCTAAAGCCTTATGGTAAGCCCAATCATATATGACCCCACTTTTCCCTTTTTGGGAGATTTACTTTCCTTTGTCCAACCCCCCCCCCCTTTTTCTGCATTTTTTCTCATAATTTATTTCAAATGGTCTTTTGTTACGTAGTTTTTTTCACTCCCTGCATGCTAGAGCTTACCTGCGACAGCACGATGTTTACATGGATGTACATTCAATTATGTGGTAATAATTGTATGTTTTTTTCTACACACAGAGTTGTGACATTGTTTTCATTTATCCTCGTTGCAGTTTCCTTTTAGCCACAAAAAACGCACCTAGGTATGCTTAGTCTTGCTTTACCATGTGTTCTACGCACCATTGTGAAACGTTCTGGATACTCTTGTTTGATTTGCTGTATCTGTGTTTTTTATTTTCGACTCTTGTATTCATTTATGTGAAGAGATACCTCTTTGTTATTTGATTTATGACATTTTTTTGTTATTTGTACTTGAATCTAGTGTAAAATCAGTGTCTGAAGAAGGCTATAAAAGCCGAAACGTTACACTGTACACCGTGCTCGACTGCAAGAAAATAATAAAAACACAGTTCATTCTTTCTACACCGTCTGATGTGTTTTCAATTTTTCCCATCATACCTTTGAGTGCCGGGTTTTTGTATTGGCTCCTGCTCCTATAGTCCTGGCCGCCACTGCAGCCACATTCTCCCGGATCCCGGCCGCCGCTCTCTTGAGTCTCTGCAGCTCAGCACGGCGGGGACTGGGAGTGATGATGTCATCAATGAGCACCCACCCCACTGTGCTGAGCAGTGCAGGGCACACAGCCGCCACAGAACCAGCTGGGGAGATGAGACCATTACCGGAGCAGCCAGTGAGGACTGAGGAGAGAGGTGAGTATTTACTTTTTTTATTAAACAGTAATTACAGTGGTGGGATACTATTGAGCATTATGTGATGTGCTTAATAATATAGGAGGATTTTGGGGGAGTATTATACTATATGGACGAATTTAGGGTGCGTTATACTATAAGATGGACTTTGAGGGTGCATTATACTATATGGAGGAGTGTGGGGGTGCATTATAATATATGGAGGACTTTTGGGGTGCAATATACTATATGATGGACATTGGGGTGCATTATACTATATAGAGGAGTTTGGGGTACATTATACTATATGGAAGACGATGGGGGTGCATTATAATATATGGAGGACTTTTGGGGTGCAATATACTATATGATGGACATTGGGGGTGCATTATACTATATAGAGGAGTTTGGGGTACATTATACTATATGGAAGACTATGGGGGTGCATTATAATATATGGAAGACTATAGGGGGTGCAATATACTATATGTAGGACTATGGGGTGCATTATATATGGAGAACTAATATGGGTGCATTATACTATATGGAGGACTATGGGATATATTATACTATATGAAGGACTGTGGGGGTGCATTATATAATATGGAAGACTGTGGGGGTGCATTATTCTATATGGAGGACTGTGGGAGTGCATTATTCTATATGGAGGACTGTGGGGGGTGCATAATATATGGAGGAATTATTAGGGGGTGCAATATACTATGTGGAGAACTATGGTAGTGCATTATAATATATGGAGCTAATTATGCTTTATGGAACCCATTATAATATTTGGAGGGCTCTGTGGGGGCAATTTAATACTTTTTGCTGTATGTTACAATGGAAACATTAATGGTTTCAGTTGTAACAGACAGCAAAAGTGACATTGAGTTATTTTATAGTGCATACGCTTTTGATACTTGAGAAAGATGTAGTTTGAACACTGAAATGTTGTGCCACTTTTTGGGGTCAACAAAGTCCACTTTTTGCATTTATTTGAGTGCTGCCTGGATTTCTATTTCTAGATGAATAAGATACTGTAGATAGAAATAAAGATAGTAGAAAAGCATTACAAGTGTCCCTGCTCTGTCTCCCCGCTCTGTATGCTGCTTCCTGCTGCTCCCGGGCCGATGGGGGAATATTCATGAGCATAATGAGCGACACCTGAAGTAGCAAGAAGCAGCAGACAGAGCAGGGAGACAGAGCAGGGACACTGATAATGCTTTTATACCATCTATATTCCTATCTTTCCTATCTTTTCTAACCTATTCATCTATTGCCATCGCAACAAAATGCAATGCTGCAGATTTGCACAAATCTGTAGCATTGCTTTAGTGCACATGTTGCTACGTTCGAGCACATTCTCTGCCGAGTTCTGCCACCCCTCCAGCATGTTCAACACAGTTCTGGGATTATTGGGTGGCAGACATGCATCTAGCACAGTTTGGATGGCAGCCCTTGCACGCAGCCTCCGTGGGTGTGGTATCTCACGCAGGTATCTGCAGAGGCTGCGTGCAAACGCTTCCTCCCCATCATCTGTCTCCGGCCTTGGAAAGACCCCCGTGTCCACGTGGCGCTGGAGGTTTCGACCAGACAAATGCCTCCGATGCCTGGGGCAAGGACCCAAAAGTGAGAGAGATGGGATTACGGGGCAGGGGAAACTGTTCCGCGGCCCTCAGTCTAACTTCTCCTGGTGGTTGGGGCAGGGCTGCTGGTATGGGTTTGCCCCTTCGATGGTCCATCAGATGACTGAGACTCCCGGGCAGCAGCACAAGTGGAAGGCTGTGATGTTGATGGCCCCACAGCGTCGTCACCCGAGTCTCCTCCTGGCGCGCTATGACCCTCGGAATCCAATGCACCAGGGTGCCTCCAGTTGGAATGTGATCTATGTTTGATGAAAAAACAAAAATGACTACACTGTTGACAAATAAGAAAAACTAAATCAAATCCAAACAAGAAAAGCATACGTTCTCATCACTGGTTCCAGGAAGGAAAGGCAGAAAACATATTGCAGATAATATACCATTCACGACTTATGATATATTGGTAGGACAAAGTTCATGTCCCTTATTTTGATCCAGGCTTGCACGCCAAATCCACTTCTTACCCTGCACATTTTGGCTGATCTGATCTGATCAGTCCGCATGTGTCTCTTAGGCGGCCGTCACACGCTACAATATCGAGAGCGATATTGTAAGCAATCACGTGCACGCGCGATCGCTTACAATATCGTTCACATCGTTGGTGAGCTGTCACACCGACAGACTCACCAGCGATGTGGGCCAGCGAGATCGCTGGTAACTATGGTACACATCGGGTTACTAGGCGCCACGCGGCGCTTAGTAACCCAACGTTTACCATAGATACCATCTCCCAGCATAGGCTCTGCCGCTGGGAGATCGTTCATCGTGGTGTCACACACCACGATGAAGCAGATTGTTCAAGTGTTTATCGCTTGATATGAGCTCCTGCTCACCAATCTGCGATCTAGCGATCAAGCGATATTACATTGTAAAATCGCTTGATTGTACGCAGCGATGCACAAACGATATCGCTTAAGCGATCAAAAAGCAGATCGCTTAAACGATATCGTTCGCAATATTGAACCGTGTGACGGCCGCCTATCAGCCATAGCTGGATGGGAGAGCTGCCTGCAGCTGTTAACCAGTTAAATCCCACTGTCACAGTTTTAACAGGTGCCTCGCCATTCCCTGCTTGCATACGCACTCTCGTGATGTCATCACTGAGTGCCAAAGGGTTATGATGACAACCAAGTGCCAGGTGATGACCCTTGTGTCTGTCTTCATGCCTTCAAGCTGGCATTTGCACAAGATCATGATTTCTGCTGTACATAGCAGTGCTGATACACTGCTCTGAATTGCACAAGCGATTGGACGATCACATCTCTAAGTCTTGTTAGGTTAGAAAATGCAATAGAAAGTTTTAAAAAATATTAAAAATATAAGTTCAAATCACCACCCTTTTGCCCCATTGAAAATAAAACAATAAATAAATTTTACACATATTTGGTATTGCCGCATTCAAAAATGTCTATAAAAATATAAAATAAATTAAAGCAATCAATAAACACTGTTGCAAATTTTTTTTCAAAACTCCAGACTTACACTTTTTTGGTCGCTGCAATGATAAGCAATCAAAACATCTACCCAAAAATGGTAACAGCATAAACATGAGCTCAAGTGCAAAAAGTAAGCCATCATACTCCCAGATCCTGAAAAATAAAAACATAATGGCTCTTGGAAAATGGCATCAAAAGCAAACATTTTTTTTTTTTTTTACAAACTTCTGATTTTTTTCCACCACTCAAATAAAAAAAAAATTTCTACATGTTTTGTATCTATATACTTGTACTGACCTGGATAATCATGCTGACAGGACAATTTTATCATATATACCATATATGCTGCTGGCAACATCGACCATGTGGCCCCTGTCGAATGCTGTGAGAGTTTGCTGCCTATTGCCTACATGCTACATGTATTAGCATTGCATTAAAATATGGAAACATGTTAAAATGACCTATAACTCTTTGTGAAATCTTCAGGAACAGATAACTATTCATAAACTTTATTCCCACAATATGTTAATGACCTATTTTATTATTCTGAAAATAATTAATTACAATTTTGATATAGTTCATAGTTTTGAAAAATGAAACTTGGAAATGAATATATTCCCAAAGAAATAATTCAGTTGTCAGATTATCATCAAGTAGAAATTCTGAGCAGTGTATGTCATTTATTTCAGTTTATTTTAAGATAAAGCCTAATATTTTTGATGCTTTATTAATTCCTCGGAAATGCAGTAGTAATATGTTCAGGTGTTTCTACTTAGAAGTTAAGGCTCAGATTAACATGTCATACGTAGTGGAATGATATGGATGTCCTTTTAAGTGACTTGCTGTTAGAAGGTATTTCTTATGTCTTGAACTTCAAAGTATCATATTTTTAACCACTGCCGCATTAACAAGGATATAGCATGAATAATACATCCATGCAAGTATGCCGCACATGTGTTTTATGAAGGACTCTGGCAGACTGTAGCATGCTAACTTTAAAAGCAGTTGAGTGATGTGACCCATAGAACTTTGATGTGCTGTTTGCACTCGGAATGAGACTTTGAAATGTTATGTATTTACTCCAACAGAGTGCTATATGATTTAATTAATATTTACATCAAATATGTGTATCTGAATGTATGAAAGTGTGACATCAACGCAAAAATTACCAACCACTGGCTCTTTTGTATATTTATTAATTTTATTCAATAAGACCAAGTGCACCCTATTATTTATTTATGTATTTATTTTTTCAAAATCATACTCTCATTCAGAACAAAGATAAAAAAGGAGAATTAAAAAGATAAAATTCTGACAAATGACAAAGAGAAATTAACTTTCAGTTCAAGTTCCAAAAAAATTAATGGAATATATATTTAATTCAACATGATTTTCTTTTTACACAAGCACATAATTAAAATAATAGTAATAAAAATGTTATTTATTTAGCGCCAGCATGAAATAAAGATTTAACACGAGTAACTTATAAAAAGGATGTCAGTATAATGATCAATGCACATGGAATATGCATCTCAATGAATTAGAATATCATCAAAAAGTTACCGTATACACTCGTGTATAAGCCGACCCGTGTATAAGCCGACCCCCCTACTTTTGCCCCAAAAATCTGGAAAAACCTATTGACTCGTGTATAAGCCGAGGTGGACCCCAGCACAGGTATACAGCCCCCAGCAGTGTGGTATACAGGCCCCCCCAGTGGTATACAGGCCTCCCCAGTGGTAGTATACAGCAGCCCAGTGGTAGTATACAGCAGCCCCAGCAGCCCCAGTGGTAGTATATAGCATCCCCAGCAGCCCCAGTGGTAGTATATAGCAGCCCCAGTGGTAGTATATAGCATCCCCAGCAGCCCCAGTGGTAGTATATAGCAGCCCCAGCGGTAGTATATAGCAGCCCCAGCAGTCCCAGTGGTAGTATATAGCAGCCCCAGCAGCCCCAGTGGTAGTATATAGCAGCCCCAGTGGTAGTAAATAGCAGCCCCAGCAGTCCCAGTGGTAGTATATAGCAGCCCAGTGGTAGTATATAGCAGCCCCAGTGGTAGTATATAGCAGCCCCAGCGGTAGTATATAGCAGCCCCAGCAGTCCCAGTGGTAGTATATAGCAGCCCCAGCAGTAGTATATAGCAGCCCCAACAGTCCCAGTGGTAGTATATAGCAGCCCCAGTGGTAGTATATAGCAACCCCAGCGGTAGTATATAGCAGCCCCAGCAGTCCCAGTGGTAGTATATAGCAGCCCCAGTGGTATTATATAGCAGCTCCAGCAGTAGTATACAGCAGCCCAGTGGTATACAGGCCCCAGCAGTATATACAGCAGCCCTGGGGGTATACAGCCCCCAGGGTAATACAGCAGCCCCCAGGGGGTATCCAGCAGCCCCCTGGGGGTACCCAGCAGCCCCCAGGGGGTATCCAGCAGCCCCCAGGGGGTACCCAGCAGCCCCCTGGGGTACCCAGAAGCCCCCAGGGGGTACCCAGCAGCCCCCTGGGGGTACCCAGCTGCCCCCAAATGCTGGCACTCACCCCCCATCTGCTTATCTTACCATCCCGGTCTTCTGATCAGCGCCGCTCCTCGGTGCTCCGTTCTTCATGCTCCGTCCTCCGTCCTCGCTGCATCCGGGATCTCCGGCCGTCGCACGATGACGTCATATGCCTGCGACGGCCGGGGATCCCGGATGTAGCTGGACGGAGGAGCGGCGCTGATCAGAAGACCGGGATGGTAATATAACCAGTGGGGGGGGCCCTTACAAGGGGGGAGAGTGCCAGCATTTGGGGGCATATATGAACTGCTTCCCCCTGCCGCTGATTGACAGGGGGAAGCAGTGCATATATAATGAGCGGCCCCACGTGACGGGGCCGCTCATACAGCAGCCTTCCCCCGCCTCCTCCAGCCTCCACAGCCACCACGCGTATTGACTCGTGTATAAGCCGAGGGGGAGACTTTTCAGCCCAAATTTTGGGCTGAAAAACTCGGCTTATACACAAGTATATACGGTAATTTACTTACTTCACTAATTCAATACAAAAAGTGAAACACATACATTATACTAGATGTTGGCCTGATTCTAATGCATCAGGTATTCTAGGATATGTATGTAGTTTATTTATGAAGATGCAATAATAATGCACTGAATATGTTTTTTTCCGGGTAAAATATATACATTATCATTAAATGTTATTGCTTGCACTGTGAGTGGGGTTTAAATTCTGCGCCAATATCGTGACGGCAATACCAGGCACCCGTGACCAATCAGCAACGCGGCTTCATTTAATATATCTGCACATGTGACACCTCACCATCAGCGATCAGTAAGGTACCGTCACACTTGGCAACACTCCAGCAATACCTACAGGTCATATCGTTGTCGGGATTGCTGGAGCGTCTCCAAATGTGACGGTACCTTACTGATCGCGACGATCAGCAATCAGAGAGCGGGGGCCTGGTCGCTGCTGTAGGTCACACTGAGCGACATCGCTAGCGCTGGTGAGGGTACTTCCATTATGAGCGGCCGGAAGATGACCGGCTTGTGACAGTCATCTCCCGGCTGCATTGCCGTTGACCTCCGTGCGGCACACTTGGCGACGCTCCAGCGATACCAACAGGTTGTATCGTTGTTGGGATCTTTGGAGTGTCGCAAAGTGTGACTGAGCGGCCGGGAAATGACCAGCTAGCGCTGGTCATCTCCCGTATCGTCACCGCTGACCTCTGATGTGTGCGGGTGGGCGAAGGTGAGTCCCTCAGTCACGCCTGGGCCCCGGCATTTGAGCTCCACAGCTCCGCTATTTTACACCGCCGAGCTGCCAGGGAGTAGTGGGCGGGGCCATCTGCGGATAATTCTGTCTGGTTCTCTGATTGATCGCAGCTAGCCGGGCATGACCAATCAGCGATGCAGGATTTCCGTTACAGAGAGACAGATGGAGAGACAGACACGATAAGACGATTATATAGTAGGATAGAGTCATTACAGAGTGATCTATTCCAAGTGTTTATTTCTGTAAATGTTGATGATTGTGGCTTACAGCCAAGGAAACCCAAAGGTAATTATCTCAGATAATTAAAGTGGGGAGGATGAAGGGTCTGAGAGATAAAATATTACAAAAGAGGTATCAGAGGCTTTACCTTGTGTGTTTAGGAAAGTCACAACCACTATAAAAGCATATCACGGCTGCTGCAGTCCCCAGCGTGGTGCATATAGAGTAGCAAGGATGAAGGGTTAAAAACTGCATTGCCGTATTCCTCAATAAATCAAAGGGTGAATATAATATTGATTCATTAGTCAACGCGTTTCAGGGCTCCCTGGCCCCTTCCTCAGGACAAATCAATATCAAATTACCATGTTTCAGGGTGTATGGTGGAGGCCATATATCTAGCAGGATGGAGACTATATATCTATTAGGATGGAGACCATATAGCTAGCAGGATGGAGGACATATATCTAGCAGGATGGAGACCATATATACAGCAGGATGGAAACGTATATACAGTAGGATGGAGGACATATAGTAGGATGGGAGACCATATTAGAGCAGGATGGAGCACATATATAGAGCAGGATGGGAGACCATATAAATAGCAGGATGGAGGACATATGTATAGCAGAATGGAGGTCATATATATAACAGGATGTAGACCATACCAATATAACAGAATGGTAGACCATATATATAGCAGGATGGGGGATATTAATATATAAGGAAGGAGTAGAGGGGCAATTCATAAGACTTTATAGGATTTCTAACGCTACATGGCGCCGATACATCTGACCAAACTGCACGGGGGGGCCCAAGTGCAGATTTCGCACCGGGGCCCAATGGACTCCAGTTACGCCACTGACCCTAAGTCTTCTGTCCCTGATCTTACTCTCCCTGTCCGGTGTTTTCATTCTTTTTCGGCATTGGCTGGAAGACAGAAGTTACATTTCAAGCTCCTTATTCAAGTGTATGAGAGGCAGGATGAAGCTAGAATGAGGTTGTCATAGACTTTTATTGGTTTTTGCCCTCCGGAACCATTAATGAAACATTGGAGTTGCCGCCAGGTCACAAAGTGCTGAAGACCGACCAGACCATCAGTGAAAACAGATGTTGACGTGGGAGTGTGAGTATAATACCTGGTGCAAGGACTTTGATTTAAAGCAGCACTCCAACTGTGAACTAAAAAACTGCCCGAGTGGCGATTTAAACATGATGACAAATGTACAGTATATTGACAGAATATGATTACTTTTATAATATGGCATCTAGAATCTGAGAATGCCACTGCTATAGATGCCATGTTATGGTGGCATGCATTACCAATGCAAACCTTTTTTAGAGATCTAAATCTAATTAGAATTGCAAAGCACCAGTTTAACTATAGTGGGAATAATTGTTACAGTTAAACCTGGACCATGGAGCCTAATGGGGCTATTTGGCCAGTATAAGTAGACCAGTTCTGTTGTAGCCCCATGATAGTTCGGGGTTCTGTTGGACATTTTGCATAGGGTCCTACAAGCTTACAAGTTGTGACAGTGTTCCCAAGAATTATTGAACATTAGTGCTTGCTGTGGTTGCCATGATAGACCTTTAGCATATCATAGATTTCATATCCCATACAGTACAGTAGACTATAAAACAATTATTTACTTACTTTGGTTAATATGAGTAGACCAGCTCTATTGTAGACCCATGATAGTTCAGGTCCCTGTTGGACATTTTGCATAGGGACCTACAAGCTTTCACACTGCGACAATGTTCCCAAGAATCCTTGAACATTAGTGCTTGCTCTGGTTGCCATGATAGATCTTTAGCATGTTACAGATTTCATATCTGATAAAGTATACTAGACGATAAAACAATTATTTGCTTACTTTCGCTAGTATGAGAAGACCAATTTTATTGTAGATCCATGATAGTTTGGGTTTCTGTTGGACATTTGGCATAGGGACCTACAAGCTTTCACATTGTGACAATGTTCCCAAGAATCCTTGAACACAGGGGCGGACCCAGACTGTAGTGGGCCCTGGTGCAAGAAATTTTTCGGGCCCCCCCCCCCGCACCCCTCATAGTGGCAACAAAGTAATATAAACATATAGATTGTAATATTTATTTACAACGCAACTATCAAATCTAAATAGTTAAGTTGTTTAATTTTTTTAATATGATCCTAAAAACTAATAGGAAGATAGTTGTTACCTACCTACCCGTTCCACCTACCACTTGCATAGGTCTGTCACAAACCTCTCTAGCCAGTGATTCTGCTGCTTCATGTCAATAGACAGCTCTTAGGCCCCTTTCACATCAGCGGCAAGCTGATGTTTGTGGCCGATCCAGCAGGTGGTGCTGCATAACGGCCGACTTGTGGTCTGGATGGGGCAAGCCCCATGCTTGCAGCATTTTTTTTTTCGGGCTGCAAGTGCCGCTTCTGCCGCACCTGGCAGAACTGCAAGCCCCATACACAATGCATGGGGCTTGCCCGCATCCGGGCCACAAGTCAGGTGTTATGTGGCCAATCCGGCAGATGCGGTGCCACCTGCTGGATTTGCCGCAAACATCAGCTAAACGCTGGTGTGAAAAGGCCTTAAATCTTATAGGCTGCTCTTGCTCTGTGCTTGGCAAACTGAATGCAGTACTAAATGCAGTGTGTCTGCTGCATTCAGGGAAGGGGTACCCCATGTTTCTAACCATCCTGTAAGCTCTTAAAAATACTTTTGAAAGTGTACAGATAAGGAGTCCAGAGGAAATTACTCAGTATAGAGTCATCGTTGTTCTCCGTGTCCTCCCACCCTCTTCCTCTCTGTGCCGCCTCCAACCCTCTCTGTTCTGTATCCTGGCTCTCTGTGTTCTATCCTCCTCGCCTGCTAATGCTCCTCAGTGTCGGAAGTGACGCAGGCGCAGAGTGAGCAAGTCCTGGCAGTGAAACGCCTCCTGCCAGTGACATCAGTGCCGGATTCCGCCCTGCTCCAGATTATACTGTATTCATACGGTGGGGCGGGTTCCGGTGCGGATGTCACACGCTTCATTCAGTGCTGCATTCAGTTTGCATAGCTCCAGGAAGGGGTTACAGGTCCTCTTTAAAAGCAATGACTATTTCCCCAAAATGGTGAAATTTTTCACTACAAAAAAATGGCAGAAAGCTTTATGAATTTACAAAAATAATGTTGGTGGGGTAAGAGGGAGGACATAAGTGGAAAACACAAGACAGCGGTACATTTATCACATGTTGGACACTAATAGGCATACCTACCTATTGTTGTCTATAAGACTTTGCTGAGATGTCACTAAGTAGTAGGATGGGAAAAAAAAATTTCATACGACACTACTATTCACATAAAGATGAGATGACATAATCTGTGATGAAGCAGATGACACAAAAATTAGCAGTACCTACTAGTAAACATTTTACTGCTAAAACGTCTAAATATTAGTGATGGGCGAACCACAGATGCTCAGGGTCCAGAGACTGGCCCGACCTACAGTACAGCTCCTGCACAGTCAGACTCCAAATAACATACACAACTCAGCATAGCCTCCAGTTAATATATACAGCCCAGCACAGCCTTCAGGTAATATAAACAGTCCATCACAGCCTCCAAGTAATTATACAGTCCATCATAGCCTAATATATACAGTCCACCACAGCCTTCAGGTAATATATACAGCCCAGCACAGCCGCCAGTAATATATACAGCCCAGCACAGCCGCCAGGTAATATATTCAGCCCAGCACAGCCTCCAGGTAATATATACAGCCCAGCACAGCTGCCAGGTAACATTTACACTACAGCCCAGCACAGCCTCCAGGTAATATATACAGACTAGCACAGCCTCCAGGTAGTATATGCAGCCCAGCATAGCCTCCAAGTAATATATACAGCCCAAAAACAGCCTCCAGTTAATATATACAGCCCAGCATAACCTGGTATAACATATATAGCCCAAGACAGCCTCAAGGAGGATATATATATACTAGATGTGTGCCTGATGCTATCGCATCGGAGGAAGAGGATCGTTACGGCGACGGGATGCGGGGGGCAGCTAAGTGGACACACACACACACCTACACACACATACACACACCTACACACCCCCTTCTGGTCTCACCCGGTCCCACCCATCGTTGATGGAAGCTTGAACCGGGAATGATGTGGTCAGTGCAGGATGGAGGCTCGGTGGTCAACGCAGGATGGAGGGGGTTAATGGTGGAGGAGCATAGGGTCAGATGGGGGCTCCATGGTGGGTGTTGGAGCTCCCCATGTGCCTGGCTGGGCTTCGGGGAGCGGTCCGGTAGTGGTGACCGGTACTGGGCATGGCGGCTGCTGGCGGCGAGATGTGCAGCGGGAGCGGTCCGGTGGCTTGTGCTGGCCATGGCGGCTGCTGGCGGCGAGATGTGTAGCTGGGAGCGGTCCGGTGGCTGGTGCTGGCCATGGCGGCTGCTGGCAGCGGGATGTGCAGCGGGGAGTGGTCCGGTGGCTGGTGCTGGCCATGACGGCTGCTGGCGGCGAGATGTGCAGCTGGGAGCGGTCCGGTGGCTGGTGCTGGCCATGGCGGCTTCTGGCGGCGGGATGTGCAGCTGGAAGCGGTCCGGTGGTGGTGGTTGGCGGTGGGCATGGCAGCTACTGGCGTTGGTATGTGCGGCGGTGCCGGTGCCCATATCCAATATGGCGGCAGGCGCACTTCCGTCCCCGCGGTGCATTCTGGGATACGGGGATGGAAGTGCGGACAACATACGGCCATTATGTAAGTAGATAGCCACTCCTCTGATCTCCTTTCTTTTGTAATCCTCTCCACTTTCTTCATAATGCTTCTCAACCTATATGCCTGGGGGAGAAGATCGGCTGCATCACGGAAGGGACCCCCCTTCCTTAATGCAGCTAAGCTTCTCCCCCAGGACCTCCCCTAGGGCCCTCCCTTCCATGATGCAGCTGAACTTCTCCCCCAGGACCCACCCCAGGCCAAGGACCAGGACCCCCCTTCCTTGATGCATCCAAGCTTATCCCCCTAGCTGGGGGAGAAGCTCGGCTGCATCAAGGAAGGGGGGGCCCTAGGGGAGGTCCTGGGGGAGAAGCTTGGCTGCATTAAGGAAGGAGGGGGCCCCTACGAGTCCTAGGGGCCCCCCCTTCCTTGATGCAGCTGAGCTTCTCCCCCAGGACCCCCTTCTGAAGGGGGGGCCTGGGGCCTCAAGACACCCCCTTCCTTGATGCATACAAGCTTATCCCCAAGCTTGGGGAGATCGACTGCATCAAGGAAGGGGGGTCCTTGGGCCCCCATGACCCCCCCTTTGGAAGGGGGTCCAGAGGGAGAAGCTCGTCTGCATCAAGTTAGGAGGTGGCCCTAGGGGGTCCTGGGGGAGAAGCTCGGCTGCATTAAGGATGAGGAGGGGGCCTCTAGGAGTCCTCGGGGCCCCCCTTCCTTGATGCATCTGAGTTTCACTCCCAGTGCCCCCCTTCTGAAGGGGGGTCCTTGGGGCCCCAGAAACGTCCTTTCCTTGAGGAATCCAAATCCTGGGCCCCCCCCCCCTCAAATCATGTTGGTGTGCAGTGCTTTGTTCACAGACTGTTTCCCTCCCCACCAGACCAAAGCCCTGCTCCGGGGCTCTTACCTGAAGGCTGGAGCGCTCAGTATCCTCAGCTTGCTCACTGTCTCATTGTCTTCTGGAGGGGTGGGGTGTGATCCTGCCTCCAAGGAAGAGCCGGAAGAGAAGCAGCGCCGACCCTCCCAGCCCCCTCTGCCTCAAAGAATGCTGCTGGCTGCTCCAACAGCAACCCCCCACCCCCCCTTCTTACTGATAGCCAGAACGCTGCGGGCAGCACTGTACCCTATCAGCACTTCCCCCTGGCACTCAATGCCATAATAGCGCCGCGGGTGTGCAGCGCAGCAGACACCTGACAGCATCACCCCCCCCCGGACTCACTGGCAGAATAGAGCCGCGGGCGTGCAGCACAGCAGACACCCGACAGCACTAGGGACTAAATGGCAGAATAGAGCCGCGGGTGTGCAGCACATCAGACACCCGACAGCACCCCAAGCCATCCCCCCCGGGACTCGATGGCAGAATAGTACAGCGGGTGTGCAGCGCTACGGACACCCGACAGCACCCCAACCAACCCCCGCCCTTTCCCCCCCGGGCCTCACATAGAATGCTGCAGGACTACCACACTACTGCCACTACCACCCTTCTGTCTGTCTGACAGGGGAACGGACCTGCCGCTGGAACCTCAGGGGCCCCCTAGCTGGTCAGGGCCCTGGTGCAGCTGCACCACGGTAGGTCCGCCCCTGCTTGAATATTAGTGCTTGCTGTGGTTGCCATGATAGACCTTTAGCATATCATAGATATCATATCCCATACAGTAGAGTAGACAATAAAATAATTATTTGCTTATTTGTCAGATAATTAACAAGCCTGAATGATATAGAAAGTGTCATATACCTGCTTTATTTATAAATGAAATGAAAGAAAGCAGCACAGTTTCTTTAGGGTGCAATTCAGTCCAGCCTCATCCACTTACTGCCTCCAGTATAATAACAAACGACTGCAGCACTCCTCTTGTTTTAGTAACCTCTTGCCTTTATTGGGCCTTCAGGTGTACAGGGCAACGTTTCGGGACAAATCTCCCTTCTTCCAGCAACTTACCACAACTAAAGCGAGGTTCTTATACTACCCCCCACCAATCACCTAATTGAATTTGCATATTATCACCTGTTAATCAATTGTATACATGTGCATGCATTACTCTCAGTCATATGTCTAATAGTGCACCACCTCCAGTGTACATTTTACTTCCAGTGTTACAGCTCTGAATGTTTATATGCTAACATTGCATCCTTATTGTTATTACTGTACCATTACTGCACCTTCAGCTGCCAGATATCATGACTTTCGGCGGGTATCGCTATTCCTAATGTGCGCAGCGTCATCCGACATGCTTTAGACGCCGGCGCATGCGCATTACAGAGGGTTTACGGCCGTCGTTATGGATATACCGGATATCCTCCCGACGCCATCTTTAGACTCGCCCGCATGCGCGGTAAGCATTATGAAGCCTACACTCGCTCTAATCGCTCGATTTCTCATAAATGTTACATTACATCTTTTGGACTTAATAACCAATCAATTTTCTTTGCAAGTTAGTCCTGCTGCTTATTCATATTATATATTATTAAATCTATCGTATTTTTACTAAAAATGAGCATTAATGTGAATATATAAACATCAAGATTCTTGGAAGATATCAACCCTTCACCCAGGGTTCCCCTGGTATAGCGTCCTCCAACGCTCATTACAGGTTTACCTGTCGGCCCACTATGTACGGTTTTTACCCCACTACATAGCAACCAGTCTTGGGATCAATCAGGTTTTTCAACTTCACATTTTCTTGATATTAAGATCAATAATGCTCAAACTATATGCTGCATCTCAAATGAAATTTATTCCATCTTAGGGTTTTGCATTCATGATTGGTTAACATTAATAAAATTAAATCTTATCTCCAAAATTCCTTATTATATGCTGTAGTTCTGAGGATATTCTGCTAATCCCGCTATCTTCGTCATGGTATCTTTCAACTCTTACATCACCTGCAGAGATGGCGTCGGGAGGATATCCGGTATATCCATAACGACGGCCGTAAACCCTCTGCAATGCGCATGCGCCGGCGTCTAAAGCATGTCGGATGACGCTGCGCACATTAGGAATAGCGATACCCGCCGAAAGTCATGATATCTGGCAGCTGAAGGTGCAGTAATGGTACAGTAATAACAATGAGGATGCAATGTTAGCATATAAACATTCAGAGCTGTAACACTGGAAGTAAAATGTACACTGGAGGTGGTGCACTATTAGACATATGACTGAGAGTAATGCATGCACATGTATACAATTGATTAACAGGTGATAATATGCAAATTCAATTAGGTGATTGGTGGGGGTAGTATAAGAACCTCGCTTTAGTTGTGGTAAGTTGCTGGAAGAAGGGAGATTTGTCCCAAAACGTTGCCCTGTACACCTGAAGGCCCAATAAAGGCAAGAGGTTACTAAAACAAGAGGAGTGCTGCAGTCGTTTGTTATTATGCTTTATTTATAATGTATAATGTATTATTTATCATGTACAAAATGACAATAACAAACTATTCTTAATTTTATTCATAGTAGTAACTAAAGGGGTTATCTGGGACTTTGTTTTTTTGCTAAGGGGCTAAGAACTTACCTAACAACCTACCTGTTCTGCCCCATCCCATCTCTCCTGGCTCAGGTGATGATTTTGTGTCTTCATTTGTTCATTTGACCACATGTAAACAAATTAGCTCTTTTTCTTCCACTCTGCTCTCTCGAGGGGGTGCTACTGCCGACGTCATGCTGATTGACAGCTAGCTTTTGTTAGTTAGATATTGGGGAGCTGACTGTGAATTAGCATGACATCGGCAGTGATGTCCTGTCAACAGAGCAGAGTAGAAAAGAAGAGCTGCTCTGTCAAAGCGACCGAAGCAGAAGTATTGTCAGCAGGAGCGGTATATGATCTATCAGAGCGTGTACACATGAACCCAGGGCAGAACAGGCAGGTATTTAGCAACTACCTGCCAGTAAGATCTTATCCCCAATGCAGAAATAAAACAACGACCTGGATTTCCCAGGTAATAAATATTGGTCACTCTTGTTTTGACAATGTAATATATGACAAAGCTTTTAAGTGGTGTTTTAACTTTTAAATAACAAACGTTGGTGAACTCCAATGAAAGGAAAGTGATTATTTGGATAACTCAAGTAGTCCTGGCCACTACAATGCAGCCAAGGCTAATGCGTTATTAGAGCAATGGCCATTGTCTTGTTGCACTTCAGCTATGCAACTATATACAATCTCTTTGGACTTCATGTGTAGCTGGAATATCATTTCTTTTATGCTACATGTAGAGTTAAATGTTTTTTGTTTCTTTTCTACCATATTTTCAATAAAAAAAAACTGGTGTAAAAAGACAGAGTAAAACATCTGCTGTAAAACAAACAGGCAAAGCTGCTTTAGAAGAATCCGATTGCCTCTTGGCATCAGCTGCAATGCACATGTTACCCTGCGGCTTCTGAATATTTAGCAAATAAGTGAACATGTGCAAAGTATGTGATGCACTTTATTTACAAAATGCATTAAGATTCCAGATTAAAAAAGATATAAAAAATGTAAATGCCTGCTTGCTAAAATGTCTACCAATTGACTGTGCTAAAAATATAAAGGATTTTTGTTAAGAAACTTCCAACACAAACTACAAAGTATTGACTCAGGGGGGATAAATACAGATAGAGGCAGGGTAGCCAGGGTCCTGGGCAGGTTAGAAGGGCCCTGAGCACCCAATGTATCATGTGACATGTCACATGACCCCCTTTATAGATCATGTGATAGGTGTGATTAATGCACAGGTGCTCTAGTGCACATTTGCAAATGATAAATGGCAGAGACAGATTATTTTACCTACTCTACAGCGCTGTACATAACATAGCACTATACATAAAGTATAATTCACTCCCTACTTTACCTGACCTTGAGAGCTACATTCAAGCGAACCTGTCACCCCCCCCGGGCATCAAAAGCTATAATAGCCACCTTCTGCAGCACTAAGGCTGCATTCTGAGAAGGTGGCTATAGGCTTTTGATGCCCTTTATAGTATGAAATATTAAGTTAGGTAAATGCTCACTCTTCTGAAGACCGAAGACCGGGAGGCGGGGTTTCACGCTCCTCCGGCCCGCCCCCTCTTGTCAGTCATTGTGCGCGCCTGCTGCTGCCTCCCCTCAGTGTGGAAAATGAATGCGCGTCTCCGTTCTCATGAACGGAGCCGCGCATGCGCTGTGCGCCCGGTGTCGACTTCCTGGACACCGGGCGCACAGCGCATGCGCGGCTCCATACAGGAGACTGGAGACGCGCGTTCATTTTCCACACTGAGGGGAGGCAGCAGCAGGCGCGCATAATGACTGACAAGAGGGGGCGGGCCGGAGGAGCGTGAAACCCCGCCTCCCGGTCTTCGGTCTTCAGAAGAGTGAGCATTTACCTAACTTAATATTTCATACTATAAAGGGCATCAAAAGCCTATAGCCACCTTCTCAGAATGCAGCCTTAGTGCTGCAGAAGGTGGCTATTATAGCTTTTGATGCCCGGGGGGGGTGACAGGTTCGCTTTCAGTTCTAAAAGAGGGTCACGAGTCACATTCTGCAATAAGAGACGGTCGCGAGCTACATCCAGCTACTGTCGTACCTCAGTAGTGACACCCAGAGCCTTCATTAACAGTATATTGAGAGCTGAAGCTTTTCCACAACAATCAGACTGAGGCAGTCTACCAAAATCCTGCCCCAATTCAGATCTGCTCTTCTGTATGGGGCTACTCACAAAATTCACCATCTCGAGACCTGGTCTTAAAAGCTGTTTGCTAGACCTGGTGCTTATGTACCAAACTGGAAAACAGCCGCAAGCCACACATCATGGGCTCAAGAGCCAAATGTGGCTCCCGAGCTACAGGTTGGGGACTTCTGGGTTAGAGTATGGTGTACCAGCTCCAGTATACAGGGTCATATTTTTATATTTTATATAAAGTTTTGTTATTTTTTGACTTTGCTAAGTCATATCATTTATAGGGTGCACAAATTCAATGTATATTATTTGTTGATGAAATTATAGTATGTTATTAAATATTAGCTATAATTCTGTATTCTTTGCAGTATATAACATACAGTGTTGGACAGTAACAATAATAATCCCAAAATTTTGTAAAATTAATGCACTTGCGTAACACAAATACAGAAATGGTAACATTATGTACTATAAAAGATTACTGGGATTATTAAAATCATTGAGGAGGCTTTGTATAGCGGAGTAAAAGGGCAAGGTGAGCACAGCCTATTACCATTGTTTATGTTACATAAGTTGCAGTAATAGTATTGCTCCATCTACAAATTACACTGGTGACTTTAAATGATCATTCTCGTAACATGCAGAGCGCTGTGTGATAGTATGCTGCTTATGTCGGAATTCTTTTTATGTGCCTTGTGCTAACATCTGATACCCCAAATGACTCAGCATATACTATGTTGTGTCCCAAGCCTGACTTCTGAATTCTTCACAACTTTCCCTTTGTGAAGTTTCCAGCACTGCAGCCAGAACAGTGTGCAATATCTTGAATTTTGTGTCAGATCTTTAATTAACTCTAGTGGTTTACAGCTGAGATAGGAAAATGTTGTAATAAAAGCTCCTTGTATATTAGTGTTTGAAGAGTGGCCCTAGTGCAAAATTTGGACGTAGGCCGCTCCCCTGCATGTTGGTCAGATATGGGCCTTTTTAGTGTTCTAAGGCTAAGCCTGGGGTCACACATAAGCCCTGGATCCCTTATTTGCATCAGTCTTTTAACTTTTTTTTTCTAAGTCCAAAAAGCTAAAAATGGATCCTGGGATCAAGAGGAACTGCATTGTTAACAAAAGCTATTTGTTTTTTTACTGGACTCAAAAAACGCTGCAAGCAATGTTTTTGGCCAGGGTCAGACTACCCTTTTTAGCAAATGTCACGGACATCCGGTAAAAACTTAGTCATTTATTCAGCAGCGCATATACGCTATGCAGCGCCGCTGCTGCTCAACCCTGTCCCTGGTTACCCAATGTTGATCGTGGTAACCAGCCACACATTTAGCAGAAAAACGGCCGCTTTAGCAAGCAGCGTTTCCCTGTCCTCTCTGCTTAGGCGGATGCTATTCAGCTGGATGTGTGGCTATATCCCACATAGAGATTTATATGTCTCCCATCCTGGTCCCCTGTCAGGTATATAAGTTCCTATCTTTGTATCTAAGGTCCCCATCCTGTGCCTCTTCTTGGTATATATATGTCCTCCTTCACAGGACCCTTTCTGGTATACAGTCATGACTGTAAGTGCTGACACCCTTAAAATTGTTACAGAAAATGAAGTATTTCTCCCAAAAAATTATTGCAATGACACACTTTGTTATACACATGTCCACTTCCAGTGTGTATATTATAACAACAAACAAAAAAACAGAGAATAAAGGTAATTCGATATAATTTTAACACAAAACTCAAAAAATGGGCAAGACAAAATTGTTGGCACACTCAACTTAATATTTGATGGCACACCCTTTGGAGTAACTAACTGAAATCAATCACGTCCTATGACCATCAACAAGCTTCTTACACACGTCAATTGGAGTTCCGGACACTCTTCTTTTGCAAACTTTTGAATGTCTTTCATATTTGAAGGCGCCTTCTCCCAACAGCAATTTTAAAATATCTCTCTTGGTGCAATGGGATTTAGATCTGGACTCATTGCTGGCCGTTTCACAACTCTACAGTGCTTTGTTTCCATCCATTTTGTGTGCTTCTTGAAATATACTTGGGGTCAGTGTCCTGCTGGCAGATACATGACCTAAGACACAAACCCAGCTTTTTGACACTGGGTACATTGTGACCCAAAATACTTAGGTAACCTTCAGATTTCATAATGCCTTGCACAAATGGTAAAGGCACCAAGTGTCAGAGGCAGCAAAACATCCCCAAGACATCTTTGAACCTCAACCATATATTTGACTGTAGGTACTGTGTTCTTTTCCTTGTAGGCCTCATTTCCATTTTGGTAAACAGTAGAATGATGTGCTTTACCATAGAGCTCTAACTTGGTCTCATGTGTCCACAGGGCACTTTCCCAGAAAAAATGTGACTTATTCATGTAAATTTTGACAAAGCACAATCTAGATTTTTTATTTTTCTGTGTCAGCATTGGGGTCCTCCTGAGTCTCATGTCATAGCGTATCATTTCAATCAGGTGTCAATGGATAGTGCTAACACTGATGCACCCTGAGACTGCAGGACAGATTAAACTTCTTTACAACTTGATTGAATACACAAAAGGTTTGCGCCAAACTGCTTTCATTAAATAGCGCTTACAATATCACTTGTTTTATCTGGAGTTACAACTTGATTGAGGCTGCTTATCTACCATCTGTATTTTCCTGTATTACAACTGTTCATCAATTTTTTTATGTGTTTTTTTAAAGTAGTGTTCCAATACACACAAGGGAAATAAACGTGTATGACAAAACACGTATGACTGCAGTAATTTTCAGGGAAAATTACTTTCTGGAACAAATTCAAGGGTGCTAACAATTTCGAACATGATGGTATATGTCCTCTATGATTTGTCACAATGAGGTTTCTTAAATTCATCATCATTTATTTTTTACTTTTGTGAAAAAAACAGCAGAGTAAAAGCCACCTTTAAAAAAAAGTTTAACTTTCATCACAAGTTTTACATGCTTCCAAAATGTTCATAAAAAATATGCCTGAATGAAATCTAAATTAATTTTTCTAGTGTACAAAATGTAGTCTACTGCCCACACATGAGTCCTAGGGAAACTTAGTAAAGAAAAAAAAGATGTTGCTGACCCCAAAGGGCAGTAGAATAAAGGTCACCAGTCTCTTCAAGATTAGCCCTGCCATTTAAAGCCAATTTTATACATCTGACATTCATGGTACGAGTATGGACTGCAATGTTTGAACCAGAAGTGGGCCTCTTGAGTAGAGATGAGTGAACTTTCCCCGAACATGTTCACCAATTTTAAAATTGGTACAAACAGTGTAGATTCGGTTTGCAAATCGGAAATCAGAACAATTTACCAAAATATCGGCGTACACGGCTTTGTTCGGGAAAAAGAGTTTAAATTTAAAATGGTACTAAAACTTTCCCTGATTGCTTGGGTCAAAATGCTTGCTGGAAGACCCACTGGACAGTAATAACACCTAACCTTATGGTTAGGAGTGTTCACAGCCACTGTGTGTACTGGCTTGTGTTCAGGACTGCCACTAAGAATTTCAAGGCCTCTCACTGGTAACATTTTGGGGCCCCCCTGAGGCTCTGCCTAGCTTCCACACCCTGTTTCCTCAAAAACAAGGCAGTGTCTTATAGTAATTTTTGCTACCAAAGATGCGCTATGTCTTATTTTCAAGGGATGTTTTATTTTTCCATGATCCCCCTTGCAGCCTCCAATATCTCTATCAACCCCATGCAACCTCCAAAATCCTCTTGTAGTCCTCATCATCCCCATGCAGCCCAAATGCCCATCATCCCCCAATACCCCCTTGCAGCCCATATCATCTCACGCAGCCACAAATATCCCCATCATCCCCATCCTGTGAAGTTTGGGTTAACTCCCTGTATAACCATAGCCTTGCAGCCCCCAATACCCCCTTGCAGCTCCCATCATCCCCCATGCAGCTCCAAATATCCCCATCATCCCCATATGCAGCCCCCAATATCCCCTTGCAGCTCCCATCATCCCCATGCAGCCCCCAATATCCCCATCATCCCCATATGCAGCACCCATCATCCCTATGCAATCCCCAATACCCATCATCCCCAAATATCACCTTGCATCCCCCATCATTCCATGCAGCCCCAAATATCCTCATCATCCCCATATGCAGCCCCCATCATCCCCCAATATCCCCTTGCAACCCGCAATATCCTCATTATCCCCATATGCAGACCCCAATATCCTCATTAATGTACCTGCAGAGAAATACACACACAGGGACACACATACAGGGACACACACACAGGCACACAAAGCAACATACACATAGGAACACACAGAAAGGGACACACACAGGGACACACACATAAGGACACACAAACTGACACACACAGGGAAACACACACACACAGGGACACACACACAGAGACACACAGACACACACACAAGGACACACACACATAGAGACACACACAGAGAGACACGCACACAGGGACACACACATATGGACATACACACACAAAGACATACACACAGGGACACACACAAGAACACACACACAGGCACACCCACAGGGACACACACAGAGACACACACAGACACACATACACAGGGACACAAACACAGTTTTGCCCACCGGTCTGGTCCATCGCTGTATGTATTCTGGGCCACCAGGCACCACTGTGAGCTTTCTCAGTTACCATAGATGTATGGGAAGAAGCCGGCAAATCAGACACTAATGGTTGCTGGCGTCCGATAGGCCGGTGGCTTCTCGTACATTTATGGTGACTGAGAGAGCTCAGAGTGGTGGCTGACAATGCAGGCAGGCGGGCAGGTAGCGGACAATGGAGGCAATCGGGCGGTGGACAATGCAGGTAGACAGATGGGCGGGTCCCAGAGGAGATTGGCAGGAGAAAGGACCTGTAGATGAGATGAGGCAGTGGGGGCCAGAGAAGATCGGGCCCCACCTCTCACCTCTCCTTCAGGCCCCCTCTCCTGTCAATCTTCGCAAGGCCCCTCACAGCAGTGAGGGCAATCATGCACCTTTAAAATAATTTTTTTAAGCTTCCTAGAGATTGCAGGTGTTTTTGACATCTGAACGGTGTGAATTTTGGAAACTGTACCAGATATGGAAATAGCTGTGAAGTCCAGGAAGCTTACAACAGCCTTAAAACATCTATTTAAGAGAGCTTAATATTTTGTTTAATTATTTAGGATTTTTTTTTTAACATTATTATTTTTATTTATTTAGTTATTTATTTTGAAGAGCAAACTTTTATTATTCCACAGGGTCAGCAGCGTGCAAGGCCACCTCTTCCACACATATTTCATAGCAATTAGTATAAAAATTGCATAAGGCCATTATATGCTTCGCATACATGGTCTTGTAGATCTGTTCACACTCCTGAAACACCAAGCTATGGATATTGCTTCTTGAAAATGGGCAATCACTTAGGCCCATTTTTTGCTGATTGCGGCAGGTCCAGCAGTTTTACCGCATCTGCTGCCTAACGGCAGCACTTGCGGCAAACCCCCATGCATTGTCTATGGGGCTTGCAGCATGTGTGGCAAGTGCGATATTGCCGCGATCCGGCACTTGCAGTTATTTTGCGCTGCTGCACTTGCCGCACTTGATGCATGTCCCGTAGGGGGGCTTACCGCAAGTGTGCTGCAATTGCGGCCATTAAGTGGCAGATGTGGCAGATGCAGTAAATCTGCCGGATCTGCCGCAATCAGCGAAAAACGCTGATGTGAAAGGGGCCTTAATTATATTTCATTCTTTAAGGCATTTACAAGGCAGATTTTGGGCATGTGCACAACTGTGTTATATGTATAATTATTCTTGAACTAGCTGTATTCAGCATTCCAGATGAATTGATGGTGAGCTGAATAAACGTATTTGTTTTCATTATTTTTCCTCCAAATATATCAGACTTCAATAATCATTCCACCCAACCGCAAACTCAGGTGTTATCTGTTGGGAATGGGATTTGTAAGTTAGGTGCTTTCTGCAGCCCACTCGATGAAGAGCTTACTGAGGAGCTAGGCAACAAGATTGTGCAAAGAATAACACTGGTCAACAGCATTTTTGGTGCCAAAGATATTTCATTGAATTTAGGGTAACTTTGGGGTGCTGATTCTGAATATGTCATCAGTTTTGCCAGATTGGCTCAAGTTTTTGAGATTTTTCGTAAAATGTGTAAAAAAAAAGACGTTTTTTGCTACACGCGCATTAACTTTATTGATATTGTCATGAATACAATAAATTTAACAAAGTAAATGTTGATTTTAGTTTATTTTAACTAGTTTTAGAAAGTAATCTTCAAAAATGAACAAGACATGAAAGATAGACATTTAATCGCTGGAAAAGCGCTTTTTATATGATTTCCTTCTATGTGAGCTATTGGGGCAGTCACGCTGTAGATTCCAGCAGTAATCAGCCATCATATGTCTGTCCCATCTGCCTTGGTACCTTTCCTCCATCACCATAATATCCTGATGAAATCTCTCCCCTTGTTCTTCGCTAACATCTCCAAGGTTTTCTGGAAATCTGTCCAAGTGACTGTGAAGATAATGCAATTTAATGCTCATGTGTACACCCAGATTTCTAAATCTCAATAGCATGTTTTGTACCAGTTCTTCATAATTGTCTGCCTTTTGATTTCCCAAGAAGTTCTTCACTACCAACACAAAACTACACCATGCAGCAGCTTCAATGTCATTCATTTCCTTAGGAAAATTTGAATCTTTAATGAGTTTCCGAATTTGAGGACCATCAAAGACTCCTGCCTTCAGTTTTTCGCTACTAAGACCAGGGAAAGATCTGCAGATGTACATGAAGCAATTACCATCTTTGTCTAATGCCTTGACGAACTGCTTCATTAATCCTAACTTTATGTGAAGTGGTGGTAGAATGATTTTTTCCCTGTCCACCAAAGGTTCGTTCACTATGTTTGATGCTCCTACTGTCAAGGTGTCCCTTGGAGGCCAATTCAGTTTCTCCCAGTGCTGATGTTTTGCTCTACTATCCCACATGCAGATGAAGCAAGGATACTTTGTGTATCCACTTTGCTGTCCAAGTAAAAAGTTGACCATTTTTAAATCAACACATATCAGCCACGAATGTTCATGGTAGCACAGTTTCTCCAAGACCATTTTGACATTTTGGTATTGTTCTGCAAGTTTAGTTGAGTGAGCTACTGGAAGAGATGCACACTGATTGCCATTGTTCAACAAAACACATTTCAAACTCCTTTTAGAACTATCTATGAAAAGCCTCCAGTCTACAGGACGATATACTTGTAAACCCATTTGCAGCATCAGGCCAGGAATATCCTTACAATATACAAGTAGGTCATCTTCACAGAAAAATGGAAGAAGTGCTTCTTCTCTGGTCCTGTAAGATGTAATTTTAGTTCCAGGCATCAGACAATTTTTTTCACTTAGCCTTGAAGCTAAAAGTTCGGATGCACTTTTTGAGAGGTTGAGGTCTCTTATTAGATCGTTGAGCTCTCCTTGGGTAAATTGCGTAGGTGTTCTGAAACTTCCTTCATATTCTAGTTCACTTCCAGAACTAATGCTTAGCTCCATACCCTGCATTTCATCATCATCATCAGGTGGGGAAGGTCAGGTAACATGGCAAACACAGGTACAGGCACATCTTCACAATGAGGGACAGGCCTTCTTGCAGATTCCATGTTAGGATACTCCCATTTTCGTTTCTTATGCTTATTGAATCCTTGTACTTGCACTGCACAGAAATAACAGTCATCATGATGATTTTTTTGCTCTCTCCACACCATTGGAACACCAAATTTGAAGCTTGTTCTTTGTCCTTTGCTCCATTTTCGTAATAATTCGATACATGCTTTGCACACTATGTGTGGTGCCCAAAACTTGTCTTGGTCCCCAAGCATAACCCCAAAATAGGCAAAATACACTTTTTTAACGAAGTCTGTTATGTTTCTTCTATGTTTTGGCAGTGTATATTCACCACAAATGTAACAGAATGAGTCTGGATCGTTAAGACAACTTCTTCTTGATGAGTTCATGCTTTTCACTGGAAAACAGACAACAACATAAAGTTAGTGCAAAAATCAAGCTATGAACAAACTTTTAGAACACTAATTAACACAAAACTATATTGAGAACTGCTCAGTTCAAGTACTAATCCAAAGAAATTAATGAGATGATGCGTCGCATTTACCAACAAGTGCTATAAATAAGATACCAAAAATCTCAAAAACTTGAGCCAATCTGGCAAAACTGATAGCATATTCAGAATCAGCACCCCAAAAATACCCCAAATTCATTAAAATATTTTGGGCACCAGAAAAAAAAATTTTTTTTGTTGACCTGTGATATCCTATTGTTTGTGTCCTGGCAGTGGAAGAATTGGGCCCCTAGACAAAGCAAAGAGGCGTCACTGCAGAGCTTGGAGCCATCTTAGCAGTGCATTGCAGTACAAAGCAGCTACACTCTGCTACAGTTACTGTTTGCTAACATGCACTTGCAGTACACAGTTTGGATATTGATCCATCACAATATATGCTTGCTCTGGAGGATGTCATATTCCTCACCACCCCAGGGGGAGAGGGTGCTTCAACAGCACCAGAACTGCACAGGACACGAACACATATGTACCTGGAGCTCAACCATTCTGCCCACATTGGGTCTAATATACAACGAGGTCTGGATCCAGTTCAGGGCTCGGATGCCTGAGAAGGACCTGAGCAGCTTGCAGTCAGGAGGAGAGCTGTTCCCCATGCCAGCCGGGAGCACCACATGTCACACTCCAGAGGATCTTGCAGCATGCTTGGCTGTGTAGGAGTTTCATAACTTTTACAGTGGTAGTCAGTACCTCGGCCATCAAAGATGAGTGGTACCTAGTGGAGCTCAGTTTGAATGGCTTGTTGTATGGTCAGTTTTTCTCTCTCTCCTTGTGTGTAAGCTCACATGGTTCTCTTTCTGTCTTCTGTATAGTCTAGGTTCTTGTTGTCCTCTCTCTACCTCCTTTTCTCTCCTGTAAAGTGTAAGCTCTTATGATAAGTAGGGTACTATTTCTCTAATATAGAGTGTAAGCTCTTATGGTCAGTGGGATCCTTTGTTTCTCCTGTAGAGTGTAAGCTCTTATGGTTAGCATAGTCCTCCCTCTTTCTTTTTCCTGTAAAGTGTAAGCTCTTATGGTTAACATTGTTTTCTTTCTTTATTTCCTGTAGAGTGTAAGCTTTTATGATCAGCAGGGTCCTCTCTCTCTCATGTAAAGTTTAAGCTCTTATGATCTGTGGAATTGTCTTTCCTATGGAGTGCATGCTCTTATGGCAAGTAGGGTTCTTTATCTCTCCCCCCTTTGTGAATTTTCCAAGCAAATACAAGCTTTCCAGCGATGAGATTCATGCAAAGTAATGCGCAGCAAATCAATTTTTTTATGAAAATATGTTGAAGCCGACAAATTCAAAGGACAAAAGATCCACTTGCCTTAAGTGATCATAATTTATCATCTGAATTTTGTAATGTAATATTGTGATCACCCAGCACCAGTCCTCAAAGCCACAGCCTTAATGAGCATAGAGCAAAACCATTTAGAGTGGATATAGACCCAAGTAATGCAAGCTGAGGGTCATTGCTGTTTCTTCCACCTCATCCTTGTACGCTTGATTAGCCTATGCTTCTTCAGGCAGCAAGACAAATTGTTTAAAAAACGACTATTTTATCACAAATATAAAATAATACATGGTGGTAATGCTTATCACATATTATGTCTACCAAGTCTGAAACTACTAACACTACTAAAAAGTACGGAATACATTGAATTTCTGCTCCCATCAATAAATTTCAAAAAGCCCCGTTATGCCTTTTGTACAATCACTTATAAAATACCTGTGATGTTCTGTTAATAGTTAATAAACCACACACTGCTTTTTACTATGATTTATTGCAGTGGATAAAAATGTCTAAACCACATAAAAGCACATTTCATCCTTAGAAAGAAGTGAACCATCCTCTAACTGCACACTGTAATCTTCCCTTGGAAGAATGATCAATGATAACTAAACACTGACATTAGGATTTCATTGTTGATAAAGATTGATGGATGTGAAATCAGCCGCTTCTACAATATATTTACTCATAAGGAATCTTAATTCATAGATGAAGTAATCAGTGGCCTCTTCTAATGTTAGATGTAGAGTGTAGTTGGGATTACTCCAATAATCTACCTGCCTGCGGATATATTTCACAGTCTGACCACAATGCTCTGAAACAATAATCATTTTATTATGGACACATTTTAACAATATTATTACTTTTAAATATGTTTCTTTTTTGGCAGCTATTCTGTGTATTAGCGAGGCATTACATCTGCTACAATAGGCTTTTAGAGGTTTTCCGTTAAGAATGTATATAAAAATCATAAATGCCAATAGCAGACTTTGAAATGCCCCTTGTCCAACTCAATATATTTACTTCTCCAGAAAGTTATTTGAAACTTCAATTTCTTCAAGAATAGCAGCAGTAACTACTATTGTTTCAAGATCTTTATTCAGTAGCACGCTGCCCCTATGTCTGTTTGCCAGGGGAGAGTTGGCAATAGGCTACTACATGGTTGGGACCACTGGCCCGAACTGTTCACTCTTCATTACTGCTAAGGGGTTGCTTTGTCTCTGCAGTATTGGAGGAGCACTGGGACTCTGAACCCGTCAGGATCCAGTGATCCAGTCAGCTTCATGGCAGTGCTTGCAAGCACTAATGCAGAAGGACATGCAAGACTTGCATTTCTTGCCTAGAAGTCTGGTCACATGTGATAGACTGCAGAGGCGGCTGATAATCTAGGCAGTAAACAGTAAACTATTACATTAAATTAAAAATCACTTTGATCTTGAGAACGGAGAGGATTTCTAATAAGACGTAACTTTCCAGTTTACTTGTTTTCAACAGAATTTTGCAAACTATGAAGTTGAGAAAACCCCTTTCTAGATAAACATATACTATTCTCTTATTAAGGTTATTGATATGCAGAATAGCTTATTTCACAGAAAAAGTTCAAGGCGTGCCTCGATACTACACTATATTACAGGCTATCAGTGGTGTAACATGAACTTTGCGGGCCCTGATGCAGCATTTACACCGGGGCCACATAGAGCGGGGGGGAGGTGCTGGTGGTCGATAGTTGGTGCATTTCTTGCAGTCATATTACTTCCGTGGTCAGCAGCAGCAGCCCCGCCGATCAGAGGAGAGGAGGGGCGGGCACAGCTGTAGGAAGTGAGGCTTCACTCACTTCCCATCCTCCCTCCTCTCCTCGGACACATGCGATCGCGGTCACGGTGGGCGGCTGGTGGCACGGACCCCCCTGCAGGCAGGCGCGGGCCCCCCTACAGGGGCGGGCCCGGTCTCAGCCACGACTGCTGTGACCGCGGTAGTTACGCCACTGCAGGTTATGGGTACTAGATTCTGTTAAAGGATGTTGATCCAAGGAACTAGTACAATTGTGGGAGGAAATTTTCCTCTTGATGTTGGGTAATTAGTATCTGTCTCATGGGGTTTTTGCCTTTCTCCGGATCAACATGTTAGGTTTTAGCTTAGACTCAATTGACTTATATCTACCTTTAACATTAAAAATTATGAAACTTATATGTTTGTGAAAGTGTGAGGAGTATATTGCAATATTGTAAGCAGATGTTTTTGTAAAAGTCCATTGTTTCTTAAAAAAAAACAACACTTTTTGGCAGCTCCACAGTTTTTTTTTGTCAGTTTTATTTTACTTAGGCCAGCTTCACACTCTGGTTTAATCCAATCCAGGGCTGTCAGGGATGAACCTGACAGCCCCAGACCGGATTTTGGCCCCATAGTATCCTATGGGGCCGGATGGAGCCGGATGGCAGCTCTCTGCTATCCGGTTTCCATGTAGAATCCGGAAGGAATCAGATTTTTCTCCCGGACACAAAATTGGACCATGAAGCATTTTTGTGTCCGGGGAGAAAACTCTCCCCAAATCGGATCCTCCCGGGATCCGGGAATCGGACACCGGCGGCTGCACGCTGCTGTAATTTCAAGACCACGGCTAGCTCCCTGCTAGCCACGATCTTGAAAAATCAGCAGCTGCGGCTGCAATTAGGGGGACCCGGCTGCACACCGGACCAGAGGGCATATTTGCCCTCCGGTTCTGTGTGCTCATCCAGCCCAGTCAGGTTCATCCCTGACAGCCCTGGATCCGATCACACCGCGGTGTGAAGCCGGCCTTAGAAAACTCAAAATTTTTGTACAAATCCCATATGCACAACAAAATTTTGCAACAGAGCAATTTAAAAAAAAAGATGTACTATACAGTAGCCCACCTCTTATGAAGTTGACAAATCATACCCCAGTGGCATTTACGGTACTCAAGAGTGGCATAGGAATCCTTAGCCTTGTGGCCTCTCACCTTTGTTCTGTACATGCAAACATGCATTTTAATAAATTATTTACAATGATGATGATGTACAGGATTTTATAATTTTTTCTTCCAAGTACAGTAATATGTTCTCGAAACTTCACTAACATTTAACTGAAGACGGCAGAATAAAATCCTTTTAAATAATAACATTTCACAGATTTGAAGCCTATTGCCAACATCTTAAGAAATCCTAATATATTCTTGTGTCAGGATTTTAATTTGCACCATACTTTAGGTCTCAAAAAATTTAAATAACTATGAATAATACATATAAAGTAGGCTAAATTAGAATCTTTAACCTAGAATGAAAATCTCCCCAGTGGCAAGCACTAATACACTTTTCTGGTTAAGCATTTTATAAAAATATAGCTCTGATTTGCACAATTTTACTTGACTAAAAAGTTTTAGAAAACAATGTGGCTGTATCAAGTTGTACATTCATAGGTAAAATCACACAAAGGACTTCGCAAGACGATTTTCATGTTCTCCCCGTGTTTCCGGGGATTTCCTCCAGGTATTCCGGTTTCCTCCCATACTCCAAAGATACACTGATAAGGAATTAATTTTCATTTTTTTAAACCATATTGTTTCCTGTATGTTTTTGTGCAACCATAGTGAATTGTAAAGATTTCGGGATCTCATATGGGTTGCCAAAAATTCTGCTCAGTTTAAAAATTAAAATATACAGGGTGGGCCATTTATATGGATGCACCTAAATAAAATGGGAATGGTTGGTGATATAAACTTCCTGTTCTGTTGAAACACAGAAATTGATAGCATGGCGTGGAATATGGGGTACAAAGATAGTGGAGCCATTCTTCATCTATGCAAACCTCAATGCCACTGGATATCTGAATCATGTAGCAATTTCAGGCATTGAGGTTTCCATTGATGAAGAATGACTCCACTATCTTTGTACCCCATATACCACACTATACCATCAATTTTTGTGTTCCAACAGTCTTGGAGAGATCTATCCACTGTGGGTTAGGGTCAGACCAATAGTGGTGGTTTTGTTTGTTAACTTCACCATTCACAAAGAAGTTTGCCTTATCACTCATAAGAAGGCAATTGTCTATGCTGTGAAGATACGAGATGTGCAGCATCTGAAACAACAGATACTGGAAGCCTGTGCTAGCATTTCTTCTGCAGTGATGCATCAGTGTGTCAAGAGTGAGAGAAGAGGGTTGCATTGACAATCCAACACAATGGGCAGCACTTTGAACACATTTTATAAGTGCTCATAAACTTGTAAATAACTCATGAAAGAATAAAGTTACATTAAAACCAAGCACACCATTGTTTTACTTATGAAATTCTCAATAGGTTTGATGTGTCACACGACCCTCTTCCCATTGAAAAAAAAAATAAAGTTGGATTCCAAATAGTGATCTTCAAATTGGCCACCATGGTCATCTGCTCTCTATCTGCTTTACAGCATATACCGTATTTTTCGCTTTATAAGACACACCCCCAAATTTGGTAAAAGAAAAGAGAAAATAAATTATTTTTAATGTTAAATGGGGTCCGTCTTATAATGCCAGTGTCCGTCTTACAAATCAGTATATATGTCCCTCATCCTGGTACATAAACCCCCCCATCCTGGTATTCCGGTATATATGTCCCCTCCATTCTGGTATACATGTAACTCATCCTGGTATATATATCCCCATACTGTATATATGTCCCCATCCTGGTATATTGCTCATCATGGCATACATGTCCCCATGCTGTAAATACGACCCCCCATCCTGTATATATACCCCATTCTGGCATATACATTCCCCCATCTTATCTGTATGTTCCCCAACCTGTATATATGCCCCCCATCCTGTGTATATGTCCCCCATCCTGTATATATGTCCCCCAACCTGTATATATGCCCCCCATCCTGAAACTATGACCCCCATCTTGTATATATGTCCCCATCCTGTGTATTGCCCCTTTTGTGTATACGCCTCTTCCCCATCCCCCCCCCCCGGACCCCAATGGCTTACTGACATGCGGCTGCTGAGCGGGGGTCCGGAGGCAGGTTCAGGAGGATGAGAGACACAGGAGCAGGGCCGACGCTGCAGCGGGGGCACGGGTGCAGGAGCGGAGTACCGGGGGATGAGGGGTGGCAGCAAGTGGTGGGCGCCGCCATGGTTCTTTTGGCTGGCTGCATTCACTAGTATTACTAACTGTGCAGCCAGTCAGGTAAGACTTCAACAAAATGGCCGTGGCCATAACGGAGACCCGCAGTCATTCTGGAGTCTCTACCTCTACCGGCCTGCTGCACACTGCTTAGTGAATGCAGCCGGGTAGAGGGAATATGGCGGCGCCCACCGCTCGCTACCGCCGGGTATTCCCTGCAGCTCCGGTAGTGCAGCTGTGCCCCTCAACCCATCTAAGCTGCCTCCGGCACCCCCACTCGGCAGGCCCCCCTCCCCCTGGTAATATTTAATTTTTTTTTTAATTGCATATTTTTTCACATCCGCTTTTTAAGACGCACCCCCTTTTACCCCCCCAGTTTGGGGGAGGCAAAAGTGCGTCTTAAAAAGCGAAAAATACGGTACATTACTCTGAAAAAATATTCATACCCCAAGAGCTTTTTGACATCTCTTCATGTTACACACACAAATTTAAATGCATTGTATTGTGATTTTATGTAATACACTCATAACCAAACAGTAACAATGTTTTGAGCTCTTGACTTTAACCAGTTCATGACCCAGCCTAATTTGACCCTAAAGACCTTGCCATTTTTTGCAATTCTGACCAGTGTCCCTTTATGAGGTTATAACTCGGCAACGCTTCAACGGATCCTAGTGATTCTGAGATTGTTTTTTCGTGACATATTGGGCTTCATGTTAGTATTAAATTTAGGTCGATAGTTTTTGCGTTTATTTGTGAAAAAATCAAAAATATGGCAAAAATTTTGAAAATTTTGCAATTTTCAAATTTAGAATTTTTCTTCTGGTAAACCAGAGAGTTATGTGACACAAAATAGTTATGAAATAATATTTCCCACATGTCTACTTTACATCAGCACAATTTTGGAAAAAAAAAAAATTTTGTTAGGAAGTTGTAAGGGTTCAAAGTTCATGAGCAATTTTTCATTTTTCCACCAAAATTTACAAAACCATTTTTTTAGTGACCACATCACATTTGAAGTCCCTTTGAGGGGTGTACATGACAGAAAACACCCAAACGTGACACCATTACAAAAACTGCACCCCTCAAGCTACTCAAAACTACATTCAAGAAGATTATTAACCCTTCAGGTGCTTCATAGGAACTAAGCAAATTGGAAACAAAAAAAATGGATATTTTAATTTTTCTAACAAAAATGTTCTTTTAGCCTCAATTTTTTCATTTTCACATGGGCAACAAGATAAAATGGATCTTAAAATTTGTTGGCCAATTTCTCCTGAGTACATCGATACCTCATATGTGATCATAAACCACGGTTTGGGCGCACGGCAGGGCTCTGAAGGGAATTTGACTTTTGGAGCTAATTTTCCATTCAAAAAGTGAAATGGCGCTCCTTCACTTCTGAGCTCTGCCGCGCGTCAAAACAGTGGTTTATGACCACATATGAGGCATCGGTGTACTCAGGAGAAATTGCCCAACAAATTTTAGGATGAATTTTCTCCTGTTACCCATGCGAAAATGAAAGAATTGAGGCTAAAAGAACATTTTTGTGAAGAAAAAGTACTTTTTCCATATTCACAGATCAATTTGTAAAGCATGTGGGGGTTCAAAATGCTCACCACCCATCTAGATAAGTTCCCTAGGGGGTCTAGTTTCCAAAATGGGGTCACTTGTGGGGGAGCTCCAAAGTTTAAGCACACAGGGGCTCTCCACACGCGACATGGTGTCCGCTAACAATTTGAATGGAAATCACCTCAAATTGTTAGCGGACACCATGTCGCATTTGGAGAGCCCCTGTGTGCCTAAACATTGGGGCTCCCCACAAGTGACCCCATTTTGGAAACTAGACCCCCCAGGGAACATATCTAGATGCATTGTGAGCACTTTGAACCCCAGGTGCTTCACAAATTGATCCGTAAAAATTAAAAAATACTTTTTTTTCCACAAAATTTTTTTTTTTCATTTTTATGGATTAATTTGTGAAGAACTGGGGGTTCAATATGGTCACCTTCCATCTAGATAAGTTCCCTGGGGGGTCTAGTTTCCAAAATGGGGTCACTTGTGGGGGAGCTTCAAAGCTTAGGCACACAGGGGCTCTCCAAACGCGACATGGTGTCTGCTAACAATTTGAATGGAAAATCACCTCAAATTGTTAGCGGACACCATGTCGCATTTGGAGAGCCTCTGTGTGCCTAAACATTGGGGCTCCCCACAAGTGACCCCATTTTGGAAACTAGACCCCCCAGGGAACATATCTATCTCATTACGAATCAGTTTGTGAAGCACCTGGGGATTCAAAGTGCTGACTATGCATCTAGATAGGTTCCTTGGGGGGTCTAGTTTCCAAAATGGGGTCACTTGTGGGGGAGCTCAAATGTTTAGGCACACAGGGGCTCTCCATACGCGACCTGGTGTCCGCTAACAATTCCAATTGTTGGCAAACACCAGGTTGCGTATGGAGAGCCCCTGTGTGCCTAAACATTGGAGCTCCCCCACAAGTGACCCCATTTTGGAACCTAGACCCCCAAGGAACCTATCTAGATGCACAGTGAGCACTTTGAACCCCCATGTGCTTCACAAATTGAGCCGTATAAATGAATAAAGAAACTTTTTGTGAAAAACATACTAGTCTAGTAGTTGCAATTCGCAGCATAGGGGACCCAAAACATTTGGGTCTCTCCATGCTGAGGATTCCAGCCCCCTAGCTGCCAAGTTGTACCTGGCTGGCAACCAAAAATACGGCAAAGCTCCATGTCATTTTATTTGTAGAATTTAAAAAAAAAATGACATGGGGCTCTGCCATATTTTTGGTCCAGCCAGGTACAATGTGGCAGCTACGGACTGCCACCAGCCCCCAGCTGCCTCGTCATACCTGGCTGGAACCAAAAATACAGCAAAGCCTATTTTTTTTTTTATTTCTAGAATTATTTCTAGAAAAAAAATGACATAGGGCTCCGCCATATTTTTGGTCCAGCCAGGTACAACTTGGCAGCTACGGACTGCCACCAGCCCCCAGCTGCCTCGTCATACCTGGCTGGAACCAAAAATACAGCGAAGCCTATTTTTTTTTTTTATTTCTAGAATTATTTCTAGAAAAAAAATGACATAGGGCTCCGCCATATTTTTGGTCCAGCCAGGTACAACTTGGCAGCTACGGACTGCCACCAGCCCCCAGCTGCCTCGTCATACCTGGCTGGAACCAAAAATACAGCGAAGCCTATTTTTTTTTTATTTCTAGAATTATTTCTAGAAAAAAAATGACATAGGGCTCCGCCATATTTTTGGTCCAGTCAGGTACAACTTGGCAGCTACGGACTGCCACCCACCCCCAGCTGCCTCGTCATACCTGGCTGGAACCAAAAATACAGCGAAGCCCATTTTTTTTTTAATTTCTAGAACTGATTCTAGAAAAAAAATTACGTGGGGCTCCACCATATTTTTGGTCCAGCCAGGTACAACTAGGCAGCTGGGGGCTGGAATCCTCAGCATAGTGAGGCCCAAGCGTTCTGGGCCCCCCATGCTGTGAATTGCAGCCCGCAGCCACCCCAGAAAATGGCGCATTCATTGAAGCGCCATTTTCTGTCGCTGTACCCATGCTCTTCCAGTTGCCCTGGTGCCGGTGGCTAACTGGGTAATAAAGGGGTTAATGCCAGCTTTTTATTGGCAGTTGGCACTAAGCCGAGATTCATAATATAGGGCCAATGTTAGACCCGCCATTAGGAATCTCTGGTAAATAGTCAGAAAATACACACAGAGAAAAATCTTTTTATTTAAAAAAAAAAACACAAACAAAATTCGGACTCCATCTTTATTATAAAGATCCGACGTAGTCCACAACGAAGGTCCCACGACGCTCGATCGCCTCCGACGTAGTCCACAACGAAGGTCCCACGACGCTCGATCGCCTCCGACGTAGTCCACAACGAAGGTCCCACGACGCTCGATCACCTCAGCTACATCCAGAGACTGCAGCAAGGGATCAAGTGTCCTCATGTTGTAGTCTCTGGGGTCAGAGTCATGGTACACGGTACGGCAGATCATTGCCATACAGTGCACCATGACTGACCCCAGTGACTACAAGGGGACACTTGATCCTTTGTTGTAGTCTCTGGGGTCACAGTCATGATGTACTGTATGGCAATTATCTGCCGTACCGTGCTTCATGACTGTGACCCCAGAGACTACAACAAAGGGATCAAGCGTCCTCTTGTTGTAGTCTCCGGGGTCAGAGTCATGGTGCACGGTACAGCAGATCATTGCCAAACAGTGCACCATGACTGACCCCAGTGAATACAACAAGAGGACACTTGATCCCTTGTTGTAGTCTCTGGGGTCACAGTCATGAAGTACTGTATGGCAATTATCTGCCGTACCGTGCACCATGACTCTGACCCCAGAGACTACAACAAGAGGACACTTGATCCTTTGTTGTAGTCACTGGGGTCAGTCATGGTGCACTGTATGGCAATTATCTGCCGTACCGTGCTTCATGACTGTGACCCCAGAGACAACAAGGGATCAAGCGTCCTCTTGTTGTAGTCTCTGGGGTCAGAGTCATAGTGCACGGTATGGCAGATCATTGCCTTACAGTGCACCATGACTGACACCAGTGACTACAACAAGAGGACACTTGATCCCTTGTTACACCCATGCGCCCATCCATCCACACATGCACCCATCCATCCACGCATCCATGCGCCCATCCATCCACGCACCCATGCGCTCATCCATCTATGCACGCACCCATGCACCTATCCATCCACACACCCATCTATCTTTGCACCCACGCTCCCATGCACGCACCCACGCTCCCATGCACGCACCCATGCGCCCATCCATCCACGCACCCATGCGTCCATCCATCCACACACCCATGCGTCCATCCATCCATGCACGCACCCATCCATCCACGCACCCATGCGTCCATCCATCCATGCACGCACCCATGCGCCTATCCCTCCACGCACCCATCCATCTTTGCACCCATGCACGCACCCATGCGCCCATGCACGCACCCATGCATCCACCCATGAACACACATACACACACACCACACACATACTTACCTCTCTCTCAAGATCCTCTAGTGAGGAGGAGGAGCCTGGGAGAAGAGAAGGAGCGCCACACCGAGGAGCCGCGGCACCACGGAGGACGACGGAGGACGGGTGAGAGGGGACACGGGGGGGGGATCCGGGGCAGGAGGGTTGCGGGGCAGGAGGGTTGCGGGGCACGAGGGTTGCGGGGCACTAGGCACCCACCGGCGCGCTCTGGCCAGCGCCGGCGCCAGACCGCGCCAGTGCCTGCACCGGCGCCGGAGCCTGCAGCAGCGCCAGCATGCGGGTTACGGGAGGCTGCTGAGAGGGGATCGGTGCCGGTGGTGGGTGGGGGGTTAACTTGGAGTCAGAGGGGCTGAGGAGGGGGAGGGCACCCGTGCACCCACCCCTCCAAGCCTGATTGGAGAAATCCAATCAGATTTGGAGGGGAGAATCGCTCTGATTGGTAGTTCAGATTAAACTGCCAATCAGAGCGAATTCAGCCACGAGGGGGAAAAAGCCACCCCCCCAGGACAATGTACAGGTCCTCATGTTCCCGCAGCACCAGTGACATATCACCGGCCCCGATCACCGGTGCCGCGGGAACGCGATCCTGCCATGACGTCGTGGGACGTCACAGGTCGGGAACGCATCGACTTCTATGACGTCCCACGACGTCATATGTCGTGAAGGGGTTAAGGCTTGATATCTCAACATCCATTTCAGCTATGAACATGAGATTACCTCATCCTAGAGACAATCGTCTTGGCTATCTCATACATATATTTGACTTGTAACTATTTAGCATATGATTAGTTATGCAGATTCTTGTCATGTCACTTCATTTTTTTTTTTTTAAACCTAACCCTGCTTTACTCTTCCCCACAACTTTATTCTTGACCTGTCTGGTATGTTCTTTGGTTTACACGATGCTGTTTGATTCCTAATGTTCTCAAACAAACCTCTGAGGCCTTGCCATAACAGGTGTAGATATACTGAGGTAATTGGTCACTCAGGATGTTATTTAGGGGTATCAGAATACAGGTGGCATGTCACAAAAATATGAAATATTGTAAAACTGTATGAATCATTTTCTTTACATTTCATGAATACTTCATTGTGCTGGTATTTGTATTGCTCGTAGGGGCGAGCATCCAAAAGTGAACTCACTGGACCACAAAACCAATTGACAACTGGAGGAGCAGACCTGAATGGCTGCCCAGCCTTTGCTAGAACCTCAGATGGAGAGGCTAGGCTTGTGCAGGTTGGTAGCTACCAGGTGCAACACTAGGGGGTTTCAGTACCACGAGATCTGGCTCCAGGGGTCTAGACCCTATGGATAGACACAGTCTCAGCATAGGGGCATCCAGGAAAACTGGATGCAGGTAGGTACAGTCTCTGACCAGGTGCAGCCAGGACAGCCGGATGCAGGCAGTGCAGGCTTTGAGTATAAAAGCCAGACTTATACAGATGTTGCAGCAGGACTGGTGCAAATGGTGTGGCAGCTGGACTTGCACAGATTATGGAGCAGCAAGTCTGGTGCAGATAATGTGGCAGCAGGACTGGCATGGATGATGCAGCAGCAGGTTTATTGCACATGGTGCAGTAGCACAGTGGAATTAGGAACAGACACAGTTCAGGCAAAGCACAGACACTGGATTCAGCTGGGGGACTTGAAAACTAGTAGCTTGTCTCTAATGCATAGACTATCTTGCTCCGGAACTTCCAAATGGGGAAGGTGCCTTAAATATCTCTGTGCTTCTCAGTCATAGGTGAAGCATTTCCTGGTAGGGAGTGCTGACCCTTAAAGGACTTGGGGTGTGCTGCAGCCCTTGGAGTAGGAAGTATCCAATGCAGCCCGGGCAGATGTCGCAGGACCGCTGGAGGAATGAGTTCACCACGGCTGCCAGTCTCCTAGCTGTGTTGGTGCCAACGTCGTGGCGGATGTAACAGTTTGGCACATAAAATCCCAATAAAATACATTTAAGTATATGGATATAAAAAAATGAAAAAATGAGGAAACGTCCTCAGGTATGAATCATTTTCAAGGCACTGTAATTGAGTAAAGTTAGCAAGGATTCAGAGTTGTACTGATCACAACTTGTATTATCAAATTCCTCCATGTTTTCACATGGAAAAGTGATGGGAAAGGTCCAAACTGTGAATTTTAGCCAGATGTGCAACCTGTTGATAAGTCTGTGACAAAATGCAAAGAGGGAGAGATATTGGAACAATGCCTGGCCTCTAAAAGCACTATTAAAATAGTTTAGATTTTTCTTTACGGCATAAGCATCCTGTGTAAGAAAAAAGATCAGCATTATTTACCCCCTACCATTCCGGTGCTGCCTCTGTGCCGTGCTTCCACTGTTTGATGATACAGCTATAAAATCGCTGCAGCCAATCACTAGGAAAAAAAAGAGTATGGTACTGAATTCCATAAACTCAGCAACTGCAAACTCTGGAATCTGTTTTTATCTGAAATGAATTACCCAAAAAAGATTTATAATTTTTATTCTGACTTTATCAGACAGGTTATATCAATCCATTATTTAGGTATCCCAATAATGAGGAAAAGTCAATATTGTTTTCAACCTAAGAAATGATGGGTGTACTCAACAGTAAATAAGTACCTTCTGAAGGTTCCATTATTCAAATACATTTTTCTCTTTGAATAACATTGGTTATATAAAGGTAAAAAATATTGGAATTCAGAACTTTTTTTTAATAAATCGACTTTACCTATTTTTGTTGCTTTTACTTATGTTAAGCAATATTTTCAATTAAACATGTCTATAGCATTGATCATTGTAACAAAAAGTGGGCTGCACTCAAATGCTAAAGGCCGCTTTACACGTCACGATATCGCAACACAACTACGATAAAAAGTCATGTGGTAGGGGCGTTGCAGTTGATATCGCTCGTGCGTTGTGTCGTGTAAATGGGCAACGCAACTCAAAAACGATGCAACTACGATATCGTTTCTGGATTGTGCATGCTCTTCAACCTTGCAATATTGGCTAGGCTATCTGGCTAGATCGTGCTATGTGACAGCGCAACTACGATTTGGAGCGCAACTTCCCCTATTCACTCCAGTGTTAATTGGTCATTCCCTGAGTTGCTCAGACACAGTGTGAAAAAGGGGCGTACTACATCGCAGTTGCGTTGCCTGCCGATATCTCCCTGTGTAACATCTATGCGATCTTGGACAAGTGCCAAAACGTGCGTGAAGTTGTATGCAATATCAGAACAATATTGCGATGTCTAAAGCGGCCTTAAGACATTCTTATTTGGATATAGAACTGCATTACAGTTAAGGAAATTTAGAAAATGGAGACACTTAGCTAGTATATATGGCCATATATATGACCAGCGAATAGCCACGTCATGGCCTCTCCCCTGTACTGGATCCTGCCTAGAGATGAGCAAACCTTTGGAAGTTCTAATTCGGTTCAGTTCACCGAACAGGAAATGTTCAATGAACAAGTTTGGATTCGGTTCAACAAACCTTCCGAACCCCATTCAAATCAATGGAAGGCAAAATCAAGGGCCTAGAAATCAACCTTAATAGGGGCCCAAAACTGCCAAACAAAGCTCAAACCGTTTTACAGTGGAGCTGTTTTGGCATAGACATTATCTTCATACACATTGCAAGCTCCAGTGCCACACTTAGCATGCTTGCAGGGCCACTCATAAACCTCAGAAATCCTCATCATGACTTTTCTGAGGTTGTCAGGATACACAGCAGGCATCACACAGAAGAGACCTAGCTGTGGCCCTGGCATGTTGCTTGATGTTTTTTTTTGGAAGCAGATTTTGAGAATCTGCATGTCTATTCAGAAGCCAGCAAAGTCTATGAGAGTTCTGAAGTACTGTGCCAATGTGTTTTTTTTCCTTGCAGAATTGGTGCAGATTTTGACGCAGAAAAAAGAAATCTGAACCACATGGGCAAGGAAATAAAAAAGCAATGTGGGCACAGCACAGCACTTCTGACCTGTCATAGACTTTGCTGGCCTCAGGATAGATATGCAGATTTTAATGCAGATTCTCAAAATATGCGTGAAAAAAAGATCAAACAACACACCATGGGCACAGGGTCTAGAGGGTCCAGGGAGAACTGCAGTTGTGGTGAAAGATCTTGAGGATTCCTCTTGTCCCCTGGCTACTTCCACAGAGACTTCTAGGGCAGGGATGACCAGCTACAGCCTTTAAGATCAACAGTGCAAGTTTTAAAGATTTGGTTAGCATTCCTCAGGTGCTAATTTCATCACTCGCAGAGGTGATGATTGCAACACCTTGTGCAATGCTAAGGAAATCCTGAAAACATGCAATCTTCTACAGTAACTATAGTACCAATATAAAAGATTTTCTGATAGGAGCAGTTAATTTTTTATTAAAATAATGAAATCTAACTATTTTAGTTTCAATAATAGATTGAGCGTGGCTGAATTTTAGTTACAATGTATAGTTTATAGTATAGATTGAGTACTACATTTTTGTCTTATTTAGATTATAGAGTCACACCCCGTGTAGTGCACCCTTCCCCGGTGCTGGAGTCTCTGTTATCAAGTCTTCTACTCGCCCATTCCAAGATAGTATTTTAATCCAGAGAGAGGCTGAGATTTATAATACAGGTATAAAAGTAGGTTAGGACTAGAGATGAGCGATGTTCGATTCAAAATGTTCGCCAATCTGAAATTCGAGCTGTTTTTGGCGGTGTTCGAGTCAATCTACGAATTCGAACAATTTGCTTCAAATTCGGCAGTTCGAGATTATGTTCGATAATGCTTCGATCACCAAAAGCTTAACCCTAACCCTAATACTGTTAATGAATGTTAATATCCAGTTTCAGTGTATAGTGTGTGGGGGGTAAGGGGGCAGGGTTTAGATCTGTGCTGCTGAAATAATGCCGATCTCAATTTTTTTTTCTCCTAACTGCATTGACAGTGGGGCAGTGCAGGTTGTCAGCATATCACACACACAGTAAAGTGCATTTTTTGCACACAAGCAAGGGTATGCGTCATTGGCTGTGTATGTCACACGCCCTATAAGACCCGGTCATTTTCCCCATCGCCACCATTTCCTCTGTGCTGCAGTTGTGTGTCAGTCAGGCACCGCTACTGCTGCTGTGGGCACTATAAGGTCTTAGTTAGATAGTGAGCGAATCTCAAGTTAGATAGACAGATAGGCTTAGGGAGTAGGGAGTAGCTAGAATCTCAGCCCTTTTGAGGGCTACTTCAGACAAGTAAGGAGTAGGGATTAGCTGTAAATATCAGTCATTTTCAGGGCTACTTCATAGAAGTAGGGACTAGTTATAATATCAGCCCTTTTGAGGGCTAGGTCAGAGCAGTTCCTAGCAGTTTTTGCCAGGCAGCATGTCGCAGACAACATCACCGCTTCCTTGAGAAACTCTGTGCGTGACAGGGTGCATTTCACCACAGACACTTGGACCAGTAAGCATGGACAGGGGCGTTACATGTCGGTGACTGGGTACTGGGTAACTATGGTGAGAGCTGGAGAAGGGTCTGCTGTACAAGTCTTGTCTTCCCCATGAGTTGTGCATCAATCCTGGTCTCCACTGCTTCTGCCTCCTCAACCTTGTCTCGGTCCTCCACCTGCACCCAAAACCTGTCTGGTAATGCCACCTGCGTTGTAACTGTGCACAAGGAATCCAGCACGCCTCCTTACTATGCTGGCAGCAGGGCTCAACGCCATCAGGTGGTGTTTACCTTCAAATGTCTGGGAAATGTGAGTCACACAGCTGAGGAGTTGTGATCGGCTCTGGAGACTGAGTTTCAGCAATGGTTGTCTCCACTCAACCTGCAGCCAGGGAAGGCCATGTGCGACAATGCTGCAAACCTGGGTGCGGCCCTTCGCCGGGGCAATGTGACACACGTGCCTTGTATGGCTCACGTGTTGAATCTGGTTGTCCAGCAATTTTTAACACACTATCCGGGCCTAGATGGGCTTCTGCAGAGGGCACGGTCGCTGTGTGCTCACTTCCGGCATTCGTATCCCGCAGCTCAACGACTTGCATCACTCAAGAAGTCTTTCGGTCTGCTGGTTCACCGTCTGAAATGCGATATGCCGACACGCAAGATTCTCACCTCGTCGCCACCAACACAACAAGGAATTGATCCTCGTGGATGCGCAAGACACATGAGCGCCTTCTTGCAGCACTACCTGCAACATGACCCTCAGATTGTCCGAATTAGAAGTAATGCCGACTACTGGGTTGCCACACTCTTAGATCCCCTGTACAAGACTAAATTTGGCGAAATAATTCCTGCCATGGAAAGGGACGCACGCATGCAGCAGTATCTGCAGAAGCTGTTACACAATCTTAGATTAGCTTTTCCACAAAACACCAGTGGTACACAGAGTGAATCTCACAGTTCTAACTTGCCAACCGTGGGACTGTCGAGTCATCACTCAGACCTTACCAGTAACACCATATCTGGTGGTAACACCAATTTTGTGGCATCGTTTCACAAATGTTTTAGACCATCGTCTGCAAGGCCAGAAGACACAAGAAGTCTGACAAATAGTCAACACCTAGATAGGATGATACAGGAGTATCTCCAAGTGAACATCGATGCCATAACTGTGGAACTGGACCATGGGAGTACCCAGCGTGGGGCAGGGGGGGGCAGCTGCCCCCCCCCAAGAGGCTGCCCCCCCCTCATGAGGAAGGGGTGAGCGCGGCACTGTGCGCACCTAGTATTAGTACCGCGTTATTATATGTGTGCAGTGCACTGTCAGTCACACTCGGCAGCTGAGGCTGCTGAGCTGAGGCGGCCACCGCACCTCCGCTCAGACTCCCCTCCCACCTGTCACCTCACTGTAGCAGCGCCGGTTAGTTGTTTACTTCAGGCTCCGTCCGACTCCTCAGTCAGCGGCAGCGCTCAGCTCAGCCTCAGTCAGTGTCACTGTCATGACAGACAGCGTGTGACATGGGGCGGCAGGTCGGCAGCTGCAGCAGCCAGCAAGTAGGGGCGCAGGTCTGGATCATCATCTCTCCGGCCCTCCGGGCGCCCTCAGCCTCAGACAGTGTCTGCCGACTGCAGATCAGCTCGGCAGGCACTGTCTGGGAGGCCTGCAGGGGGACTCAGAAGTGACCACTGAGAAGTGCTGAGGCTGAGTCCCTGGCCCTGCGGCTGCGGTGCAAACTGAAGTGGGATCCGTCTGGGGAAACTGCTGTGGTGAGGAGTGAGGCAGAAGCTCGAGGCGAGCTACAAAAGTACAAGAGGACAAGTAAGTTGGACAACAGTAACTAACACTGTTAAAAAATAGATGTATCTAAAAAAAAGTGATGTGGGGGGTGGGGGGTTGGGGTGATGGGAGAGCCCAAAGGGTTGTGTATGGGAGCCTTATGTGGGGGCTGCATGCTGTATATGAGATGACATGTACTCCCATCTCATATACAGCCCTGCCCCCCATAGGCTCCCATATCATATATACAGCATCCCTATAGGGCTCCTATATCATTCATATGTATGACCCCTAAAGGGCTCCCATTATTGGAGCCCTATGGGGGGGCTGTATATGACATGGGAGCCCTATGGGGCTATATGTGATATGGGAGCCCTATGGGGCATTAGGGGGGCTGTATATGATATGGGACTCCCATATCATATACAGCCCCCCATAGGGCTCCCATATCATATGCAGCCTATGATATAGGAGCCCTATGGGGGGCTGTTTGTTGCATATGATATGAGGACTGTATGGGGTATGAGAGGCTGTATATGAGATGGGACTCATATCATATACAGCCCCCCATAATGCTGCCATATCGTATACAGCCGACCACATAGGGCTCCCGTTTCAAATACAACCCCCCATAGGGCTCTCATGATGGGAGCCCTATGTACATGATACAGGAGCCCTATGAGGGAGCTGAATATGATTTGGGTGTCCTATGGCAGTGTTATATATGATATAGGACCCTATAAGGGGGCTGTATATGATATGGGAGCTCTATGGGGGGCTGTATATGAGATGGGAGCCCTATGGGACATTGGGGGGGCTGTATATGAGAGATGGAACTTCCATCTCATATACAGCCCCCCATAGGGCTCCCATGTCATATACAGCCCCCCATAGGGCTCCCAGTGGCGTAACAAGTCTGATGGGCACATGTGCGCAATTTAGGCCCCCCACCTTCCGCGTTCACGTTGGTCAGATGTATGGGCCCCGTGTAACATTCTAAATCCTATAAAGACTCACAAATTGACCCCTCTCCCCCTTCATTATGTGTTAATGTCCCTTATCCTGCTGTTTATGGTCCTCCTCCTGGAATATGGCCTTTTTCGTGGTATATATGTCCCCCATCATGGTTTATATGGTCCTCCTCCTCTGCCACCATAGTCCTCCAATTATTATAATGCATCCCCACATTCCTCCATACGTTACAATGTATTCCATAGTCCTCTATGTATTATAATGCATCCCATAGTCCCCCATTCATAAGGTACCCCCATAGTCATCCAATTATCATAATGCAACCCTACTATCCTCTATATAGTATAATGTAGCCTCGTATGCCTCCATACATTTAATGCACCTCCATACAGTATAATGCACTCCTATAGTTCTCCATATAGTATTATTCACCCCCATAATTCTCCATATAGTATAATTCAACCATAGTCCTCTATACAGTATAATGCACCATCAATAGTCCTCCATATAGTATAATGCACCCCCATAGTTCTCCATATAGCCCTCCATACAGTATAATGCACCCTCACAGTCCTGTGTTTAGCATAGTACAGCCTTCCATATAGCACAGTACAGCCTCATAATTCTCCATACAGTATAATGCAGCCACGGTGAGCCAACCCCTTTTTGCCCCATACTCCTCTGGCCAACATGTACTCCTTAAAAAAAATCTGTACTTGCCTCTCCTGGTTCCACCGCAGCTTCCCAAAACTGAAGATACAGGAGGAGGTGGTGACGCCGAGCGTTGCACAGTGTAACGCATAAAAGCAGGAAGTGCTGCCTAGTCCACACTAGAAGAAGGTGGGGCTTCCTGCTTTTTATTCGTTTTACTGTGCAATGCACGGCATCACCGTTGTGGTAAGAGGAAGTTCAGGGGGGCAGCAGTGGATAGCAGGAGGCTCAGTGAAACACACAAGACCCTTAGCGGCCATGTGCTGCTGCGCAGTGATGGTATGAGAAGCGGGCGCAACCTGAACGACCATGCCTTGCCCCCCCCTAGTTTTGATCCTGGGTACACCCATGAACTGGACCCTTGCTAATTTTGGGCTTCCAATCTGGAAAAATGGTCCGAGCTCGCCACTCACGCCTTGGAGATCCTGTTGTGCCCCGCAGCCAGCGTTCTCTCTGAACGTGTCTTCAGCGCTGCTGGTTGTGTGCTGACAGATAAGCGCACGCATCTGTCCAGCCAGAATGTGGACAGACTAACGTTCATCAAGATGAACAAGTCATGGATCGGCAAGGACTTTTCTACCCCTGTGTCATCCTGGGGAAACTAAAGGCTTGTTTATTTTTGAATGTGCTGCATGACAGTCACCAACAATTTTAAGCTTGCAACTGTGGGGCAATTGATGCCACTTAAGTGGTGTCTGTGCCCCAATCTTTGGAAAAAATGGAGACTCTTGTTGGAGTCCCCTTGCTGTGTTTTACATGATTTTAGACGGGCATGATATGCCTATATCTGTGTCTCCTCCTCCTTTTACTCGTCCACCTCTTTTCTTTTTGCATTTTTATACAGTATGTACTTGTCACTTTTCCATGTGTTTGTTGTGTCTTCTGAGTAGTTTGTCACCTTTTGGACACCTTAGAAGGTGTTTTCTATGTGTTTGTATGTGCTTGTGTTTGCCTGCCATTGTTTTCAATGGTATTCGACGGAGTTCAAGTAACATTCGACGAACACACCCCCAATTCGACGAATCGAATCAAATTCGAACACTAGGGTGGCGGCTCATGTCTAGTTAGAACTAGTTATGAGCAAAGTTTGCTTGACATGTTAGCCAATTTAATATTCGACCGAACAAGGCCAATTCGGCTCGGGTATCAGAAACACGAACACTTCCCCCAAAAGTTGCTGAACACGGCTTTGCTTGGGAAAAAGTTCGAAATTTAAAATAGTCCTAAAATGTTACTTTTATTTGGTGCCAAAATGCTCACTGGAAGCCCTGCTGGCTGGGGAAAATAACTAACTCAAATTTAGGTGTGTCCCTAGCCATCGGGTCTACCAGCTTGTATCAAGGTGAAGAATTTTTTGGAGCTTTAGATTAATTTTTTTTAAGCTTCCTTGAGTTTGCAGGTGTTTTTGACACCTGCAGGGTGTTAACTTTGGAAATAATACCAGATGTAACAGTAGCTGGGAAGTCCAGGAAGTTTGCAATGTCCTTAAAACATTTGTTTAAGAGAGTTTAATATTTTTAGGCAATTTTTTTAAAATATGTTTTTATTTTTTATGATTATTATTTTTTATTTATATTTTAAATTTTTTTCTGAGCACAAACCTCTATTATTGGAGAGGGTTACCAGCATGCAAGGCTACCTCGTCTACATTTATGTGATAGCAATTCATGTAGAAATAGTATATGGCCATTATATGCCCCACATCCATGATCTTATTGGTCTGTTTACACTGATGAAAAACCGTAGTATAGATATTGCTTCTTGAAAATGTGCAATCACTATTTCATGTCATAATAATAGTACTAATAACAATAATATTTATTCATTTATATTGCGCTATTAATTCCATAACTTATGTCCATTTACAACATCGTCTCCATTGGGGCTCACATTTCATGCCATTCATTTACAATACAGACTTTTGGCAAGTGCATAACTGTGTTATATGTATAATTCATCATACCATCATAACCAAGTTGTTATACCTTGTGGCCTGGGGAATTGGATTCGGCCATATGAGGGTAGGGGGAGGCATCTACACAGCATACCATCAAATGAATCTGCAGTTTACCTCAGGCAATGGGGGCTCATCATGCTGTCAGCACACAGCTTCTGCTCTGTTTAGTCAGCTGAAGAGTTGTGTGTGGGCCATCAACTGATAACACAGAGTAGAGACGATGTGAATGGAGAGGAGTCAGATAAGATTGCAGGAGCTGTGTGCTGACAGCGTGACAAGCTCCATTTGCCTGGGGTGAACTGATAATACACAGATCAGCTGTATCCACACTACACAGGCGTACATTGTGTAAGCCCAGCCCCCCACCCTTATATGGCCGTATTGAGTGTGTGTGGAGCTGAAGACTGATTTTCCTGATAACCAGCATAAATCAGGTTTAGAAACAGCATAGGGGAGGACATCTTCTGGAAGGTTTTTGAAAGGTTTTCTTCCAGATTTCACTTATGTAGTATATTTGAAAGTTTATTATAATCACTTGTTCTACATTATTATTAAACAAAATTTAAACAGTGGTTACACTTTAAGTCTCCCATGACTATAAGTAAGTCTTCTTTTGTCGTTTTGGCTATTTCTTCTTGGCCTTCTTCTAGTGACAATTATACAAGTCTACTCACCAACAACAGATGCCAAGTATTAGCACTCCTTGTAGTCATATAGAAATGACTCTATAGGCCCAGATACATGGCACGACATTGAAACGATGTCGGCAACGACTCGGGGGCGCGCAGTCGTTTTTGGCATCATTTCAACATCGCTGGTGAAATGTCACACATGTACATATCGTGAACAACTCACCAACGATGTTGTGAGCAGGAATCGTTCGTAAATCCAGCGAACGATCCCTGCTCATGCTGTGAATGAGCGAAGTGTCCACGACATTGTTATCGCGGTGTCACACAGAACAATGCAGCAGGTTGCTGGAGTTGAGATCGTCAGGTTTTCCAACATGTTGGTAAATCTGTTCAACTCCGATCCAACGATTTATCGTAGCAACTTGCCAGAGTCACATGCAACGAGGTCGCAACGACATCGCTGGTACGCCTCCAAACACTTGACGTATCAGTGCTGTCATTGACGATGTCGTGCCTTGTAATGGGGCCTTATCACTGACTGCATTGTACTTCAGGATAGTGCCTGACAATTTTCCGTTTAGAATAAAAGCGACACCATTTCTTCTTTGGTTATAATTGCCAGAATAGTCAACCCAATGTTCTTATTTCTGAAATGTCCGGTTTGAGTCTGTTATGGATGGTAGGTTTGGACATCAAAATATGCTCTTCTTCCTTCAATTGTCTGCTTGTCAAATCAATAAAATGATGTCTATGGACAATAGTGGCACTTGACTCATATTGGATTCAAATACAAGATAATTCTGTTTATTTCTGGAAAGTATCAAGATTATGAAGGTATTACAGTTACTTGTAATTGGTTGAAAATTACACATTTCATTGATCTAAACATAACTAGAATCTAATTGGATTAACATTAATTAAACACTTTACATTAATTAATTAATTAATCACATCTTTTATGCTCATACTGTCGGCCATACATTCAGAACTCAGTGGTCATTAGTTCCCTTTCCTTCAGGCACTGGCTAGGTTGCGAAATGCATCTGTCACAATCATATATTTTAAGTATTAAGAATTAACGATGTAGCCTATTTTTGAAGCAAATAGCAATACAAGTTATCAAATGTTTGAATATCTTCATCTTGTATATTGTGACCATTTCAGACTATTTCGTTCTTAGCAAACATTTTAGTTTGCTAATTCCAAGTAAGTCGAGTCCTTTTCTGTCCATTTCAGCTTTGATTATGTCAAGTTTTCTTTGATTCATGATTTGTATGTTGCAAGCTTCAAATTTTATATCTCTGCAGCTTTTGATCTTCCCTTTTGACCATGCTATATCAGTACCTAGATGTCCTAGCGACTTTAATTCTGGCATGTCATGAGACTTGATCATACTCAGGTCGCCCATCAGCTCTTCCCCAATAGCTTGTTGAGTGCCTTCCAACCTAAGGGATGCATCTTCCAGCACAATATCGAATTGCTTTAGTTGTATTCTTTATCAAGTTTTCTTGGCATGATATAGAAGTAGATTGCCAGTCATTTAGAAACACATACCAAAAAAAAAATACAGCCAAACTGTAACTAGACCACATATTACCATCACATATCACATATCAATTACAAGGAAGAACAATACAAAATAATATTGTGGTACCGTGTTCGCCAAAAATCGATGTAATTACCTATGTCCCAAAAAATTATCATAGTATTGTAGTAGTGATACTTTTATCAGCTAGCCAGAAATATTATATTTGTAAGCTTTGAGAGCTCAAAGACCTCTTCTTTAGACAATATCAAAAAAGAATTACTGAGACATAATTATTTTCACTTACAAGGGACAAATACTGTCACACCATGACTAGATCACATCAAATCACCCCATAGTGACTGAATGCAATATTGTTCATGAATAGAAATGACAATAATAATACCACTAATATCACCATCATTATACATAGGAGCTCTGCATAAAGTGTAAAGGTAATAAAGTGGTCACTGATCATGTTATACACTGGAGCTCTGTATATAGTGTATACTGTAAGTGTACAGGTAGTTCATGTTTACTTTTTTTCTTCAACCGCGGCAGGTCACTATCACTTCTTCCAGCAGGGATTCGTCAATGCAGAAAATGACGCATAGAGATATGTAGCTGATTAATTCAACAGTATATTCCCCCATTTGCCATCGTCACCATTTTCAGAGTATTACTGCTAGGGGCAGTGCTGCTCCCGCTCCATGCTACCTGGTGCTGTTCAGTCCATTTTACACAAAAAGATAGCCAGATACTTGATCACCTATTAGATAGAATAGTAGGGCAAGAAGGTCCAACCGGACATAGGCATTTTTTTACTGAGGACAAGTGTGATTCTTAAATCTGTGTATGTTGCCAAATCTGCATTTTTGCATACAGCATGGGATTGTCAAATTTTTGTGTTTCCACTAAAAAGGCCTCTATCCATTGATTGTCAAATCCCTCAGTTTGTACAAAAAAAGCCATGTTTTGCCTCGAACCAGTTATTGCCATATTTGTCAGTTTCCCCTAAAAACTAGAACCTATTCATAGCTCACATATAAAAAAGGTCCCTCACAACCAATTAACAAAACAAGTGTCTAAACATGAAGAATTAACTTCAATAGAAAAAAATGCTCAAAATAGGACCAGTATTTTAATAATATAGTAAACTTTATTATACTCAATTTATCAAGAATATACAAAAAAGAAATTATATAGCCGCAGAAGTCTATGCATACCACCAATGGCTCACAGTGCAAATAGTACAGTAGATGTAGATGCATACAATGACAAATCAGGGTCTATAGATTTCAATTATGGTACTGATATATCAAAATAAATATTAATCTACCATTTGGGAGAAAGACCCAATCATAATTTTAACAAATTTACATACCCAAATGCTGGCAAAAAGTAAATACTACAAGTATAGCATAAACTAAAAGCTAGGCAAGTGAATAGAAATAAGCAACCAGAGGTCCTCCACAGTAATTCGTAAAAGTAGAGCCACTGACAAATATCTGTGCTGCTCTCTAAACCGAAACAAACTGCTTCATAGGGAAATAATGTTAAGAGGATAATCCTCCTACCTAAATGTCAGCAGAAGATGTAACACATGAGTACACAGTAAAAAAATTGTCAATTTCCTAGAGATGTGGCATGGAAAGTACTGAGCTATATGCAGAGGAACTATGCTCCAGTCACCCAGTTTCCCCTAAAAAGGTGTGTTTGGCCTCTAAGCAGTGATTGTTAAATCCTTCAGTTTGTACCAAAAAGGCATTTTTTACTCAAAGAAGTGATTACAAAATCCTTCAGTTTCCTCTAAAAAGGCTGTGTGTGGCCTCTAACCGGTGATTGCCAAATTTTTCACTTTCACTTTTATATCAGTATTGAGAAAAAAATTCAAAGGTTTACCTATGATCAACAATAGGAAAAAAAAACTCAAAAAAGTGCAGAAGAAGCCAAAGACATGTGTCAGAGTATGTTGCTACAGTATACTACTGAAGTAATACTTGGCATGATAGAACACAATATGAAAAAATACTCTATTAATAATGCAAGCACCCATTAACTTAAAGGTATATTTTTTCTAAAGTGTGATGCAAAGTTATAAATTAATATACAGTATATATACACTGGCGATCAAAATTAGAGAATAACAAACTATTTTGTTACTGTTAAGGTCATTGTATTGTCCTATGTGAAAATATCCTAACATGAGTAAAATATCAGCATTTTAAGCCTATTTCATAAATTGAATATATTCCAAAGCGCAGAATAAAAATGCAAATGAGATGAATGGAAAAGAACATTGATCAAAATTAGAAAACACTTCAGATACCTGCAAGTTATTGGTGTTAATCTGGCACTTGGTGCTAATTTCCTTTATTATCTGACAAGCCCTATTTAACTGGTAGCCTAACTTTCCAGTTTGCACTCACTTTGCAAATATGGTGTGCTGTTCCAAAGTGACTGAAACCCTTAAATAGCAGCCATAGCAACAAAAGTTGGTCGTTTCAAGTCTGTGATTTCTGTAATATTGCAACTTTACAACATCCCAAACTGTTTCAAGTCACCCAAGAAGGCTAGTTTTTTAAGACGACAAATCCAAGAGGGGACAGGAAAATGCAGAGAATCTCAATGGAAATTGTGTCACTGTAGCTGGAATAGTTTGCACTGAACAGATTAAGGATCTGTCTTGTCATACAGTCTCACAACATTTAAGAGTGTTTGGACTGTAAACCCACTCTTCAGTGACCAAACCTCTCATTAGCAGAAAAAATTAAATGGCTAGACTCACCTTCGGTGAGAAGCATGTTGTGTAGACAGAGGAGAAGTGGTCCACAGTTCATTTTAGTCAATAAAGCAAGTTTCATTTATTCATGTCTGTTGGGAAACATTATGTTTATCAAGAAACTGTGGAAAGACTGAACCCAAAGTGTGTAAAGATGTCAGTGAAAGGTGGTGGAGGAAGTGTCATGGTTTGGGGAATGTTTTCTGCTGCAGCGGTTGGACCTCTCATTCAGCTACAGAGTCAATGCAAGTGTGTATCAGAACATCTTCAACAAGTGGTTCCTTACTTGCATTCAGCAATCAGCACTCAATCAGCCAGCAATTTTCACACAGCAAAAAGTGTAAAGCAGTTCCTTGAAACAGAAAACATTGAAACAACGAAATGGCCAGCCCAGAGTCCTGATCTAAACCCAATAGAAAACCTCTGTAAAATCCTTGGTGGTAACATTATGGCCAACAAACCCACAACAATCACAGAACTGCGAAAGAGACGAAGAAGAGTGGTCCAAAATCCCACCAGAGCAGTGTGAAAGACTAGTGATGTCCTGTGGCCACAAATTTGTCATTCACAGCAAAGGCCTATACACCTTCTACTGACTGATGACTGTTGGTGATGACCTTCACAAAATTTAGTTTTATTCTTTCTCTGTGCTACAGTCATTGCTGTTCTCTAATTATGATCAGCATTTTGTGTAAAATAAGGCCCCTTTCACATCTATGCGCCCCCTGCACTTGCCTGGCCTTCCTGCCCTGCGCTAGCACAAATGCAAGCGCAGGTGCAGTTTGAGGCAACTGCAGGCAAGCGCAGAGGCGCATGTATGCACCGCTCCTGTGCTCGGTTGCGCTCGGTGCCCCCATTACCTTATATGGTCGAGCGCAGGAGCCGACTTCCCCGAAGCGCGAGTGTGACTGGGCTGATGTCACCGCGCATGCGCTTAGTAAGACGCACCCGGAAACGCGAAATGTGACGTTTCCGGGTGCGTCTGGAGAAGTGCATGTGTGGTGACATCAGCCCAGTCACACTCGCACTTCAGGGATGTTGGCTCCTGCGTTCAACTGCGCTCGGCCATAGAAGGTAATGGGGGCACCGAGCGCAACTGAGCGCAGGAGCAGTGCATCCATGCACCTCTGCGCTTGCCTGCAGTTGCCTCAAACTGCACTTGTGCTTGCATTTGCGCTAGCGCAGGACAGGGAGGCCAGGCAAGCGCAGGGGGCACATAGATGTAAAAGGGGCCTAAAGGTTTAAAGTTGATAAACTTTGGTTATTTTGTAAAACACTGTTGTAGAGGCATAGTGTACGTCTTACACAATAACCTTCAAATGTTGATCAATGTAGATTATGCTCTGTCTGAAAAAATCAAGTGATTAAACGTTGTTCTCTAATTTTGGTTCCCAGTATATATATATATATATAGAGCAACATTTGAACTCTCTCTCTTGAAAAGTGTAGTGATAGAAACAACTAAGATCCTGTGCAGAGCCCTCAAACTCCCATGCCTCTAGTAGAGGAGTCAAGAGTGAGGAAGAGTAAATAACTATCCCACATCACGTAGGTGAGAAGGTCGTTTTTTTATATTCACACAGTTTTTTAAAAAATTTAAAATGTGAAAACATTTTTTTTGACTACTTAGTGCAAGGTGATACAAGGTGAAACCAGCCTTTATGGTGGGTTTACACACACCAATCATTGTATCCAATATCTGAACCAATCTCTGGTTGCAGTGAAATCATGGACAGATTGCTCCATGTTGTACACAGCCACAAAATGGAACTATGTGTCCATGATTTCACTGCAACCAGAGATCTGTTCAGATATTGGATACAATGATTGGTGTGTGTAAACCCACCATTACTCAACAGACATCGGCCATGTTCACACACATGCGTTTTTTTGACCATCTCTGCGTTTTTGGGCTGTTAAAAAAAACGCAGGTGCGTTAACGCAAGGTACATTTGAGTGTAGCTGCGTTTTTCAGCTCCATTTGCGTTTTTTACCCCTAGTCCAAAAAACACTGCATGCAGTGTTTTTGGGTGCTGTAAAAAAACGCATGTGCGTTTTTCCAAAAACGCATGCGTTTTTTAACATGGGGCCCTATGGGAAACGCATGCAAAAACGCATGGTACATTAGTACCTTTTAGTGCCATTCAAAAACGCATGCGTTTCCCATAGGGGCCCATGTTAAAAAAACGCATGCGTTTTTGAAAAAACGCACATGCGTTTTTTTAACATGGGGGCCCTATGGGAAACACATGCGTTTTTAAAAGGCACATTTATGCACCCTGCGTTAACGCTTGCGTTTTTGCCTGCGTTTTTGGTGAAAAAATGACTAAGTCCAAAAACGTGGCAAATCCTTTCAGACACACAAGGGACATTTTTAGCACTCTTAAAAAAACGCAAGTGCTTTTAAGAGTGCTAAAAAAAAACGCAAATTGTGTGTGAACATAGCCATCGCCTTTCTCATCACTGTATCGGAATATCGGAGCTCTGGGGATTCTATATTTAAGAGAGCATAAAATCCACTTATGGGAATTTGACAAAATGAGTTTAATGTTTCTGGATATCGGAATATGTAAAAAAAATTACGTTAAGGCAAACATAAAATTTTTTTAGTATGTATTTTAGATATTAGAGCATCTTTACATGATTGACTTACCTCCTTAAATCCTGGTATAAAACATCATGGTCCAATTAAATTGGAGGCACCCACATCTTTTTCCGTCTTCTGGACGACAGCTGCTATAAGATAAATAATTGGTTACTGCACACCACATGATTTACATATACTTTGGATTACCTTGTTCATGGGACAACACAGCAGATTCATTACTGTGATTAGTAGTTGGTGCAGATAAAGCCCGCAGAGCCGCATCGGAGGTTCTGTGTTTGGCATTTTTAATACAGTTCATTCTAAAATGGAGAATGAAGAAGAAGGGGTTGAACAGGGGTTTTTCAACTAGTTTATTTAGCATTCATTAGTGTCTAAAAACACTTGAAAAACGCAGGTAGAAATGCATCAAAAATGCGTTTTTCCTGCCAAGAAATGCAGAAATACTTAATGTGTGCACATATCCTACCAGTCATGTAATCGAATCACTAAGTATTTAGTTGTATCATATGAAACACCTATGTAATATGTATAGGGCACAGGCTTCCTTTTCTACTGGGGTAATATATGATGTGACTTTTCATTCTGCCCCAGACACATTAGAATTGGTGTTAAAATAAGAGGCTCCAGGCTTTTCAGAAACAGACACTGTGAAGAACTGTCTAATCATTTATGTTCCCTTACGTCCTTCTCATCTCTGCTTTGATTGACACTTTGTAAATATGCTCGGGGTCAGAGAGCCTTTCATCTTGTGGAAAACTTACAGAGTTGTTGATGGTATTACACTCTATTTGGTGACTTCACAGTTACATAAAATGTTAACTGCATGTTCTCTGAAGATGTTGTCAGTTTCCTACTCCTTTCACTAAATGACCTCTCTACCAATATGTATTAAGTTTGGCTACGTGTTACTGAATTCAATTCCTTTCCAAGTAAGACCTCTATATTAGCAATATTTCTGATCAAATGATGAGGCATGATTTTCTTCATTATTTAAAGTGGATTCTTGTATAGTGTGCCAATATAAATATTTTAAATTATATATGTATTGATTTGCTGCAACAGTTGGATTAGGCCCTACAATAGTGCTGTAAAAAAATGTAAAGGCAGGACGCAAAAACCTCAGATCACTTTTTGCCCATGCTATATTTTCTTTGAATTTGGTGGCTAAAATACCACATTATCAGCATACACAGATGTTTCTAGAATACATTGGCTCAGTGGTTAAGTACAACTTCTCCAAGGAGTTTGTATGTTCTCCCTGTGTTTGCGTGGGTTTCGTCACTAAGGCAGTATTCGGGGAATTTAGAATATTAGATCCAGTGAGGACAGTGATAAAGTGTTCCAGAAATAAATGTCCCTAAATAAGCAAGTAAAATAAATATTATATTAAAATATGTACATGAAACATATTTTAATATTTTCAGAATACTTTCGCCAACTTCCAGAAAACTCCCTTTAGTTAAACAAGAATAAAGGAAAATCAAAAACAGCAAAACACCAAACAGTGCAAAATAAAGTCCCTTATCTTCACATGCTCATTTTGTTAAAAAAACAAGAAGAATCTCAAATTACACAATGCTGTGCCTCAGGCGCTGTTCACATTGGTGTCTCGGTTTCTGAGTTAAACTAAAGGTACCATTACACGCTTCAATGTTGTAACGATCTCACCAATAATTTCAGGGGAGCGCGGTCGTTAGGACATCTTTTTGATATCGTTGGTGACATGTCACACGTGTAGATATCGTGAACGACGCACCAGCGATGCAGCGAGCAGCTATCTTTCGCACAACCCAGCGAATGATACTTGTTCACTGTTGTGAATAGGCGAAGTTGTTAACGACATCGTTATCGTGGTGTCACACACAACGATGCAGCAGGTTGGCTGAACGACGCTTGTCTGATTTGAGCACATGTTCCAACGATGTACTAACGATGTCATTTGAACAACTCCAAACCCCTGACGTTTCAGCGATATTGTTAAGGATATCATAGCGTGTAACGGTACCTTTACAATAACAAAATCTCATCAAAGTGTCCTCCACCAGGGCTGAAAAATTATAGAACAGAGTCTCTGATACATATGTTAACAAAGTCTAAGCTTATGTTCTCTACTAGATGATGCTATGCTATATTGAATTTAAATGGGTATGAATTCTGAACAGATTTTTAATGTTTTCTCAACTTCAATCAAATTTAATAAATCTAATATATAAAGCTGAATGTGTGTATGTGTGTATGTGTGTGTGTATGTATATCCGGGATTGGCATCTACACCGTCGCAACTATAGCCACAAAATTTTGCACAGTCACACGTCTCGACCCCGGGAGCGTCATAGGCTATGTTGTGAGGCGAAATTTTAACCCTGCGCATTCCAGTTCACCAAACAATTTTGGCCCTATCTACATAATGGGGAAAAAGTGAATGGAAAAATATTGGAGGAAAATCGACAGCTGTCAGCTATAGAGACAAAATTTTGCACAGTCACACGTCTGGACCCTGAGAGCGTCATAGGCTATGTTGTGAGGTGAAATTTTAACCCCGCGCGTTCCAGTTCACCAAGCAATTTTGGTCCTATCTACATAATGGGGAAAAAGGGAAAGGAAACGTGTGGGAGGAAAATCGACAGCTGCCAGCTACAGCTACAAAATTTTGCACAGTCGCACGTCTTGACCCCGGGAGCGTCATAGTCTATGTTGTGAGGCGAAATTTTAAACCTGCGCGTTCCAGTTCACCAAAAAATTTTGCCCCTATCTACATAATGGGGAAAAAGTGAATGGAAAAGAGTTGGAGGAAAATCGACAGATGTCAGCTATAGAGACAAAATTTTGCACAGTCCTACGTCTGGACCCCGGGAGCGTCACAGGCTAGGTTGTGAGGCGACATTTTAACCCCGCGCATTCCAATTCACCAAACAATTTTGCCCCTATCTACATAATGGGGAAAAAGTGACAGTTACCAGTTGACAGTTGTGAATGAGAGGGGCTTAATGATAGCGCCAAAGACTAACAGCACATACCAGCATATAGTCACTAAGGTCGGGCCCCAACATGAGATATTCACCACGCACGGGGACATGTATACACAACACACGCACACAAAGAGTAACAGCAAGTATATAGTCGCTAAGGTGCAGCCCCAACATTGGATACTCACCACGCACCCGAACAAACACACACCACAAAGAGACACACACAACACAGAGACACACACACCCCCCCAAGGGGACACACACACACTCTATAGTGACACATGCACTCACCCCACAGGGACACACACACACACACCACAATGAGACACACATGACACAGACACACACACCACACAGACCCCCCCCACAGGGACACACACACATACACACCCTATAGGGACACATGCACTCACCCCACAGGAACACACACACACCACAAAGAGACACACACCACACAGAGACACACACAACACAGAGACACACACACCCCACACAGACACCCCCCCACAGGGACACACACACATACACACCCTATAGGGACACATGCACTCACCCCACAGGGACACACACCACAAAGAGACACACACAACACAGATACACACACACACCACACAGACCCCCCCACAGGGACACACACACATACACACCCTATAGGGACACATGCACTCACCCCACAGGGACACACACACACACACCACAAAGAGACACACACAACAGAGACACACACCACACATACCCCCCCACAGGGACACACACATACACACCCCAGGGACACACACACCACACAGACCCCCCCACAGGGACACACACACATACACACTCTATAGGGACACATGCACTCACCCCTCAGGGACACACACACCACAAAGAGACACACACAACACAGAGACACCCCACACACACACAGACACCCCCCCCCCACAGGGACACACACACATACACACCCTATAGGGACACAAGCACTCACCCCACAGGGACACACGCCACAAAGAGACACACACAACACAGATACACACACACCACAAAGACCCCCCCTCAGGGACACACACACATACACACCCTATAGGGACACATGCACTCACCCCACAGGGACACACACATACACACCCCAGGGACACACACATCACACAGACAGACACAGATGTGCACAAACCACCTCACACAACTCGCCTCATACGTGTGCTATCTTTATTTTCCAAGCATAAACATCTGATTAAAAACAGCCAATGTGCAACACATGTGCCATATAGGGAATTAAGGCAGATGTCAGTCACATGAGCTGTCTATTATGTGTATGTGTGAGGTAACATATACTGCCCGGCCAGGGGGAGGGTTTACTGTTGGCTGGAGATTTATTAGGCTGCCTATAGCAATCAATCACAGCTCAGCTTCTATTTTCCTACAGGTCATTAATATGACATATTCAAATTCTATTTTGTTATAGCTAACAGCAGTTATTTATTAACCCGGGCGTAGCCGGGTACTACAGCTAGTATATCCTAAATTTGTTAAAAGAATACTCCTATCCATTGAATAGTCTTTGTTCTCTGTATAGTTAGGTGGCTAATGGCCGCTTTACACGTCCCAACATTGTTTCGATATTGTATACAACAGCACGGGAGTGGGCACATTTTTGGCAGAAATCCAAGATCGCATAGGAGATGTCACATAGGGAGATATCGGCAGGCAACACAACTGCGATGTATACGCCCCCTCGTACGAGCGACCCAGGGAACGACCATTTAACATGGGAGTGAATAGGAGAAGTTGTGCTCCAAGTTGTTGTTGGGCTGTCACACAGCACGATCCTGCCAGATCGTCCATCCAATATCGGGCAGTTGAAGAGCCTGCACAATTCTTCCCGGATATCATTTTGGCATCGTTCTTGCATCGAATTGCACATTTACACCACACAACGCACGAACGATATCGGCGCCAACGCACGAACCACGTGACTTTTTATCGAAGTTGGACGACGATATCGGGACGTGTAAAGCGGCCATAAGAGTACTACTGCCGACTTAGCAGGAGACAGAGGTGAACACCTGAGATGACTTCTCTTCAGTCACTCACTTTATAATGAGAATAATCCTTAAATCAGCATGTTTGTAAATCTACTTTCTCATTTTTTAATAAAATATCTCAAATAGTTCAAATGATTTTCAGTACCTATCCAGGTTAAAAGTACAATAATCAGAAATGTACTAAAATGAGTTGCCACAATTTTTCTCCTTCTGGATAACATGGTTCTACAATTAAAAAGATTAAGACTTTTTTTTTTTTATATACATAGTAATAGATTAAAGAAACACATTCCAAATAGGGGAACTGGGATTGTGTATTTGTGAAAGGGGATTTTCAGATTAATGCAAATGGTGGCTCTTTAAGCAGTTAATAAAAAGTAAAAAAATATATTTTTATATTTTCCTTTACTTACTGTGTGACTTGTACAATATTTATGTACTTCATAACAGAATTTTCACATATTGTATTGTACTCAGTAAACGTACTGTATGGATACCCTATCCATCAAGTTTAATTAAATTTTGACTCCAATCGAATCTAATAAAATAATTTTATACCAAAACTGTCCTAGGACTCAAGATGTCCATATGAGTTAAGAGACACAACTTAGTGAACAGCTATCTTTCACATCTTCCCAATAAACAGAAACCTTAAAGGGAACCTGTCAGGTGGTTTATGCCCCCCAGCAATCACTGTTTGCACCTGCAGCTTCATAGTACTATTCTAATCATCCCTGTCTCAGCTCATAGTGTAATGTTAAAGGTGAAAGAAAAGCATTTATACACTTACATTTAAGTCCCCACCTCGGAGGAGGGGGACTGTCTGGCAGGATAATAGTTAACTCACTTTTAACTTGGATTGCTAAAGGACCTGTGTGATGTAATGCTCATGTGACCATAGTGGGCGGAGCTAAGCCAGCAAACGTATTATATTCTATGAGAACTTATCTCTGCCGATTGTAGTCACCTTTTTTGTACCTTAGCTGCCCTCTCGGTTTTGACTCGGACTCCTGACTACGTTCTTCGGATCCTGATTTTTCCCTTCCTGGCGACCCCCCTGCTCTGCTGCTCATAATAGGCAGCTACCCCCTGGGCCCACTGTAATTCCAGATCCCTGTATAGGGGTTAAGGATCTCGGGGTTTCTCGGGGTGCTGCCTTACCAGCAGCTCAGCCTCACAGCGGATGGTCGTCACAATATGATGGCAACAAAACTAGCCTCCAGCACAGTATGATTCCCCACATTGAATTCCTCCATAGTACCCCCCCCCCACATACAGTATGATGACCTACTGTACCCCACCACCTCCTGCAAAATATAGTGACCCCAACACAGCCCCCCACACGTTATGATGGCCCCCACACCACCCACCATACAGTATTATAGCCCTCCATACTGTATTATCACCCTTAGACAACCCTGTACACAGTAAGATGGCTCCTACATAACCCAACATACAGTATGATGGCCCCTATAATTCATACACACTGGATAATGGCTCACACACATTATAATGGCCCCAATTAGGCCTTCAAACCCCATACAATCCCATACACTTTATAATTGACTGCATAAAGTATTATGGCCCTCATTATCCCACCAAACAATATAGTGTCTTTCTCATAGCCTTCCTTAAAAGTATAATAGCCCCCACATAGCCATGAAAACAGTGTGATGCCCCCTACATAGCACTGAAAAATGTATAATGGTTCCACATAGACTTACAAGTATTATAATGGCTCCTATATATCCCTCCAAATATAATAATGGACAGTTTTGCAAGCAATATCATAGACACCACATATCCCTCCAAATATTATAATAGCCCCCATATAGACATCCAAATAATATAATGGCCCTCACATAGCCATCCAGTTAATTTAATAGGTTCAAATATGTACTCATTGATTGAAACAAAAATCTCACCTCCCCTTGTTCCCTCACTGCTCTGGTTTCCGCAGCTTGTGGTCTACAACTATGCACAGGAGGCACAATGTAGTGGTGTCATCGCATCCACTGTGCTGAGATTTTAGATGCTAAGACACAAAGGAGTCCAGAGCTAGTATAACTGGCAATGAATGGCAGAATTAAAAAAAAACATAAAGAGCACACAGCCACATCAAGGCTAAACAGCAGGTAGCTCCCAGCTTGGAGAACAAAGGACCAGAGTTGTTTAGTGTTGCTCACAACAAAATTACAGCACCACCTGGCAAAAGAAGCACTTAAAATAAGGATAGGCACTAATAAAGTAGTCACAGTACTTAATTCTCTACAGTTCAGCTTCCTGGTTCCATCTCTTGAATTTTCATCTTGATACATAGTTCCTATTCTACATTTACTATGTTCTGTTATCAGTCCCAGGGTGCATCAATGCAGCATCACATCGACAACTATAGGCAATGCCATCCCTGCCTGTTGAGAAGATGACTATCCTTTCCTCGGCATGCCCCTAATTAAGGAGGAACTGTGTAATCATCATCAGTAAGGGTACCTTTACACGCGGCTACATTTCTAGGGTGGCTACAGGTAACTTACTGGTTGCAGTGAAATCATGGAGAGATTATTCCATTTGTACACAGCAACAAGATAGAACCATGTCTCCATGATTTCACTGCAGCCAGTAAGTTACCTGTAGCCACCCTAGAAATGTAGCCGCGTGTAAAGGTACCCTAACTGTTCTAAGAGATTTTTCACAGTGGGTGGTACATTTTATGCAGTTTCATCATACAGGAGGTTTTGGGGATTAAGATGGTGCCCCCCTTAATAGACCATAAAATCAATCTACAGGTTAATAATATCTTTCCCAGGGAATCACCATGAAATTATATGATCCAATAGAGAAATGTATTAATTTTCAGATAGAGACATGAAATAAAAATAAAGTATTGCTAGATTAATTACACATTTGGGATTGACTAGTGACAAAATAAATAAAAACAAAAAAATTACCAGACTCTTTCTTTGACGGTAGAGGGAATTTATGACTGCTCATTCATACACGACAATATAAAGGGAATCTGTCAACAGGCTATTGCTTCCTCATCTTAGAGTAACATAATGTAGGAAAATAGACTCTGTTTGCAACAATACATCACTTACCGTATATACTCGCGTATAAGCCGAGTTTTTCAGCCCAAAAATTGGGCTGAAAAGTACCCCCCTCGGCATATACGCGAGTCAGTGCTGTATACCGATGTATACATCGGTACATACCGATGTATACATCGGTATACAGCTGACTCACCGCGGCCGGCTGACTCCGGTTTAGACAGGCGATTCTTCTTCCTTCCTTGTCACGGGTGGACCGCGCCTGCCGGTAGTGGGGCCCGGTGTAGTGCAGATCAAAAGTGAAGACGTCTTGCGGGAACAGATTAAAGGGGTTTTAATTTGTTTTCTTCGTGACGCCACCTATGAGTAGTTCGGTAAGGGCTACCGACGCTGCGGAACCTCCGGGGTGATGGACAGCAGCAAGATGTTACGCTCCCCACAGGGTGAGCGGTGATCCCCGGAGGCTGGAGCTGCTCAAGATGTTGTGCGGCAGCTGCAGTTGCCTTCTAGTTAATGACGGACAGTTCATAAGGAATCACAGACACAGGAAGTCTCTATAACGGTCTTTACTGTAACCATGAAGGCAATACACGGTATGCAGTGGTTACAGGTAGCGGACCGGGTGGACTCAGCAGTGGTAGTGTTCCTCAGAGATCCGTAAGTGTTCCTCCATTCTACCTGTCTTGTTCTAACCAGTGTCGCCCAGGAATACCAGGTCGGGTACGGGGAGGCTGCTTCAATGCCCTATCCATCTGTGTACGTTGTGGATGCTTTGGGGAGCCTTGGATCCCTCAGTGAGTACACCGCTGGTTAGACGACTGGTTGGTGGTGGGGTGCTCCTGTAAAGCTGCTCCTCCACGGGGCTGGTTCGCGTGACAGAGGTGAACTGCTGCCAGCTTCGGTACCAGTGAACCGGCTGTAAATTGTGGGCACGGGAGTCTTTTGGGAACCCGTGTAGTAATGCCCATTCCCGGATGATAAGGCCTCAGGTGCTGACACCCGTCCGGTGACGGCCCAGGGGCCCGCACGGGGTGCGGAGCCCCCGCTCCTCTCTCTCTCGAGGGTCCTCTCTCTCTCTCTCTCTCTGCTGTTCTGCTCACTGCACTCCACCCCCCAGGGCCTATGATTGGTCCCCTGTTCTAGGTGTTGCATGTTGAGTTGGATCTCCGAGTTAACTATTTCATTGCTGAGTCAGAGGATATTGCGGCTGCAATACCCTCTTGTGACGCACTCGTTGCGGGGCGCCACACAGCAGCCCCCGCATCCCCAGTAATCCAGGGCCCCCCCAGCGTCTCTCCGGTCACCTGAAAAGCAAACTATACTTATCAGTGTCCGCTGTCCGCGCCCGCTCGCCTCTGCCGTCTGCGATCCTCCATCTTCATGCGTCGTCTTCCGGGTTCCTGTGCTCGTCGCAGGGAATGACGTCGCATGAAAATGGAGGACCGCAGACGGCAGAGGCGAGCGGGCGCGGACAGCGGACACTGATAAGTATAGTTTGCTTTTCAGGTGACCGGAGAGAGGCTGGGGGGGCCCTGGATTACTGGGGCCCTGTATACTACCGCTGGGGCTGCTATATACTGCTGGGGCCCTGTATACTACCGCTGGGGCTGCAATCTATTACCACTGGGGCTGTATATACTACCACTGGGGCTGTATATACCACTGGGGCTGTATATACTGCTGGGGCCCTGTATACTACCGCTGGGGCTGCAATCTACTACCACTGGGGCTGTATATACTACCACTGGGGCTGTATATACCACTGGGGCTGTATATACTGCTGGGGCCCTGTATACTACCGCTGGGGCTGCAATCTACTACCACTGGGGCTGTATATACTACCACTGGGGCTGTATATACTACCACTGGGGCTGTATATACCACTGGGGCTGTATATACCACTGGGGCTGTATATATTGCTGGGGCCCTGTATACTACCACTGGGGCTATATATACTACCACTGGGGCTGCTGTATACTACCACTGGGGCTGTATATACCACTGGGGCTGTATATACTACTGGGGCTGCGTGTATACTACCACTGGGGCTGCTGTATACTACCACTGGGGCTGTATATACCACTGGGGCTGTATATACTACTGGGGCTGCGTGTATACTACCACTGGGCTGCTGTATCTACCTCTGGGACTGCTGTATACCACACTGCTGGGGGCTGTATACTTGTGCTAGGGTCCACCCTCGGCTTATACACGAGTCAATAGATTTTCCCCGGTTTTGGGGGCAAAAGTAGGGGGGTCGGCTTATACACGGGTCGGCTTATACACGAGTATATACGGTAGTTTACTGGGTACAGCAATTGTGACACAATCAGAGTATTTAGATGTAGCATAGCTCAAAAACATGACCGCATCCACACCATTGATTGTCTTTTTGTGCACTTTGCATGTTGACATTGTATATACATTGTATACACATTGTATATACAGCGCCAATTATATGGAACGGATTGCCAAGAACAATTCAATTAATTCCAAATAGCTATAATTTTAAGCGAGCGTTAAAAACACATCTCTTTAGACTAGCCTACCAACCTACCTCATCTATGTAACTATTTCCATTCTGTCCTCCAAATCTGGCCTCTTTGGTCATCAGTCTGCATCCTCCATGGACTTAGTAGCACTTTATCTGTACTTGTACAAATCCTGGCTGGTGACCGGTACTTTCTGCACTGAGGATCTTCACAGCCAATCTATGGGAGCTGGTAAACAGTACCTTGTGTTTACATAAGAGATGTGGAAAGTTGTCAATCTCTTTTAATGTTATAATCTAAACTCAATAGCCTAAACCTGGCCATATGGGCCTTATCTGTCATCACTTAGATCTTAGAATAGTGCATATTTATCACACCTCCAAATAATTCTTCTAATACTCAGAAAAGGGACAACTTATTAACTGTAGATTAATGGGACACTTGACAACAAATTGCATTACAATTATTTATTTATATTGCACCATTGATTCCATGGTGCTGTACATAAGAACAGATAAGTGACAGTGGCCTATGTACCAGTGTTGGGAATATGGCATATATTATAGCGAAGTTCAATGCTAATCAGGGTAATAACAAATCGTTGTACTGCTCTATAGAGGATTTCAATTATATCAGTAGATAGTGAATTCAGAATAATTCTTATGATATTTGTTACTTGATTTTGAATAGTCTGTACTTAATTTTTATGTTCTTTATAATGTTGATCCCATCTGTAAGTTCAGGTGCCCCCCACCATGATTGCAGGGACCCAGTCTACCTGCTAACCTTGTAGTTACACTCTCAATGCTAGCGAGCCACTCATTCCTCATTCCGTCCTATCGAATTGATATGTGGAAAAAAATTAGTCTCAATTCACTATAGAGCTAGGACAAAATAAATTTCCAAAAGCAGTTTTTTCTTTATCCTATGTTCAGATTCATCTCCATTTTTATTGTAATTAACCCTTGATCATCAAAAAAATTTTCAAGATCCCATCAAGGTATGGAAGACATAGGTATGTGCCGGACTCATGAGACAACACAGGTTACAAAGCCATACAAGAGTTGTAAATTTAAAGTACACTTGCCAATAACACATGCAAATATTCTTTCTTGTAAGTCTACGGGGACTTATCCACTTAAAGAGGACCTGTCACCCCCCTACTGCATGGCAATCTAAATGCAGCACTGAATGCAGCTTTCAGGGAAGGGGTCCCCCATGTGTCTGTGTGCTGTTTCCCCCCGAGATATAGCCTTTGTAAAACTTACAATTAGAAGCCATGGAGGCAGTCACTGTGGCTGGAGGGAACTTGATTGAGGGTGGCCATTCCATCCCCTACTGCCTCTCTGTACTGCTTCTGCTGTGCTGGCTCTGCCCTCCTCCTCTCCTCCTTTCTGTCATTCACAGCATGCAAATCATTTGTCCTGACGTCCGCTCCAGATTCCTTCCCTGACAAAGCATAAACAGCATTGTAGGAGGCGGCAAAGAGAGGCAATGGGAGATGGAGTGGCCACGTCAATCTCGCTCCCTCCAGTCAAAGTGACTGCCTCCATGGCTTCTAACTGTAAATTTAACAAAGGCTATATCTTGATGTACACAGCACACAGACACATGGTGGACCCCTTCCCTGAATGCAGCAGACAAGCTGCATTCAGTGCTTCATTTAGATTGCCATGCAGCAGGGGGGTGACAGGTGCTCTTAAAAATTAAATTGTAATTTGTGAAAAGGAAAATAGGAGAGTCCAAAGAGTTTTAAGATGGGAAGTGAAGTATGATCCATATTCAAAAGGGATTTTTTTTCACTACAGCCAGGATCAATGCTGCTTCCTATGCAAAATGATAAACCAAGCTTTACCTGCCTATGCCCTTGCCATGTGAATATTTCATCTGCAGCCCATTGCTTGACTGTAGTGGTCTTGTCAACAAACCCTGGCAAGGAGCAAGGACAAAGACACATAAGTACAGCTCAGTCTTGAATTTTATTGCATAGTCTTGTCCCTTGCTTTTAATGAAAATGGAAACCTCCTTAAAGGTTAGAGAAAAAGTAATGGTAAGGTAAATTGAGCCTATCTTGGTAAAATGGACTCAATTAGTTAATTTAAATCTGAATGTAAAGAAACAGAAAAAGTATCCTTGTACATGATAACTTGCCTTTGTTAACAGTGAATTTGGAATGTTTCTTTTTCCTCTATATCTATTTGTTTGTCTATCTGTCCTTTATAATAATGCATACAAATGTATTCTATTCTCTGAAAATGAAGAAAAAAACATTGTTAATGTGGTTTTAAGATTGTGGCCTTCATTATTACAGCAGGATTACAGCAGGAGAGACATATTCCTGAGCACAAGTATGAACAAGAAAATCCCTGTTAAGTTGTCCTGTAGCACTTTGTTGAGAGCAGTCACAAGCCATTTTGGAATTTGAGGATGTTGTGTGAACCCTGTGCAAATTGTTTCTATGCGAGGGCAAAACTCTCTGATGTTAATGTTAGTTGGAGTAGCACTGCTAAATATCTACACGGCGTGCCCAGACCCTGTGGCTCCAAGCACATCGCAGCTGGATAGTAGACAGTCCTTGGCCTCTGTATTTCAATTTACAGTGTGACAGTTAGCTTCTCTATCCCAGGAACAATGAATTATACTGAGAAAGTCTAAAATCAGATTCTGCATGTTGCTTTCTGTTTATTTTTTTTATTTTAATCTGTACAAATAAGTATATTGGTGTAAGGCATAGGGGCATTAAAAATACAAAAGATATTGTGTTGCCATTTTCCAGTTTATCCTTAGTATGTGTGATAGTTTGGTCTATAATTAAAATTCAATAATGTCTTAGTCTATACAGAGTACTGTACACTAACTAAAGTAGGAAGTATGCATGTGGGACATCACTTTGTTGTGTCCTGGAGAATACTAGCCTGCTTTGGGATGAAGACAGGGTGTATAACCAAGTCAACATGCCCACCCCCATTGTTAGTTACTGAATTTCTAAGTACAGTATATTCCTAAATAACTTATATTGGCTTCTACAAGGCCAGAATTTTAAAGAACCATACAATGAAATGAAAACTAAGTTTGTTGTCTCTTTTAGGATTATTTTAGAGTAAGGAATGTTATAAAATCTGGTAATATCTGAATCCTTTCCTTTATTAAGTGGAAATTATTAGTATAATAGACTTGCCCTGTATCCCTACAACAGAGTAGAGAAAAAAATGTTTTTATGGACATACTAATTTGTGCAAGAATGTACAGAATTTGGTATTCTTTTTCTTGTCAATTTTTTTTACATTGCACAATCCATTTTAAAAATAAAAATATCACCCTTGCAATTCTCACACTAACCACTGGGACATTTTAGATTCTTCCTTCCTTTTTTTAACCTGGAATTAACACAGCCACAATGATCGTATCTTTTGTATTGAAGTCTCTAATGAGCCTGAACAAAGATCATTATGAAGAGAAGGGGGAGCAGGGTCAGCCGTGATGTTGCCTATTGTGAATGGTGGATCCTGTGTTAATATGGTGCTCTTTAGGAAGTCAAAATGTAAATAAAAATCCCCAGTGGTCAGTGGAAAAATTGCAAGATTCCTTTGTATTTTTTAAAGATTGCCAAAATGTTTTAAAAATATATTTAATACAAAAGCTTGATTTAAACAGTAGGTCGGAATAACGTCAGCTCCAACAAGATATGCTGCTTCAGAACGATCACTTTGAGAGCTTTTACATATTTACCTTAGGATGTTATCTAGTAGAACATGACTTATTTAGCCACTTGAGATATATTTTTTAAATTATGGGTTTTTTCTGGTTTATCTGCGTTAAAAGCATAATGTGACAAATATTACAAACCAGTGCACGTACATTGTCAACATCAAACAAAACATGCATTTTTTGTCAACAAAACTCTGATGGACATCTAATGTAGAGAAAAACAGGATTGTTAACATACATGGTGAATGCAGATTAAGAATGGTATAGCAAAGAGAAATGTGTCTGGATTGTGTATATGCTGTTACACCTGCCACGTGGATCTACTTGGTTGTGACACTGATTGCCCTCTGGAGGAAGGAGTCTCCAGGAAAGGTGGCGGAGCGAGATGGCTCAAGCTGGCTGGTAGCATTATTCTGTAGTAGCCGGTGTATGCAGACAGGGATCTGGCACGGCAGTGTCACGCTTGAGCAAGGGAACAACCGACTACTGTGTGTGAGCGTGACGCACAGACCACCAATGTCTGGCACCCAACAGAACAAGGTTTCCCAGCCAGTCACCAACACTGGCACGAGCCCAGCCACCACCTGCATAGGCGTCAACAGAACCAGTGTCCCAGCCAGTGTGAGTTCATCAGCAGCAGCTGGTCTCCCATACTGGTACTAGCCCAAACACTCCCTGCTTAGCTAACACAAGCACCAAGTTCCCAGCCAGCAGATAACTCTATCAGCAGCCTCTGACAGAGGAGAGGGAAGGCTATTTAAAGTCAGGGAGAGGAAATTCCAGTTGAGTCACACATCAACTGTCACGCGCTTAGTTTGCGCTGACATCGCTGGATGCTGCTGTATGTGTTGTTTTCCTTTAAGGGGTGCATGAGGGATTGGTGTGAAGGTCCTGACTCCTGTGTTGTGCTCCAGAGCTGCATTAACTATTATGTTCAGCTGCTGGTTGAGTGGTTGAAGTGTGACTCACCTGTAATCCCCTCCCCTGGCTTTAAATAGTTTTCCTCTCTCTGTCAGATGCCTCTTATAGAGTTAGTTGGCTCTTGGTCATTGAGCTAAAAAGATGTTTTGCTGCTGTGCTAGAGCCTCCCTGGAGTTCTGTTGCTGTGTGAGAAGCTGTGATCCATGACCCGTGGGTGGAGGTAGGGGCCCTCAGCTTAGGGCTAATCAGGAGTTTAGGGTACAGGGTGGCAGCTCAGAACTCCTTACCATCAGAGGTACCTCTGAGATGAGGGAGAGCCAAGTACCCTAGCATCAGGGTCAGATTAGTCTCTCCTGACCCCTTTTACCCATCACACCATCAAGTTACCTGATTCCCTCACCTCCCAAGTGTGACATCAACTCCTCAAACAGCAGCTCAACATAATAGTGAGTGCAGCTCTGGAGCACAACACAGAAGGCAAAGACCTTCACAGCTATACCTTCTGCAGCTCTTAAAGAAAAACAACACACAGCAGCATCCAGCAATGTCAGTGCAATCTAAGCGCGTGACAGTATCCTCTCTTTTAAGAGAGACCTCCAGACTCAACAACAGATACATCCAAAATATGTCCACATCCCCTGAGTAACGAGATATGAAAGACGTTACGGGTTGCCAAAACTGGGGGTAGGTCAAGTCGGTACAGCACAGGATTGCAAATGGCCAATTTCTGAAACAGACCTACAAACCCAGAACTAGGAACCCCAGTAGCACACCTCCACCTGACGTGCTTGGACAACACCCACACATACTCATTCACACTCAGGTCTGGACCTATACGTTTATTTCCACACATGCGGGCACAGTCAGAGGGTACAGACTTAGGTAGGCAAGTAACAGGCGCATTTCTCAGATGCTCAGTAGAAACAACCACCCTTCCCCTACCCCTCTTCTTAGGACAACGTCCAGAGGCACCAGGAGTCCGGAGCGTGGTGTGCACTCCACCCCCACCCCCAGGTAAATTCCTAACCTCTGTGAGTGAAGAAGTTGGTGTAGATGTCACCAGCACAGCAGAGATGGAAGTACCATCATAGGCAGTACCCCAGCAAACCATCTCCCTGGCCCACCAGTCAATTACCGGGTTGTGTTTTCTCAGCCAAGGAAGACCCAAGACAATGGGGGATGGTAAATTCTCCAAGATGTAACAAGAGAGAAACTCCTAGTGATGAAATCCTATGCTCAAGTTAACATTATGCACAACTTGGGATAATACGTTCTGGCTGAGGGGATCTGAGTCAATGGCGGAGACAGGAATGGGACTCGCTAAGGCGCTACAGACAAAGCCATGAGTCTGCGCAAAGCGAGAATCCATAAGAATAACTCCTGCTCTGCTATCAACTAGCACCGGTACAGTCTCAGTTTTTCCATTTACCAGCACTTTGGCAGAGTGAACGGAGCCTTAAAAAAAAAAGAGATATAAACCCTCTGGTAGTCTCCTTCTGAACAACCCGAGGGAGGCTGCGTTTGAGACTGCGTATTTGTCCCAGATGTGGAGAAACCTTGATAAAATGATCAGCTTGTCCACAATAAAAACAAGCTCCGCCCACTTGATGAACTACAACTACAGGGGATTTAACACAAGGGCCTACTGCCCCCAACTGCATAGGTTCATTGCGTGGAGTCTCCTCAACAGGGATAGCCACAGGGGACAAAGTTGGTCTCGGTCTCTCCCTCAGACGTCTGTCTACCCTGATGGCTAGTGACACTGCGGCCTCCAATGACTCAGGTGCGGCAAACTGAACCAGCGTGTCTTGCAGTCTAACTGACAAACTCAGACAGAACTGACTCTGAGCAGGACTCCTCCACTGCTTGTGAATCCTGCTTGAGTTTACAGAGGTTTGACTCAGCAAGAGTCACCCTGTCTGGTTCACCATAAACCTGAGCCAGAGCAGCAAAAAACCCGTCCACCGACTGCAGGGATGGTGAGTCGGGAGGGAGGAGGCCCAGGTCTGGGGATGTCACTTAAAAAGAGATATTATAATCTCCACCCACTGTTCCTCGCTCCCATATGAACAGGGCCGAAGCCTGAAATAAAGTTTACAGGCCTCTTTGAACACCAAGAATTTATCTCTTCACCCAGAAAACCTATCTGGAAGAGATATCTTGTGTTCAGGTATGGCCTGGGCGTGAGCCGAGGCCAGATACCCCACAACCTGCTGCAGCTGCTGCACCACCTGCATCCGCAGACCAGTGACCTCAGCTGAGATGGTTTGCATCAGTTGTGAGAAGGCATCTGCAGAGGATGTCTGAGTCATAATGGCTCAGAGACAAAAACAGTAATAGGGCTGATGATAATATCATGCTTGGGAAGTAAGGGAATCAGGTAACAGGTAGGTGTAATGGGCAAAGGGATCAGGAGGAGCTAATCTGACCCTTACCCTGGCAGTTCCTAGCTCGCCTGCTCTTGGAGGTACCTCTGATGGTGAGGAGGTCTGAGTCTCCGCTCTATTCCCTTGCTCCTAAATATCCCTAGGCTGAGGGCCCCTACCTCCACCCACAGATGCAGGATCACAGCTACTCCCAAGGAAAGACCAGCCCAGCAGCTAAGCAACAGCACAGCACCAAGATCTAGAGCAAATAACTCTATCAGTAGCCACTGACAGAGGAGAGAGAAGGCTATTTAAAGCCAGGGGGAGGGGATTCCAGGTGAGTCACACATCAACCCCTCAACCAGCAGCTGAACATAATAGTGAGTGCAGCTCTGGAGCACAACACAGGAGGCAAAGACCTTCACAGCTATTCTTCCTGCAGCTCTTAAAGAAAGACAACACACAGCAGCATCCAGCAATGTCAGTGCAATCTAAGCACGTGACACACAGGTATAGTCAGATGCAGACTGGTATACAGAACAGCAGACGCAGTCAGATACAGACTGATATACAGGATAGCAGGTTCAGGACTCTAGGACGAGACACAGGGTTATCAGGTATAGGCACAGGGTCATTGACACAACTTACAGGTATACAGGGCAGGGACCTAAGATCTAGCAACACACTAAGGGATAGACCACATTGCTCAGGCACCTCCTAATTAGGGGAATGTGCCTTAAGTACCCTATGCCTCTCAGCCATAGGGAGATAACTTCCAGGTTGCTGTGCACTGGCCCTTTAAGAATATTGGGAATGCAGTGTACATCGACTAAGCACCCTCCCAGGAGACCTGTGCAATAAGCACAGGCCCTGGGAGCGGGAAGACACAGATGAAGGGCAGTCAGGTGGCACAGGACCGTGTTGTCACAGTGATTGGCGCTACATATGCCATCATTAATCTGATTTATTAGGATTAGTTAGACAGAGTAATAGAGTGTATAGATGATTTCACTTACTTGAACTGACTAAAAATTTACTTGAACTGACTAAAACCTGGCTGGGCAAGGGACACTTCATTTGAAAGCTTGGTTTGTTGTTGAAATTTTAGTTCTACTATTAGTTCTAACTTTTCAACACAAGGATAATGATGCCATATCCCAGGTAATTAAAACAAATGTGCAAGTATTTGTTGTATGGATTTTAGAAATTATTCCTAATTCTAATAAAGAACAAACAAGTCATCTTCTCGCTAACACGGCAGTGAAGTAGAGAAGACAATTATAAATTTGATAAATGATAACCAAAAATGGAACAGTGATGTGTAATCACCAAGACAAAGTATCAGCAGTTTGGTTTTTATATACGGTACTCTAATTTGTGTCTATTGTAGTGTCGTGATAAAACATATATTTTATCTTATCTCACCTTATTTTATAGGATTGCGGGTTGCTTATTTATGCTGATGAACCATGTGGATTACAGGATATTCCAAATGAAACAATTTCTGAACTTTCACATGCATGTCAGAAAAAGTGTGAGACAGGAGATGCCAAAGGTATTTGCAACTGCATGAAACGTTACTTTTTTTCAGGTGTGAGTGTCTATTTTCAGTATTCTTTATATTTCTAAATTCACCTTTGTACTAGGTCTAAACACATGTGATAGGATAAGTGCAGAATACAGATACGATGGGATGAGTACTAAATACACATAACAGGATGACCACTTAGCAAATTCTCATGAGCAGTGATAGGAGAATACTAAAATACTTGGGTTTTTCATATCGAATACCCTGTACAATTTGAGTATTTATCATGAATTTGGAGCTTAATGCAGATCAATGCGAGGAGGGGCAGAAAAATTGTTAAAGTGGATGAGTAAGTACTGAAATTTAATGGGAATAATATGAAGAAAATGCCTGGATGCATTTCTGACTCACAGCTGGTTTCTGGGAATAATGTTGTCAGAGTATTATGCTACTCTTACGGAGTGACAAAAAAACCTATCAAATCAAAGTAAATTGGATTTTACAGGAAAAGATGTTAAGAAACATTCCAAGTATAATGGCTTTTATATAAGGCAAAATGCAAAAGAGAAAAAATAAGACTCCTCCATCCCTTTAGCCTTGTTTACACATACCACTTTTTCTTTCATTTTACTCATTGCTTTCAATGTAAAAAAAATTCACCGATAAATGTAATTTTAACATTTTACTACCTGTGCACATGATGTGTGTGAGATGGTGAGACATCTCATGTTTAATTTATGGAGGAGGAACTATGAAACTCACAAAGGCCATGAAGACAATACAAGAACTGTCAAAAACTAGAAGAAGTGACTCCGATACAACCTGTATTAGTCATAAAGTAGGGCCTCATACACATTGTGTTCAAATTCTTAGGTACTGTGACTACTACACTTATAAAACCAATACACTTTGTGCAGCAGCTGGCAAACAATTTAAAAGAAGCACACCAATAAACCCTGGAAAACACGCAAGTGAGGGCCTCGGTAAACCCTTTAATACCCTTATTAATGGAGTGGGACTTCTAGATTGATAAAACCAATGCATTTTGTGCATGGCCTGACAAAATTAAAAAGGGGAACACAAATACACCTTGGAAACCATGCATGTGAGGGCCTCAGTAAACCTTTTTATATGATTAATGCAGTGTAGAGGAAAGGGAATGCCCGCTGAACCAAAATCTACTCACGGAACTCCCAGACAATCAGGTGTGGTGGTTTGGCTTCCACCTGGTTAGATGCAAAACAAGGAATTCCCAATGCCATTTTTTAAGTTTATGCTCTTCTTTATTGGTGAAGATGAATTAAAAACATTGCAAAATCCCACTAGGGATTTACAGCACCAGTGTCTCGTGACCCTATCTGGAAGTCCTATGGAATGGACAAGGGGCGTGAGAGAGCTTATAGACTTATTTTACTTAACGTAACATCAGCAGCACAACCCCTCCCTCCTAGATCTCTTCATTTAATGTAGTATGCCGAGATGAGGAAACTGAAACCCTCATCTATGACTACTATCCCGGGCACCACTCCACAACTACTTTGCCTACATAACACATCTGTTGCATTGAGCTGGATCTCTTATCTGCACTTTTCCAAAACATTATTCAAGATTGTCTGGCAGGTGTAAAATCTGTGTCAAGAAAGTGGAGCCCAGAAACAGCAGAATCAAATTTGATCTTCTTTAGTACTAAGCTATGGAAACCAAGAGCCTTTATTGTGGCTAGTTGTGACTGTGCCTAACCAGTGTTAGTAAAATTTAGCTCAGAAGCGCCAGATTTAATATTATTCCGATATAAGAACAAGTTACTGAAAGTAAGGGCCTCTATCATTTCAAGTCATGACCGAGTGTAACCAGTGTCAGGAAAATAGAACTCAGAAGCCACAGATCCAACTTTATCTTTTTTAGAAATAAGCTATGGAGAGCAAGAGTATGTGTTGTGGCCAGCTGTGGCCGAGGGAAACCTGTGCCATAAAAATGGAGCTCAGAAACAACAGAATGAATTTTGGCTCTCTTTATTAATATGCTATGGAAAGCAAGAGCCTAAATCGTGGCTAGCTGTGACCAAGTCTAACCAGTGTCAATAAAATGGAATGCAGAAGCAGCAGATTTATTTTTTTGTCCTTTTTAAGAATTAGTTATAAAAAGCAATAACCTCTATTGTGGCTGGTTGTGACCATGTTTATCCAAGGCCAGTAAAATTTAGCTCAGAAGCAACAGATTCAGTGTTGTTCCTCTATGAGAATACGTTATAGATAAAAATGGCATCTATTACCGTATGTCTATTCGTGACCAAATGTAACCAGCGTGAGTAAAATGTAGCTTAGAAGCAAAAGGAAGGGCCAGCATTATGGCCAGTATACAGAGCAAATTAGAGGGATATCGCCCAGGGAGAGAAGAGACCTGTGGAGTGTATTATGTATGTGACAAGAACTGGTACAGAGCTCAGGAGAAAGACTTCATAGGACTGAGTGTGCCAATTCTAGTGTTCCATAATGTGCAAAAACAGACAGAAGAATTAGAAGGAGGCTCTCTGATACACTTTGGAGGAGGCGGGTGAAGGCCCAGTTTGCCTTGTCACATGGTCATGTCCATACCATTCATCACCACCAGAGACACATCCATTTCCCCATCCCTTACTGCACATTTTTATATATAAGTATGCAGCTAAGAGCAGTAGAAATAGAAAACAAAAAATTGTTAAATTCGTCCTGACAGGACTTGGAGTCATACGTCGAAGCATGAAGGACTGGAGGGCAATAATTGCTAACATAATAACTAAAATCAGACAGTAGTCTAACTGCAAGATTAAAACCTGTACTAATCACAGCAACTAGCTGCGCTAAACCATGCTAGACTGGATTGTAATTAGCCATTTAAAGGACTGTTTGGTTTGTACCAGTAGGCCCACAAACACTATGAGCCCTGCATATACGTATTATTGCTATCCCTGGTCGTGCATCTGACCCTATACTACAGCCAACAGGAGCTATAATATACACTGTATAGTATACAGTGAGTAACTAGCTTAAAAGGACTGTTTGGTTGATTATTATACCAACAGGTATACAAATGCAGCAAAAAAAATCTCTCCCTTAAATGACACAAGCTCTCCCTATACTAACTCCAGAAATACTATGCAGAAGATGACATCTGTGGTTGTCATATAGACCCCATGACGCGATGCCGCTGGCTAACCACAGTAATATCAGTAGCAAAGATGACTACAGCATTAAGGTGATTGGCAGGCAATTCCTGCATGTTTAGTGGCTGACAATCAAGTGCCAAAGATGTGGGTTGTGGACTGGAATCTTGTGATGCGAGTACCAAAATACTTAGCAAATAACAAATATCTGGAATATTAATAAATAAAAATATTTGAATGCCTCATATATTTGCTCATCACCAGTTAAAAGTAATTACAACTACCTCTGGATCTTGAATATTAGAACCAATCAGCAAATGTAAGCATCGTATTAGTTTTCAGTGCCACAAAATTAGTTCAGTTCTACTTCTTTGTTTCTGAACCTATTTGGCTGAGTATAAAAGTATCACAAGTTATGGTTACAAGTGGGGATGGGGGAACCCAAACTGTAAAGTTTGGGGTCCAATCCAAACACCTAGTGTTGGAGCACAGACCCTGAATACAGATGTCCCTGAAAAGTCCAAGCTACTTTTCAGGTTGGGAGGCTGAGAGGGCTGCAAAAAGAACCAAAACATTAATTAAAAATCAGCTCATACTTATTGGGGTCTGCATGCTTGTAATTCCGGGGCCACTCATTAACCTTATGATTATTAACTGGTGAGGGATGCAACAGCCAATCACAGATGCTGTCACCAAGAGTGGGCATCTGTGATTAGCTGTTGAAGCCAGTGCAGTAACTTTCAAACAGCCCATACATTCCAGCATCTATCCTGGGCGGTATTGGCGGTATGGGCTTTTTCAAGGTTACTGCACTGGCTCCAAAAGCCAATCACAGACACCCACTCTCTGTGACAGTGTCTGTGATTGGCTGTTGCGCTCCTCACCCATTGACTGACGTTGTAGTAGTGTAAAAATAAATAAATTATTTTAAAAAATGCTGTAGAGTTTTGCTGTATTTTTGATCTCAGCACAGATAAAGTGGACAGCTGTGGGCTGTCACCCTGAGCTGGCTGGCTTTACCTTTGCTGGTAATCAAAATACAGGGAAGCCCATTACTTTTTTTTAATCATTTAAATAAATAATTTAAAAGAAAAATGCTTGGCTTCACTCAATTTTTGATTGCCAGCCAAGGTTAAAACCAAGCACCTGGGGGCTGTTATTTTCAGCGTGGTGAGGCCCATAGTAATTAGACCTTTTATTATAAAGGATAGCAGCCCGCAGCCGCCCCAGAAATTGGCGCATTCATTAGAAGCGCAGATTCCTGGCACTTTACCCAGCTCTTTACAGGGCTGTTCCCAATACCCTGTTGTGGTGGCATCAGGATGATAGAAGGGGGTAATTTCAGCTTGTCATTAAACCCAGATTGATAATGTCAGGCCTCTATCCTGTGAGGAAATAGTTAAAAAAATACAGACACATAAAAAAATCCTTTATTTTAAATAAATAACAGAGAAAAATCCTTTATGTGAATTAAATCAGATAAGCAACCCTCATTTTCCCATTTATTATTAACCCTCACACGCCACTCTTATGATAATCCACAACAATGGTACCACAAAGCACAAGATTCTGGCTCTTTTTCATCCAGAGTCTGCATTGAGGGAACAAGCATCCTCTCCCTGAAGATTCTGTGATCAGATTGACTGTAGAGGGGGAGCGGTAACGTCACTCACTTAGTCACGGAGGCAACGTCCCGCAGCGATGAAGTCAGGCGACCCGCTGCCGGCAGTCACCTAAGTTCATTGCCATGTGGGCCTATTGAAAAATAGGACAACCATGTGTTTCCCATTTTTCACAGGCTGTTTAATAGAAGAAGCTAGAGATACTATTATCAGTTTTATTTTCATGTGAGAAAAATTGGTGAAACTCTGATCATGACTTTGATCAAACATTTATCAAAAAAACTGATGAAGCACGAACCGGTTTTTGTGTACAAGAAAAATTACTGATGTCTGAATGAGCTTTAACAATTTTTCTGCAAAAGATTTAACACATGAATCATGGTGAAATCATAGACAAAGCCTTCAAAATGTGGTGCTGAAATAGGATGTTATTAATACCATGGATGAACAAACAAATTAATTTTGGAACAAATCAAGCCAAATATGTCACTAAAAGCAAAGATCACCCACATACAACTTGCCTACTCTGGACACATCATACAAAGAGAAAAATCACTAGACAAGGACATTATGGAAGGAAGAATAGAAGGAACAAGGCAAAGAGGAAGACCAGAAACCCAATTGTTCTGATATCAAGATAACGGTGAAGAAGACCCTGGTGTACCTGTCTAAGCTTGAGTAAGATAGACCTTCCTACAGAGTGTTTATTCATCAAGTTGGCATGGCTCGAGATCAAGCTGGAGGACGGTAAATAATGTTTTGAGAAGAGTGAAATTGTAATTGCTGATGAAACGTGGATATATTACTACTAATAATAATTAGCTGATCAATTCTTTTGCTGTCTGGGAACTAAATGATAATTTAGTTTAGATAGGCAAATATATGTAGGAAGTGCCTATATGTCATTTACCTGAAGGAGATATTTACTTTTACTTAGTTTATTAAGGAAAAGAACACCTGCTCGATAAACAAAGCGCAAAGTCCCTGCTTAGTGGGACAGAGATATTTTACAGGTTTTCCACAGAAGCAACCTATCAACATATATGAGTAGCAAAAAAATTTTTTTTATCACATTTACAGAGATGGGAGAATTGACTTGCTGGACTCTCATCCATTGGCCAGGACAGGAGGCCTGCAAATATCTTTAGAAATGATATTCCCGGCTTTTCTTTTGGTTAGGGGCTTATGTCATCGTTGTGGCTAGAGCACACATAACTTCTTACCAGCTAGGATAATCAAAAGAAGAACTTGGAATGCCGGAGGGTAACGAGAATTGCAGGCCTCCTGACAAGAGGTCACTGATTACTAACAAGGCAATGCACTGGAGTCCTGCAAATTAATTCTTCGAGCTTCTATTTAATGTTGTACAATAAAGTTATAAATCAAAATTTGTACTTACAATGGATTAACACTTCTGTGCTTAAACAGAAATTTGCTCTCTGAGGAAACTTGTTCTTCAAGTGGAAATCAAGCTGATAAAGATCGATTGTGCACTGCTCCATTGTAAAGAATATGCAATATAGTTCTGGAAAAGAAACTGTAAAATACGTACAGTGTTTTAAAACATGGCAAGGGACTAGTCAATCCATTAAAGGCGGCCGTCACACGCTTTAATTTAGTGATCGATATGTTAGCGATCACATGCACGCGCGATCGCTAACAATATCGTTCACATCGTTGGGAGCTGTCACACAGACAGACTCACCAGCGATGTGGCCACGAGAACGGCGCTTAGTAACCCGACGTTTACCATAGATACCATCTCCCAGCATAGCTCTGCCGCTGGGAGATCGTTCATCGCGGTTCACACACACGATGATGCAGATTGATCAAGCGATTATCGCTTGATATGAGCTCGCTCACAAATCTGTGATCAAACAATCAAGCGATTTTACATTGTAAAATCGCTTGATTACACGCAGCGACGCACAAACGATATCGCTTAGCGATCAAAAAGCAGATCGCTTAAGCGATATCGTTCAAGAAATTTATGCGTGTGACGGCCGCCAAACACACATTCCCAAAATGTTCTATCTCATTTGAAATAAAATATACTTGGATGGACCCACTAGACACTAAATTATTAGGCTCAGATTCAGAATTTACCAGCAACATTGAGAGTGTGGCATGCCATGCAAAGTATTCGACGGATGACATAACTAAACCCTCTGACTCCGCTTTTTTGGAATCCCACATTCCCTCCTGGCTTACATAGGCGATCGTTCCTAGGTTGGACGAGTGTGCAGGATGTTAGCCTCAGACAGATAGTAGGAGAGGGTGCAATACCCTCATTTGTGGCTCTCCAGGAGAGGACTCCAGCAACGCAATTGCATTGGCTTGAGTATGCTCAACTTCATTTTTTCTTGTCATCGGCAACCCTATCATACAGAGTTCGTTCGCTTCCCGCACCTATAGAAAAACTTTTTCTTAGCGAATCCCCACCTGACCATGCTGTGTCTGTGATTTATCAGATTGTATTATTGGACAAACAGAAAAAGAAACACTCTTTCCAATTGGCCTGGGAACGGTAATTGGGCAGGGAACTTACAAGTGTCGATTGGCAAAAGAGTTTTCACTTTACCCATGCAATGGCATTACAGTGCATTGCACAAGAAAGGAGTTATAAAGTTCTTACTAGATGGTACCTATGCCCAGACCGACTCCAGAAGATTTCCCTATTAGTCTCCAACAGATGTGAGGCAGCGACCGGTACAATGTTTCATATATGGTGGAACTGTGTGAATGTACGTAGTTTCTGAGATAAAGTCTTCAGGAACTATACTCTAATCACAGGTTGTGTCATTGCTGGGTCTCCTGAAATAGCACTCCTGTCTATCTTACCGGGCTCCATGAGCCGGAATAAAAAAGACATCCTCCGCTTTTGTGTATCAGCATCCCGAGGCTTTGGAAATCACCAGAACAACCCTCAATTTGTGAGTGGTATGTGGAGATGACTAATATCTACCATATGGAAGAGCTGAGCGCTGAAGAGACCAAATCCCTGGAGAGGTTTAACCTGATTTGGTCTGAATGGATCATGTTTCATGACTCCTCCAAATTTCAGGATTTATTTATCTGAGAAAATGGGATTGTAGATCTAATAGAGATGATGTCGCAATTGTTCCCACTAAAGACCTTCCCCCTTGCCCACCCTCCCTAGTACCCTCACCAGACACCTCCCTTCTATTCTACTTTTTCTTTATTCGCTTTTTTCTCTTTTCCTTTTTTCTTCTTATCTTGTTTTCTCTTTACTAAACTTTTTATTATTATGGTCAATTGACATATTACTAGTATATTGTCTACACAATTAAGGAACAGTAATTCTTTCTGGCTCACTAATAATTTTCTTATGGGTTATCTTGTTTCTAGCCAGACATATAATTATGGGTTATTCAAGGTGAAACTTAGGTCCGGACTATCTAGTATAGGATATCTTCATGATATCAGAGTTAAGAAAGTAATGGGACATTCGGTCCTTTATTCTTCATTGTATATTATTGTAAAATCTTTGTCAAAAAAAGTGATATACTGTATATTGATTTATTTGTTCTGAATATTTTTTAATTAACAAAGATTTACTTGAAATACAATATACTTTATTACCACAATTTATAAAGTTACATAAGTTGAACAAAAATACAGATTCATCAAGCTGCATCTCCCTTGTTCAATTACATTATATATTGCTAAATTATTTATAACCCACAACTCCGTATAGTAAGGAAAAGCATCAAGCCCCTTTTTAAAGAAGACCTTCATTAGATCAAAAGTGGACAATTTTTGTTCTAATTTAGTTTCCTTCCGTTAATTTTGTTATGTTTTTGTTTCTTTTTTTAAACCATCTCATGTTTTCTGAGATCTCACTATTTTTATTTAGTGCACGCACATAAGGTATTTACCCAGAGGGTGTTGCTTATAGTGGAATAGTGCAGAGCAATATAAATTGCACTTGTAAAGACCATAAAATTTGACACTGAGTAAAGAGGTCCATATCCTCCTTGTTGTGCTGATTATTTCAGTTTTATTTGGGTAGTAAAGGATAGTAGTTGGTGTGCTTCTCTTGGTTTGCTCTTTTGTTTTGTTAAGTCGGGCTCTGTCCCTAGCTTTTCTTAGTCTAGGATCACACTTGCAGATTTTACATGCATTTTTCACACATGTCTTTTGTGAAGAACGCATGGAAAAATGCATCCATAGGCCCCCATGTGAAAAAGCATGCCCAAATAGCAAAAACGCATGTCTGGATGTACCATGCGTTGTTGGGTGCGTTTTTAGCTCAGCACCAAAAAATACTGCATGATGCATGATTTTTTTGAAAAAAGCATCCAAAAACGCAGCATGCAGTATTTTTTGGTGCTTTTTCAAAAACGCATGCGTTTTTGTTAACATGGGGCCCTATGGGAAACGCATGCGTTTTTATATGGCACTAAATGGTACATGCGTTTTTGCATTAGTTTTTTTTAAGGTCCCCCACACCTATCAACAAAAACGCATGCAAAAACGCAGGCTGCCAAAAAGCACCTAAAAACGCATGGCAGGTGTGACCCTACCCTTACTTGTGTTTGTACTGCACTGCTTTATTTGGTTTGCTGGCGAGTTTGGTCCGACTGTGACCTGATTGCCCGGTCTATAGCCACCTGGGAAGTGCTCTGCCAAAGTCTCCCCTTCCAGGATACGAAGACAGGTGGAAAGTACTCCGATGCTTAAAGGCGTGCGGTAACATTGCGGCTAGAGCGTAGTGTGACTGGTACACTGTGCTTGCTGGCCTGCAGTCTGGTCATTCCACCACAACCCTAGCATATTTTTTGTCACTTTATTTTTTAATCTCCTTTGGAGACTTGAAGCTGTGATCATGTGGTCGCTTATTCTAGTTACTGTAATATTGCAGTACATAGCTAAAATCACAATTTTGGCTAGGGTCACACTTGGCATGCGTTTTTTAAGGTGCTTTTTGGCAGCTTGCATTTTTGCATGCATTTTTGCTGATAGGTGTGGGGGACCCTTAAAAAATGCATGCACTATTTAGTGTCATATAAAAACGCATGCGTTTCCCATAAGGCCCCATGTTAAAAAAATGCATGCGTTTTTGAAAAAGCACCAAAAAATGCTGCTTGCAGTATTTTTTGGTGCTAAGCCAAAAACGCATCCCAAAAACGCATGGTACATTCAGACATGCGTTTTTGCTATTGGGGCATGCAGTTTTAACATGGGGGTCTATGGATGCATTTTTCCATTGTGTTTTTCACAAAAGTCATGTGTGAAATCTGCATGCAAAATCTGCAAGTGTGACCCTACCCTCTCTGAGCTTCACAGGAGAACCTTTAATCATACTCTTAGCTGCCATGCCAAGCCAGCAGCACCCAGTGATCACATCACGGGAGGGCTGATGGTCACATGGAATGGTGTAGTGTAGTCCATGAATCACAAATGCTGCAGTATTTCTTATAGCTGCTGTTACAGAAAGATGCCAGCTGTGTAATACAGTCAGCATCTGTTGGGTATAGAGAGGTTTCAGCTTCATATTCAGATGCCTGACACTGTAAGTGTGTTAAATGAAATATAACAATAAATAAATAAGAAAAACTCATCTTCCCTGTATTTGACCATGCAAGTAGCTTATTTAGGTCTTTCTGTAATATTATACAGTCTCAGTTTTTATTATTCTATAAAATTTTGTGTCATCAGCAAAGACTGACACTTTACGTTTAATGCCATCTACAAGAACATTAGCATGACCCTCCTCAGAAGAAGCTGGTGCGAAACGTGTCAGGGGGCGGTCACAGGAAGGTAAATGGGACCCTTGACTTGCATGTTATGTGTCATCCTCATTAGGTATACTGTGTACCCATTTTGGGGCACTGTTGTTTGATGGATAAGGTTATACCTGAGGATTGAATACCATTGTGGTTGAACTTTGTCATGCGGTCCTCCTTCTGTGTACCACTGTATATTGTCATTTTTACATGGTGTTTCTTTTAAAATAAATAACTAATTGCAATTGATTTGGCCTGACTCCTTTGGGTTTGTTTGGAAGATATATAAGAACATTAGTAAAAAGAAGTGGTCCTAACACAGGTCCTTGAGTTACCCAACTCTTTGTTCCTGTCACATAACCTAGTGTTTTTAAACTGTGTTCATATAGTTTCCTCTAGTCCCTGCTCTTGAAGCTTCAGTTCAAGGATGTTGTCTGGCACAATATCAAAAATCATTGCAAAGTCAAGATATGAGTTTGGAGGACATGGTTCTGAAAGGCATCGCCACTCCTATGTTAAACAATGGATCCTCAGAATGCTGATACAATTGAATATAATGGTGGAACAGAGAGACATCAACTGCCTGCTCCACCATTCAGCTTGTGTTTCTATGTCTCATCTCAGCCTGCACAATTATATCACTTGATGACGTCTGCCCTGCAGAGCCTCAGTACTCATGTGGAACGGACAAGAGCAGTGCATTGGGGAATGGATCTAGGTGAATGTTTTTTGATTTGTCAATCAGTATTTGTTGGAGGGAAAATAGTTTGAATTATTTGAAAACCTGCACATTTTCTGGAAACTTGACACAAAGTCAATTTACCACTCATCTTTACAATTATAGATTTACTCTATCTTTATATATTCAAGGTCTATTGCAAACAAATGCCCAATCTGTAGAAAAGAATAAATAATATAATTCTTGCCCGATATTATGTCTTAACTAGAACTGGAACCTTCCAACATGTAATGTATTACTATATATAAAAGCCTTATCCAGTCTATCTGTAAGTATGTTCCAAAAACAGTGCCAACTATAGGATATCATGTAATTTATAGTTAAACTGGAAAATTACAGTTACGGTTGATCAGTCACAGAAAACAGTGCCACCTAAAGAACATCAGTAACAGGGGGCCTACATGCTTTTCAGGGTACTAGCACAGGCATTCGTTATCGCCTGCGTCTGGGTCCACTCCATCAAACCCTTGGGGCGGACCCATCCTGCTGCACTTCCTTCGATTTGCATTCCACTCTGGAACACAGGCTGGCACTGCAGCTCCTCAGCTTACAGGGGGAAAGAGATGTTGTACAGCGGTGAGTGTGACAGTGCACAAATGGGGGACAGAGAGTGCACCGGGGGAGAGACAGCACAAGGGGAGAGAGAGCACAAAAGGGCAAGAGAGAGCACACAATTGGGAGACACAGCACAAGGGAGAGACAGCACAAGGGGAGAAAGAGCACACAGGGGGAAGAGAGAGTGCAGAGGGGGAGATAAAGCACAAGGGGAGAGAGAGCAAAAAGGGGAAAGACCACACGAGGAAAGAAAGCACAAAGGGGAAAAAGAGAGCTCACAGGGGAAGAGACAGCACAAAAGGAGAAAGAGTATACTGGAGGAGAGACAGCACAAGAAGAGAGAGAGTGCACGGGGAGAGACAGCACAAGGGGAGGGAGAGCACATAAGGAGAGACAGCATAAGGAAAGAGAGGAGGAAAAGAGAGTGCACAGGGGAAAGAGACAGCACAAAAGGAATAAGAACATACAGGGGGAGAGAGCGCACAGTGGAAAGAGACAGCACAAAAGGAATAAGAGCATACAGGGGGAGAGAGCGCACAGGGCAAAGAGATAGCGCACAAGGGGATGGCGAGCAGCAGAACCTGCCAAGCCATGGCCTCCCTTTGCAGCAGCCGGCTCCCCCCGCCCTCCTTGGTGGCGCTGCAATTAGTATCGGGAGTAATTGGACTATTGCACACATTCTAGAATTTCCTGATGCGATAGAATCAGCCCCTGTCTAGTATTTTAATAAGCATGAATTTATAGTAAGTAATAAACAATCATAAAATTAATTACTTCTTTACTTTGCACAGGTCATTGGTTGGTGCCTTGTTTGAGCTGCTCAGACAACCGCACATGTGACTGGAGAGCAATATCATGGCAGCCATATAAATGTCACCATCCAGTATTAAAGAATCAGGAGCTACAGCATTGCTTGATGGATAGAAAGGTATTTTGTTTTAGTGTTATATCATTGAAATATTTTGTACTATATTGTTAATGTTAAATTACAATAACACTGATCAAAGATTAAGTGAAGGAAGTCTTTCTTCCTTGATTTAAACAATGTGAGACAGCCCATGAGTAAAGACTGGAAATTAGAAAGACAGTCTATATTACTAAGTTGCTTATTTGCTGACAATTACCGTAATCTTTAATTACTGGGAGATGGAAAGGAAGGTTAAATCATAGAGTGTCAGCAGAATTGAGTGTCTGTCTTCAGAATTTTAATAGTCGTAATAAAAGACTTTTGTGGAAATTGTGACATCAGTTGCATGTGTCTGTTAAAAGCCACTGAATTGTTACAGCTACATATTTTAAAAGAATTGCATTTGTGACTAAGTTCATTTCCCTAGTAAATGTATACTGCCGCCATACCTATAAAACAGTTTCTATATGAAAAATAAAATGTACGACTTGATATGTGAATTAGAGAAACATGAGAAGTTAAAATTTGTTGATATTTACTTTGATTTAAAGGGGTTGTCCAGTGAAATCAATTTGTCACCTATCCAAAAGATAGCATTTTATTTGTACTTGTACAGATCCCGGCTGGTGACCGGTTCATGCAGTGTTATGTAAATCTCCTATTTATTATATTGATGGCTGGACCATATATGATGGCACTTTTACCATTTAACTTTTGGCCTCCCCTATTCCCCCATAGACTGTATTTATAGGTAGAGGTCTGACTATTGAGACCTATTTCGATTGGCAGAAAGAAGAACTTTTATCTCTCTACGTCTTTCCCTATGGGGCTTCTGAGCTCTGCCCCTACAGCCTTATACAGAATGAATAGAGTGGCAATCGGACACCTAACTTTTCTCTTCATTTTGTTATATGAACATAAATTCATCATCAGGGATAAAAGTTTTGCCAATCAGTGTGGGTCTTGGCAGTGAGATACCTAATGATCAGCAAGTTAATTATTAAACTATTTTTGCAGGACAATCTCTTAAATTAAGAAAATATGCCATCCGTGAAATCCATAGAACATCTATAGGTAATCAGAACATTTTAGAATTTTTTATTTAAATTTAACATGAACTGCTTTTAACATGGAGTTGGATGCACTTATGGGTTATCATTGCACTACATATTTAACTCTTTCAAGGTGCTTGGAGGGAGCTTGGAACACAAGCAAGAGTTTTATTATGCAAATAGATTCCACCTTGTAGAAGCTGGTTAATGAATCACATGTGCTTATGTTTATCAAAGAAAGTCAAAATCAAGATGGAAAAATGAATCCATGAAACTTAAAACCTAATGTGCATTCATCCAGACACAGCAGTTGGCAGATCAGATAACATTTATTAGTAAATAACAATGCTTCTTAAGGAACCGTTCACTTCATTAGTTGTACTTCCGTACAAGTCTATTATTTTTTCCTTTGATTTGAACATCATAGCCTCGGGAAAACATAAGCCCTACAACTACAAAGTAGTTCTTCATTTCAGGCAATTGATTAATCTTTAATTTTACACATTGTCAATTCCGTATAAAATTGGTAATATTTATTTTAAGCACAAAAACTCAAAATGTCAAGGTGAAACTAGGGTTGTAGATATTTGAACACATTTCTTAAAAATAAAAAATACAATTTCTCATTTACATAAGTTTTTATACACTCAAAAAAGTCCAACTGGATTCAAATTTAGGCACCTTTTACATCAGCGATTTTGCCCATTCGCAGCAGATCTAGCAGCTTTGACGCATCTGCAGCGTCACGGCTCACTTACGGCAAGCCCCATTCATTCCCTATGAGACTTGCGGTCAGGTGTGGCAATTGTGGTTTTGCCAGATCCAGCACTTGCGGCAAGTCAAAAATCGCAGCTAGAAGTGTTTTTTTCTTCGCCCCCAAGTGCCGGATCTGGCAAAACCACAACTGATGCATATGACCACAAGTCCCATAGGGAATGAATGGAACTTGCCGCAAGTGAGCCGTTACGCAGCAGATGCGTTGAAGCTGCCATAACCAGAATCAAGAACATTTGCAAAGATCAGAAGATAAAATCTGGTATTTCAAGAATAAGATCATTGTCCTAATGGACGGTTGAATTTTTGGCCCAGTTTAGAGTCTAGGAAGGCCTGGAGAAGGTATTCATTATGCCAGTTTATTTGCTTTTCTACTATCATGATTATTCTCCTAGACTCTAGTAGTGGCATGAAGCCTTGTAATGATGCAACTAGCATGCTTAATCTAAAGGTAAATATTGGCACAACAACTTTTAGTAAACTGTATTTGGGCTATCACTATTTCGATTTTAATTACCGTATATACTCGTGTATAAGCCGACCCGTGTATAAGCCGACCCCCCTACTTTTGCCCCCAAAACCTGGGAAAACCTATTGACTCGTGTATAAGCCGAGGGTCGACCTCAGCACAAGTATACAGCCTCCAGCAGTGTGGTATACAGCAGCCTCCCAGTGGTAGTATACAGCAGCAGCTCCAGTGGTATATACAGCAGCAGCGCCAGTGGTAGTATACAGCATCCCCAGAGGTATATACAACAGCCCCAGTGGTAGTATACAGCAGCAGCCCTATTGGTAGTATACAGCAGCCCCAGAGGTATATACAGCAGCCCCAGTGGTAGTATACAGCAGCCCAGAGGTATATACAGCAGCCCCAGTGGTAGTATACAGCAGCCCCAGAGGTAGTATACAGCAGCCCCAGTGGTAGTATACAGCAGCCCCAGAGGTATATACAGCAGCCCCAGTGGTAGTATACAGCAGCAGCCCCAGTGGTAGTATACAGCAGCAGCCCCAGTGGTATATACAGCAGCAGCCCCAGTGGTATATACAGCAGCAGCCCCAGTGGTATATACAGCAGCAGCCCCAGTGGTAGTATACAGCAGTCCCAGAGGTATATACAGCCCCAGAGGTATATGCAGCCCCAGAGGTATATGCAGCCCCAGAGGTATATACAGCCCCAGAGGTATATGCAGCCCCAGAGGTATATGCAGCCCCAGAGGTATATGCAGCCCCAGAGGTATATGCAGCCCCAGAGGTATATACAGCCCCAGAAGTATATGCAGCCCCAGTGGTATATGCAGCCCCAGAGGTATATGCAGCCCCAGAGGTATATGCAGCCCCAGAGGTATATACAGCCCCAGAGGTATATGCAGCCCCAGAGGTATATGCAGCCCCAGAGGTATATGCAGCCCCAGAGGTATATACAGCCCCAGAGGTATATGCAGCCCCAGAGGTATATGCAGCCCCAGAGGTATATGCAGCCCCAGAGGTATATACAGCCCCAGAGGTATATAAAGCAGCCCCCCCCCCATATCAGTATACAGGCCCCCCCTTGGGTAGTAATCCTGTAAAGGAAGAGATTAGTATACTTATCCCTCCGCTGTCCCGCTGCCGCTGTCCCGCCGCCGCCATCACGCTCCTCCATCTTCATCCAGCGTCTTCCGTCTTCTTCCGGCTTCCTCCTCTGTCGCGCAGGCAATGACGTCATTGCCTGCGCCCACCAGAAGAAGCCGGAAGAAGCCGGAAGACGCTGGATGAAGATGGAAGAGCGCGATGGCGGCAGCGGGACAGCGGCAGCGGGACAGGGGAGGGATAAGTATACTAATCTCTTCCTTTACAGGATTACTACCCAAGGGGGGACCTGTATACTGATATGGGGGGGGCACTGTATACTGTATACATTGTATACAGTATACAGTGACTCGCGTATAAGCCGAGGGGGGGACTTTTCAGCCCAATTTTTGGGCTGAAAAACTCGGCTTATACGCGAGTATATACGGTATGTAGTCTCCTTTTGGGACATTTTTATTTTTTAAATGCTTGCATTTTGGGTTAAAAGTGATTCTTACATTAGGGTTTCATTACAAATTTTGTAGCATTCGGTTTTATAGGCTTTTTTGATTCCCTGCACATTCAATTTTAAAGAAGTCATCAATGTCTGACCCTTTGGGGCGTGAAAACAGACACCCATGCTGATCAGCTGCTGCCGATACTGGCGGTGGCTGGAACAACTGCACAGCATAGCTCTGTCAATTCAATAGTGTTTGCAGCTGGGTAATGCATATCCTCTAACTATTAATTCTAATAGAATGCAGCTATGCAGTACCTAGCCACAGCCACTATACAGTTGATGGAGCTGTGCTGTGCAGCTCAAAAACCTAGTAGTTCCAGCCCCTGGCAATATCAGGATCAGCTATTTGGCAAGAGGGCCAGGTGCCGCCCCCCACACCCATTAGACATTGATGACCAATTCAAAGGATAGGTCATCAATATTAAAGTCCCAAACATTCTATTTTATGTGATATATACCCATTTAATTAAATCATCAGAGAAGAGTCCAGGAAAAGACACATTAAAAATTCACAAACGTTCCTGTTAGACTGTCAAAATGAGCTCACTGAGGATTCTCCGGTGAAGAGATCAGCCACTTATTCTTGTTAGTGCACTTTTTCTCACAAACATACCAGCAAATCATTTTTACACTTGGGAATCTGTACAAATTTTGCACCATTTACTTTTACAAGCTTTTTATTTCAGTGCACATTTAACTTCAATGTCATCTGTGGTAATTAATCAGGTGAGAGGAGCTTAGAAAAAGACAGGGTTACCAACTTTCCAGTTAGATTGTCTGAAAGAGCCCACTGACAGATTCTCAGGTAGAGATCGGTTACTTTATCTTGTTAGTGCAGTTTCCTCACACACTGACCAGCACTTTGGTCCATACTATTACTGCTGGTAGAAAGGAACATATGATGGAACCTGTCCATCAGCCTCCTTCAAGTGAAAAGCAGCTTTACCATGTGAAGTGTTTTATGAGTGGAGAAGACTCATCAGCAGGTCTGGTTGTTCCTTCACCGATAGCCATTAAATGGACAGAAGTGCTGATCAGCAACTGAGAAAGATGCGCTAACAAGAGAAAGTGGCCAATCTCAGTAACTCTGTTCTGACAGTGTTAACAGGAAGGCTTGAAGAAATCTAGATGTGGGGAAAAGAGAGCACAGTACAGTGATAATCTATGGAGGGAGAGTGGGTAAGTGCTCCTTATACTCAACCTGGTTGAATTGTCAAAGGTACAACTCCTATGTAGGTGTAAGGAAGTAGATAATTCCCACATCAGAAAATGCACAGGAGATTCTATGTGAGTGAATATTGTCATCAGCTGGATAGAGTTATAAGTATAGGAACTCATAAAGTGGGACAGGAATCAAGATAAGGAGGATCAATTTCCAGGGAAAGAGAGTCAAGAGGGGAGTCAGAATATGTGATCATCTGTGACGCAGCTGGAAAATATAAAATCCCCTGAGACCATAGCAGAAGGGGAGGGATTGGCCAGATTTGTACCAAGTCAGATCTCCTGAGCAAACTGAGCTCACTTATAGATGTAACCAGAGGAGCAAAAGTAAGTCAGGGTCTGCAGCTGAAAGGAATGCGTTACTGAAGAGGATGACCATGTGGGCAGAAAGGATTGTGTGACCAAAGAGAATGACCAAGTGAGTTTAAAAAGCCAAGAGGACAACTGAGTGAGCAGAAAGAACTGAGTGACTGAATAGGAAGACTATGTGATCTGAATAGATTAGGAAGCCTAGTTTAGGGACGGTGTACTTGAGACAACAAAAAGCCAGGAGGTCCCTGTAACAGTACAGTCTTAATCTATGCCCTTGAGAGACAGAAGTAGCTAGTGCGACTTTCAGCTGAACGGGAAACTGATCTGACTCCCATTACAACCTGTTATGTATACCATTGAAGATTATTATTCAAAAGACAGTAAGGACTGTTACAAGGATTAAATGGATGCTGATGGGAGATGTATAGTACATTCATTTTAATATTGTTTTGAAATTGTAGGACTAGAGGTTGTGATTCAAAATTGCATTGATTGGTTTACAGTATAACATCTGTTGTTTGTAATCTGCCATTTTCTTAACATTTTAATTTTGATAATTCAAACTATAAATATTTAATAAGTCTCCATCATGTGCCACTGCTGTTGAGGCGGTCGACAGGGTAGGGGGTACTCGAATACGTGGCGTCACCTGTGGTACCTGGTAAGTTAGATACCAGCGCTGCAGGCCGGCCGCTGAGGGGATATGATGCAGCTTGGGTGTTACAGCTCACCACAGGTGGAGCTTTACCTCAAGGCAGCGGGATGGATGAGGGGACTCGTAGTAGCGTCCCTGCAATGAACGCTGTGGGCAGTGGTGGTGAAACAGGCACACACACAATAGTCTTTGTTTCGGTACCTTTTACTGATGTCCGGTAACAGGTACAGTCCAGGAAGGTACCCAGGTCCTCGGCGCAATTTGGGACTTTCACCTTGGAGAGTTGTGAGGCCTCCTCTGTCACTGTGTACAGTGGTTTTGAGTAAGATCTGCCTATAACAGAACTCGCCGCTCCTTCTCCCACTCAGGGTGTTACTCTTTAGCCGACTATGAGGACCTCCTATGGGAACCCCTATTCTCCTTTCGGGCCCCTGGTCCTGTGCTTGGTCAGGTTTGAGTTTCTCTTAATTTGTCACCTCAGGGGGATTAGTTCCTCCTGGTCCTTCCGGGCTTTTCCTGCTGCAATGGATGATTAGCAGTGTCGGACTCTGATGTCCGGGTGAGCTAAAGGGAAGCCTCTTATGTTCCCTTCTTTAGTTCCCTTCTACTCCTTCACTGGCCTCCGACACTCTCCCTAGAGTGCAGCACAGCTGGGTCAGTGTTCCCTGGTCTTGGGCCTAGCTTGATCCCAGCAACCAGCTCCTTCACTCTGCTCTCTCCTCTTCTCACTGCAGACTAACTGGAACTGAACTGAAACTAACTCTCTCCTCCCCTCAGGCCTGGATCTTTTATAGGGGATCTGGCTTAACGCAGCCAGTAGAGCTCCCCCTCCAGGTCTGGGGTGAAAGGAGTTGTGTGCTGTGTGTACCAAAGTGTAAATCCCTCCTTGCACCGGTGGTTCCTGTGGCAATCCCTAGCAGGGGTGCCACACTGTCACTGAGTCAGCACTCACTGTGCTGCTGCACCCATTTACCTGTTTTGCATTGGAATAAAAAAAAACAGCTGCTACTGCCCCCTGGCGGATGGATGAATCCTCTAGGAAGCATTGGAAAATTTGCGACTCTTTTTAGGTCTTTTCTGAGCTCCTCTCAGTTGATTTATAGCGACAGGTTACATGAAGGTTAAACGTGTCAGGAAATTAAAGTTTGTAAAAGTCAAATGGTGAAAAATGTGTACTGAATCCCAAGTGCATAAAGGATTTTAAACCAAAATACATGCATTTAAGTAAAATAAATCATCTCCATAGAGGGCCAACCATTTTAAGAAAGTTCCTTAGTATCTTCAGTCTTGCAGCTATCCTCTCTACTATCCTTTGAAGGATCTTGGCTTAATTAGAGTTCCTTCAGCTACATAGTTTCTCACTCTAAAGTGTCTTAAGGATGATCATTGGAATTAGGTCTTGATCTCTGTGTTGCCCTTTCTAAGGAAAAACACTCCGTTATGGACAGATAGAAGTTGCTAAAGTTACAGGTTCTATTGCAATTTCTGCAGGTTTTTTTTTAACAGTTATGTTGATTTTTTTTTGTTGCAATATACCCAATTAATTTACTTAGTAAAAAATGGGAATTCCATTTTTTACTGTGTGATTCCACGTGCAAGTGGTCGGTGGGAGTCCAGCAGCAGCCATCCGGATAAAACACTACATGTCTGTATACCAGTTGTGGGTCGCACAACTGAAATAGGTGAGTGGTTCCTTTTACCACCGTATTGTCAGTGTCTAAGTGATAAGGCACTATTGCGCCTCTTGTTCCCCTTCCCCTTTTTCTTTCATTCAATTAATTTACTTGACACTTATGGCAAACAGGGCATGCTTCATTGTTTAAAAAAATTCTTGCAAGACCTGAAGAACAAAGGACAGCTGGGGAATCGAACATAATGAGTATATAAATCCATACTAGAACAAGCAAAAAAGAGAGATTACCAGGCACTACTGACCACACTTTTCAGCCTAATCAGGTTACACTGACCACCGGTGTTGCTCAGCCAAATATAGTCCAGCAGACATCATAAATTGAAGAAAAAAGAGGCACTCATCGGTTTCTTTATGCTCTTTTTAACCACCTATTACAGGTGGGCGATATGTGTAGGGAAGGGGTGGAGGGGTGGACGATGGCGCCATTTCATGGTGATTCCGCTTCTTTGGGTCATACCTATAGAAGCGGAATCACCGCGGAACTGTGCAGTCGTCCACCCCTCCACCCCGTCCCTGCGCATGTCACCCACCTGGAATAGGTGAATAAAAAGAGCATAAAGAAACCGATGAGTGCCGCATTTTCCTTCAATTTATGAAATCCATACTAGAAATTTACCCCACCCATATGGTCATGTTATGGCTGTACACTATCCTAGCTATTCAGAACGCTACTGTTAGGTTATGAATGAATTAATGAATAAACTTTGCCTGTTTCATTGTATTACATTTTGGCAATTCAGTAGAATATCATAATGGGAGAACAGTGTCACTGAAAAGTCTTCTGCAAATACGGCATAATGAGTCTACATTGCAAACCCTAGGTAATTATGTCTTTTGGTGTTGTTGTTTTTTTATTTCAAGATTATATTCATTGGAGATTCCACAAACAGAGGAATGATGTATTATCTGATAGAGAAAGTAAATGGAAGTCTAGAAGACTGGCAGAAGACTCATGACATGAAACTCTATAGCAGCATAAACAGCGGAAGAACGAGTATTAGTTACTCCTACTATCCTCAGTTTTGGATCAACATTAGAAAACGAACAACTTTTGAAGAAGCGCTGATCAAACTGATCAAAAGGTAGAGACAATCCTCTTTTCATAAATTGTATTTTTTATTTGGCCCCAACATATTGCACTGCTGTACAGAGACTCTCACTACTTAAATCTTTCCTGTCCACACTCTTTTGAAATCACTAAACACAAACACTTTATCTATTGGTTTGATTTTGGACTATGGAAGCAAGAATACGAACAGGAAACCTTCAAAACACAGTTCTGACCACTGATCCATCAGGTACTTTTCACAACACTCAACTTATTTAGACTACATTCCTACGATGAATATTTGATGTGTTTTTGAAGTTGTAGACTTCTGCAACGTATCTACAAGTCGTTGTTAAAACGGGTTTTTGTCATGTAAAACATTACACCAACAGAATCATTTCAGATGTTTTTCCACCTTTAATGTCACCAATAATCTGTACAAATACATGGAGAAACAAATGAAGTTATTTTGAGAGGGTAAATAAAAAAAGTCAAACTATAACAACGTAATTGTATAACTGTGAGCACAATGGATGTGATTGTGTTCAGAATTGGCCAATCACATATAAACTCATGTTAAATAGAAGTTAATACATAGCTATCATCATTTACAGTGATTCTGAATAATTCCATATAAATGTTATTTATGCTAGTAGGAATTTCCTGACATTTTCTTACTTTCATTACAGGCTTAAGTGCTGAGCTCGCATCATTTCCTGCACATGTTAGATGATGTCATCAGACACCATGTGCAGCTAACAGGTGTGGGTAGATTGGAGATTCACACGCGCCTGTTAGCTAGTTAGATCACGCTGTCAAACTCTGACAGCGCGATCTAACATGCGGTGGGATCACACTGTTCCCTGCCACCATTTGCGATCCTGTGACGCGATCACAAGGTGCTGATGTGTTGCCATGACAGAAAGGAATCAAATAACGACCCCTGTAACTGTGGTGACGCAGTTCCTGTGAATTCTGTCCGAGTGCCGACATTCACAGGAGACGATCATTTTACAGCAGAATGATCACACTGTGCAGTGTGGAGGTGCGCTAAAGGGACAATTTAAATAAATACATTGTAAAGAAAAAATAAAACATAAAAGTTCAAATCACCCCCCCCCCTTTTTACTCATTGAAAATAAAACTTTAAAAAAATATACATTTGGTTCAGAAATGCCTTATCTGTCAAAATATAGACTAAATTTATCCGATTAGTAAACAAAAAAAAGCCAAAATCACTGCAATAAATCGCAATAGCACACGTTTTTTACATGTGTTTTTATGGCATTTTTTAATGCGGGGGTTTTTGACTCTTTTGATATGTCATGATTTAAATATGGCTTCTTGTTTTTGAGAGTTCAAGGTATTTGGCTTTGAAAAATCGTTAGGCTTTAACGGTCCACATTTTTTTCTTTTTTAACTGCCTTCAGCTCTATCTTGTCTAATGGCAAGTTGTTGGATGAACACTCTGAATAAACAAATGATAAAGTCAAACATAAGGCACATCAGCTCACCAAAATACGATGGTGCAAGAATTCCAGGATGGGTATGGTGCATGGGCAGAGCTCCCGGGCTGACTACCAGGTTTAACAAGACGAAAACACAAAAGAGGAAGTCCGGTAACCATCATAAAGAAGGAGGAGAATATTTGGCTATATTTTTTCAATTCATATCTTTATTGGTATGAAATCATTTACTTATATATTTCAGGCCACTGACAGGGCCATTACTCATACCCCAAGTCAAATATTCTTGTTTCTTATGATGGTTGCTGGACTTCCTCTTTGAAGTTTTCGCTCTGCAGGAAGATCAACCTTGTACAAGCCTAGTTAGGTCCTCCAGGTCTTCTCTGCCATTATCTTGATAATAGCAAGCCATTGGACTGCTGGTTTTTTGTTTTGTTCCTTCTATTCTTCTGACCATGATGCCATTTTATAGTGATTTTTCTCTTTATATGACTAACCTACATAGAAACAGGTGAATCCCTTGGTGAGCCTCTGTGCAGGGGTGGATTCCCCGTGCTCTCATGTGAGCAGTACACTTAATGCAAGGACAAAAGGAGTATCTCATTATTCAAAGTAAAACTGACAGTTGATTATTATTTTTTTTAAATATAGGAAAATTTAGGAAAAAAGGTCAGGTAATTTTCAATGTTGGTGACTTGTGGTATCACTGATAGGTCATGTGCTCCCCAGTCTATCATTGGATACAGGCATGTTTGGATTGCTTGAGATTTTAGTTCATTTCTGCAGCATATGACCTACTAATATGACCACTTTCTTATGTCCTACCTATTCCTAACTAACACTTTTCTAATACATTTCTGCTACCTTCTCTTCTCCTGTAAGCTTATCGCTTTGTGCTTTCCAGTCTGGAGAGCAGAACGGAACAGCTGAGCAGTGCACGTCACTGGTGGGGGTTGAGAGGATAGTAAAGTGTGATCTGAGCATGCATGATCCATCACTTACAAAGAGGCAGCCTTGCTCTCACCAGTAACATGCGCTGTTCAGTTGATTCAATTCCGGTCTCCAGACCGGAAGGAACAAAGCAAGAACAACAATTAAGGTGTATAGGTACTGTAGAGAAATAAGCCTGCAGGAGCAAGGTAGGTAGTAGAATATTGGGAAAGAGTTAGGCTAGGGTCACACCTGCTGTATTTTTTTACATCCGGATCCGCAGCCCATAGACTTCAATAGAAAAACTGGATTGCACTATTTGCAAATCAGGTTACCGGATCCGGTTTTGCAGCCTGCAGTAAAAATCGTGCAGGCTGCATTTTTCAGAGCGGTTGCAAAACCGGATGCGTTTTTTTTAACATGGGCGCCTATGGGAACTGGATCCGGTACTGCAAGGTACATAAATGAACCTTGTGGTACCGGATCCGGATGCGGTTTTCAAAATTGCAAAAACCCACATTCCAAAACCGGATGCATTAATGCATCCAGGTACGTATGTAATGAGGGTTGCAATTTTACTATCAAAAGATAGTATGAAGGCAAACAGTAAAACCGCATCCGGTAATGGATGCGGTTACCGCATTGTGCCTTTGAAGTGTGACTCTAGCCTAAGTTAGGAATAGTTAGGACAAAAGAAAGGGGGGTCACATTAGTACTTTAAGGCAACATTCACACTGTGCATTTTTGGTCTGTTTTTCTCATCAGTTTTTGCAGCCAAAACCAGGAGTTTAACAATCAGAGCAAAAGTATAATAAAAACATGGGCACCTCTTCTGTATTTATCACCCACTCCTGGTTTTGGCTACAAAAGGTATGAGCAAAAACAGACCAAAAATGCAGTGTGAATGGAGCCTAAATCTTCTTTGAGGCTACAATGTCAACAATTATATTTGTGGAAAATTGTTATTCAAAAATATACTTATTGGGAAAAGGTTTATATTAATTACACTTTACCTTCATAAAAAAGAGGAAATTACTTTTTTTTATTATTAAAATATTTGTTTTTCACAACTTTCAATATAACATTTCAACTTGCAGAGAATAAACCAGTTGTAACCTGTCACGGCATATACAGTATAATGTGTGAAAAAGCAACTGTCTTTTATTTTTCTTTTAGATCTCATCCTCTTCAGAATACAAATCAGACCATACTTGTTGTAGGTGGAGTACAATGGCTCAACTCGGATCATCTACAGATTATTCAAAGAGTGTTGAAGAGGTAACAGCCAGTTGAAATACAAAATGGGGTTAAGTTCTTGCCAAGTCTGAGTACATAATGGGCTTTAATTTGTACCTCCAGATATACAGAAAATATCTATTATTGTAGGGCTTGAGCTATAATTGCTTTTCTAAATAAAATGCAGCTTGTACTGGCAAAGCTCTGTGCAGTCTTCAAGATCTCCGTCTACAGCACTGTAATATTGGAGACAGAACAGCACACCGCTGTCTAAGGCCCCTTTCAGATCAGCGGTAATCGCTGATCGCGGCAGTTGCAGTGAAAATGACCAAAAAATGGTCCATAACGGTTTGTAACGAGCAGCAATCTCACAGCAGGTGCCTGATCGCTGCTACGTGTCACACAAGCGAGATCGCTGTTGAGGTCGTTGTTGCATCACAAAATTTGTGACTCAGCAGCGATCTCGCTAGCGATCTCGTTTAGTGTGATGGGGGCTTTAGTATTTTAGGTTCACAGTCTTTTAGGTTATTTATCATACGTCTGTTCAATCACCTTTTAGGTGTGGCTATATATACATTGCCCCCTGCTGGTGATATTCACATTTGGATGTTCAGCCATACTGTAGTTGTATATGCCAGTCAATGTAAAACTAGTTGAGGTTTATCTCTGCTGTTTTTGCTCTACACTCTGCACCTTTATTGTGTTTTCAGCTAGGAAGTAGGTGGCATACTATCTAGCATAACTTTCATGATCTTTTCTCTATGTTTTACATGGTTTGTGGTTACTTACGCTAGGATTTCTTACTATTTCAGCACACTTTTCTCTGTGTGGATAAATTGCACTCTGCGCTGCAGTTTGGTTCCTTAGGATGTCTGTGAATCACTCAATGGCTAGGGTCACATTTAAAACAAGAATTGCATTCACCGCATCCGGATCCGGATGCGGTGAACGCAATGCCGGGCACACACATTTTTTTACAAAAATGTGTGCAGTATACCGCACTGCAGTAACCAGATGGCTCAGGATGTGTAATCCTGAGCCATCCGGCAACTGCATAGTTTGCTGATCCCGACTATTGCCGGGATAAGCAAACTGTCCTGTGACTATTAAAGAGTTATATTTACTAACTAAAGTAATGTTTGAGGTCTCTAGGGGGGCTTAGACCCCCCTAGAGACCGGCCGCCCACTCCGGTGGGCTTCTACTATAATTTCCCCCATGGCACTCCGCTAGCCCCGCCCCTTTCATGACGCGGCCGCCCTCACAACACTGGATGAAGCCCAGAGGGGGCGGCCATAATGAATGAGGGGGCGGAGGCTGCAGCAAACAGCCCCGCCCATGGATTTACAAGAACACTGCCTACGAGAACATGTAAGTATGAGCTTACATGTATACTGTATTAAATCGTTATGGGCACATATACAGGAATCACTATACAAGATGGGTGCAGGCACCCCTGTATAGTGATACGGGGGGCGGGAGTTTTGGGGACTTGCACGGAGCTCGGAGGAGCCCGTGCCATGGGGGAAATTATAGTACAAGCCCACCAAAGTGGGCGGCCGGTCTCTAGGGGGGTCTAAGCCCCCCCTAGAGACCTCAAACATTACTTTAGTTAGTAAATTTAACTCTTTAATAGTCATAGGACAGTTTGCTTATCCCGGCAACAGCCGGGATCAGCAAACTATGCAGTTGCCGGATGGCTCAGGATTACACATCCTGAGCCATCCGGTTACTGCAGTGCGGTACAGAGAACCGCTGCAAAAACTGCTGCCTGCATGATTTTTAACGCAGGCAGCAGTGCCGGAGACGGACACCGGATGGCTTGTGAAGCCATCCGGTGTTTTGCATTGGCTCCTATGAGGAGCGTTTCCTGGTCCGGTTTTGAGCTTTTTGAAAGCTCAAAACCGGATCAGGATTCTTTTGAAAAAACGGAGATGTGACCCTGGCCAATGACTGTTCAGGCAGCAGAGGTCCAAGTTGCCATCGTTTAGTCTGGGGTTAGGGCCATTTTAACCAATGTAGATACCACTGTGATGTCCAAATCTCTGGTCTGGAACTGACTGGGCCAGTTCCAGTTTTTAGTGTTTTACCTATTTCTCCCATGTGAGCTGATTACTCCATCATAACATTCACTAACATCCACCAGCTTTGTGGTGTTATTATGGAGGCATAGAAGAGACTTCCAGTGGCAACTTGTGATGCTCTGGTGAACTCCATGCCCAAGAGAATAAAGGAAATGCTTGAAAATAATGGTGGCCAGAGAAAATATTGACACTTTGGACACAATGTGGCCATTTTTACATAGGGGAGTACTTATTTTTATTGCCAGCACTTTAGACACTAATGGCTTGGTATTGAGTTATTTAGAGGGCACACCAAATGTACTGTTATTCGAGCTGTACACTGACTACTTTACATTGTATCAGAGTCTTATATCCTCAGTTTTGTTCTATAAAAAGATATCTATATGGGGACACAAACCAAAATTTTGTTTTTAGAAAGAGAATATTGTAAAAAAGGAAAGCCCCAAATCCGCCCTCCACTCATCCAAAAAATCCGCCCCCCTCACCACCATCTGCCAAGTCCTCACTTAGGTTTGTCTTTTTTTAACAGAAATATATGGGGTTTCCACCCACATTACTGGTAGCACAAAGGCTCTGGAAAAGTGTTATGGATCCTTGTCCCCAAAAGAAATCCAGTGAAATCTATGCTCCCAAATCTAAATGCCCCTTACACTTATGAGCCCCAAATATTTGGCATTATTGTAGCAAGGAGAGCTCACTAAATGCAGAGTGCAGGTCTCAAGAAGCTCAACCTGAGTATAATATACAGGCACAACATTATACGGGCACTACAATGGCAGATTTCTTTTTTCACTCTGCAACATCCATTGCTGTTTCTTTCTGGAAAACACCTATAGAATTAAAATCATTACTACACCCGTAGATGAATTCCCAGAGGCATGTAATTTCCAAATTAGGGCCACTTGAGGAAGGTTTCTGCTCTTCTTGACCTTAGGGACTCTGTATATGGAGTCCGCAAACTATTCTAGGAAAGAGTGCTCCAAAAGTCAAATGGTGTTCCTTCCTTTCTGAGCTTTGCATTGTGCCTTAAAATTAGTTTCTGATCACATATAGGGTATTATGGTACTCAAGAGAAATTGCACATTAAATTTGGTGGTGCATTTTCTCCTGTTACACTAGTAAAAATTAAAAATTTGTTCCTTCAGCATAATTTCCGTTGAAAAAAAGGTCATTTATTTTCCACGATCTAATATTATAAAATTCTGGCAAGCATCAATGGGTTCTAGATGTTCACCTTACCTCTAGATACATTTTTGGAGGTGTTGGGTTTCCAAAATGGTGAGAATTTTGGCGGTTTCTGCTGTTTTGGAATCATCGGTGGCACTGCAAACACGACAAAGTGTACACAATCTATTTCATACAATTTTGCACTACAAAAATCAAATAGTGCTCCTTCTCTTCTGAGCCCTGCTGTGCGCACAAACTGTAGTTTTCCACCACATATGGGAATCGGCATACTCAGGACAATCTGTGCAACAGATTATATGGTGCCATTTCTCCTGCTACCTTTGTGAAATTGCTAATGTAGGAGCTACAATAAAATGTTTGCGGGGAAAAAAGGGATTATTTTTTTATTTTCACAGTTCAACATTATAAAATTCTGTGAACCACCTGGGTCAAGGTTTCGCACACTCTAATAAATTTCCTTTTAGCACATCAGGCTTTGTTTTCCAAAGTCGAATGTTTCCTCCCTGAGCCTCGTGCACCCAAACAGTGGTTTCAACCACATATGGGGTATAGGCATACTCAGGAGAAATTACACAAGACATTTTTTGGTGGATTTTCTCTTATTATCCTTTTATAAAAATGCAACATTTGGGGCTAAAGTAGTATTTTTTAGGGACATTTTTCATTTTTTACTTCCACATTTTGTTCCTGTGAAGCACCTGAAGGGTAAATAAAATTCTTGAATGTGGTTTTGAGCAGTCTGAGGGGTCCAGTTTTTAAAATGTGTCACTTTTGGGTATTTTCTTTCACATAGCTCTCAAAATCACTTCTAATGTGATGTTTTCTATAAAAAAATGGTTTTGAAAATTTTGTGGAGAAAATAAGAATTACTGATTAATTTTTAACCCTTCAAAAATTGTGCAGATATAAAGTACACATGTTGGAAGTGTTATCTATTAACTATTTTCTGTGATATAACTCTCTGGTTTATGGGCATAAAAATTCAAAGTTTGAGAATTGCAAACATTGTTTTGCCAAATTTTAAATTTTTTCACAAATAAATGCAAAAATATCTCATAAATTTACCACTAACATGAAGTCCAATATATCACTAAAAAAACAATCTCAGAATTGCTAGGATTCGTTAATCATTCCAGAGTTACTACCTCTTAAAGTGACGCTGGTCAGATTTAAAAAAATGAGGCTTTGTCATTAATTTGCTAAGTGGCTTTGTTCTTAAAGGGTTAAGTTGCTTGACAAAAGTCATTTAGAGGGTCAAAACATTATCACTATTATTAACAATCTATTGACACCTACAGTGGGTGTGGAAAGTATTCAGACCCCTTTAAAGAGGAACTGTCATCCAACTGCTGCTATGCTAACTGAATGCAGCGTGTCTGCTACATTCAGGGAAGGAGTCCCCCATGCATCTAGCCCCCCTGTAAGTTGTTAAAAAGACTTTGGAAAGTGTACAGATAAGGCCGGAGGGGCTCACTCACTAATGAATCATCGCTGGTGCTGTTGTCCTCCACCCCAGCCTCTCGTCCACCAGCCCTCTCTTGTCATCTCCTGTATGTGTCTCATTGTTATTGTCCTCCACTCCAGCCCTCTCTGTGCCACACCAGCCCTCTTGTCAGTCTCCTGTATGTGTCATCATTGTTACTTGTGTCCTCCACCTCCAGCCCTCCTGTGCACACAGCCCTCTGTCGTCTCCTGTATGTGTCTCATGTTACTTGGTCCTCCCACTCAGCCCTCCTTGCCAGCACCACCTTGTTCACCTTTACTTGTGTCTCCGCTACAGCCCTCAGGAAGCGACATGAGGCGAGGTGGCACAGAGAGGGCTGGAGGGGGGAGGACACCAGCAACAGCGATGACTCATTACTAAATGCCTCTGGACCCTTATCCATACACTTTCTAAAGTCTATTTAACAACTTACAGGGGTGCTAGAGACATGCGGGACCCCTTCCCTGAATGCAGCAGACACGCTGCATTCAGTGCTGAATTCAGTTAGCATAGCACCAGGGGGTGACAGGTCCTCTTTAAATTTTTCATTCTTTGTTTCATTGCAGCAGTTTCGTAAATTCAAAAAGTTCATTTTTGTCTCATTAATGTACGTTATGCACCCAATTTTGACTGAAAAAAAAACAGAAATGTAAAAATATTTGCAAATTTATTAAAAAAGAAAAACTGAAATATTACATGATCATAAGTATTCAGACCCTTTGCTTAGTATTAAGTAGAAACACCCTTTTGAGCTAGTACAACCATGAGTCTTCTTGGGAATGATGCAACAAGTTTTTCACACTTAGATTTGGGGATCCTCTGCCATTCTTACAGATCCCTCTCCAGTTCCGTCAGGTTGGATGATGAACGTTGGGGACAGCCATTTTCAAGTCTCTCCAGAGATGCTCAATTGGGTTTAGGTCAGGGCTCTGGCTGGGCTAGTTCAAGAATGGTCACAGAGTTGTTCTGAAGCCACTCCTTTTGTTATTTTAGCTGTGTGCTTAGGGTCATTATCTTGTTGGAAGGTGAACCTTCAGCCAAGGCTGAGCTCCAGAGCACTCAGGAAGAGGAGGTTTTCATCCAGATATCTCTGTACTTGGCTGCATTCATGTTTACTTCAATTACAAACAGTTGTGCTGTCCCTGCAGCTGAAAAAGACCCCCATAGCATGATGCTGCCACCCCAATATTTCACTGTTGGGATTGTATTGGGCCGGTGATGAGCAGTGCCTGGATTTCTCCACACATACCGCTTAAATTATTACCAAAAAGTTCTATCTTCATCTCAATAGACCAGAGAATCCTATTTATCATAGTCTGGGAGTCCTTCATGTGTTTTTAAGCAAACTCTATGCTGGTTATCATATGTCCTGCACTAAGGAGAAGCTTCTGTCAGGCCACTCTGCCACAAAGGCCCAACTGGTGGAGGGCTTCAGTGATAGTTGACTTTGTGGAACTTTCTCCCATCTCCCTACTGCATCTCTGGAGCTCAGCCACAGTGATCTTGGGGTTCTTCTTTACCTCTCTCTCTGGATGGCCAGGTCTAGGAAGACTATGGTAGGCACAGATCTGGGCAAGGTTACAAAAGAATTTCTGCAGTACTCAATGTTCCTAAGAGCACAGCAGCCTCCATAATCCTTAAATGGAAAACGTTTGGGACCACCAGATGTCTTCCTAGACGTCTGAGTATATAGATCAATACCTCCAACCAGAGGTTAAAGCCCTACCTGCGTACCTAAAGGATACCACCAATATACTAGAAATACTAGAACAAATAGAATGGAAGGATACATTCATTATGGGAACCTTAGACATCACCTCACTGTACACAGTGATAGAACATAAGAAGGGATGCACAGCTTCCAGACATTTTCTAGAACAATCTAAACATCTGCAACAACAACAAATAGACTTTATAATCGAGAGCATTATGTACATTTTGGACCATAATTATTTTAAATATAATGGGCCGTTCTATAAACAAACATGAGGGACCGCTATGGGTACGTGTATGGCACCATGTTATGCAAACCTGTACGTAGAGAAATGGGAGGAGGAACAGATATTTGAACATGGTAAGCCAAGAGGCAACATGAAATTATGGAAACGCTTTATTGATGAAATCATATATATATATGGGATGGGCCAAAAGAAGATCTAGAGGAATTCCTGGCAAGTATAAACAGAAACCATCTTGGGTTAATATTCACAAATCAGAATAGCAAAGAAAGAATACAATTTCTGGATTTGGAAATTAAGGTTGAAGACAACCAACTAAACACAAAAACACATAGAAAAGAAACAGACTACAACAGCTTCATTAACAGGAGAAGCTGCCACCTTTCTACATGGCTAGATAATATACCCAAGGGTCAGTTAACTAGAATGAGAAGAAACTGTTCACGGATTGAAGATTTTGAAGAATCCAGAATTTTAGGACAGGAATTCCAAGCAAAAGGTTATGATCCAAGGAGAGTAGAATCAGCAAGAAGAGAAGTGGTGAAAATCAATAGACATCAATTACTGCAATACAATGAAAATAAAGGAGACACTACTAGCATAGAAGAAAAAATTAGCCGGTTACCCATCATAACGAACTATCATGAAAATTATGGACAGTTCAAAAGGATCATTCAGAGACTTTGGCATATATTAAAAACAGACAGGATCATTGGAGAATGCCTGCCATAGAAACCGAAAGTCATATTTAAAAGAGCCATGTCCCTAAAAGGAATGGTAGCCTCAAGTGCATGGGAAGAAAGAATGAAGAGTAAAGAGAAAGGAACCATCAACCCAGGCTTCAGATATTGCAGACACTGTAAAAGTTGCCAATCCACCAACACCTCCAGAAAAATATGGAAAGAGTTCAAAGATTCAACAGGAGACAACAGCTTTAAAATTAAAGAGAGCATCACCTGTCAAACTAAGGGGGTACAGTGTCCATGCAATAAGTTGTATATAGGTCGCACAATAAGAGCATTAAAAGTGAGAATAGGAGAACATGTCCGTAATATAAAGAATGGATTTATAGGGCACACCCTCTCCAAACATTTTAAGGACCATCACAAAGCGAATAGTAGGAACCTACAATTCTTTGCCATTGAAAAAATAGAGGATGACCCAAGAGGAGGCAATAAAATCAAAAAAATGTCAAGATATGAAAGTAAGTGGATTTTCAAAACTGACAGTCTAGCCCCAAAGGGTCTCAACCAAGAAATCAAACTATTTGGATTCTGAATAAACGCAATATAAGCCAAGGAAGAATAAACAAATACAGTTAGGGCCAGAAATATTTGGACAGTGACACAATTTTGAAACCTCTACAACAGAATTCAAGTGCAGATTGTAACGTTTAATTTGAAGGGTTGAAAAAAAATATCTGATAGAAAATGTAGGAATTGTACACATTTCTTTACAAACACTCCACATTTTAGGAGGTCAAAAGTAATTGGACAAATAAACATAACCCAAACAAAATATTTTTATTTTCAATATTTTGTTGCGAATCCTTTGGAGGCAATTACTGCCTTAAGTCTGGAACCCATGGACATCACCAAACGCTGGGTTTCCTCCTTCTTAATGCTTTGCCAGGCCTTTACAGCCGCAGCCTTCAGGTCTTGCTTGTTTGTTGCTCTTTCCGTCTTAAGTCTGGATTTCAGCAAGTGAAATGCATGCTCAATTGGGTTAAGATCTGGTGATTGACTTGGCCATTGCAGAATGTTCCACTTTGTTGCACTCATGAACTCCTGGGTAGCTTTGGCTGTATGCTTGGGGTCATTGTCCATCTGTACTATGAAGCGCCGTCCAATCAACTTTGCAGCATTTGGCTGAATCTGGGCTGAAAGTATATCCCGGTACACTTCAGAATTCATCCGGCTACTCTTGTCTGCTGTTATGTCATCAATAAACACAAGTGACCCAGTGCCATTGAAAGCCATGCATGCCCATGCCATCACGTTGCCTCCACCATGTTTTACAGAGGATGTGGTGTGCCTTGGATCATGTGCCGTTCCCTTTCTTCTCCAAACTTTTTTCTTCCCATCTCTCTGGTACAGGTTGATCTTTGTCTCATCTGTCCATAGAATACTTTTCCAGAACTGAGCTGGCTTCTTGAGGTGTTTTTCAGCAAATTTAACTCTGGCCTGTCTATTTTTGGAATTGATGAATGGTTTGCATCTAGATGTGAACCCTTTGTATTTACTGTCATGGAGTCTTCTCTTTACTGTTGACTTAGAGACAGATACACCTACTTCACTGAGAGTGTTCTGGACTTCAGTTGATGTTGTGAACGGGTTCTTCTTCACCAAATAAAGTATGCGGCGATCATCCACCACTGTTGTCATCCGTGGACGCCCAGGCCTTTTAGAGTTCCGAAGCTCACCAGTCAATTCCTTTTTTCTCAGAATGTACCCAACTGTTGATTTTGCTACTCCAAGCATGTCTGCTATCTCTCTGATGGATTTTTTCTTTTTTTTTTCAGCCTCAGGATGTTCTGCTTCACCTCAATTGAGAGTTCCTTTGACCGCATGTTGTCTGGTCACAGCAACAGCTTCCAAATGCAAAACCACACACCTGGAATCCACCCCTGACCTTTTAACTACTTCATTGATTACAGGTTAACGAGGGAGACGCCTTCAGAGTTAATTGCAGCCCTTAGAGTCCATTGTCCAATTACTTTTGGTCCCTTGAAAAAGAGGAGGCTATGCATTACAGAGATTCCTAAACCCTTTCTCCGATTTGGATGTGGAAACTCTCATATTGCAGCTGGGAGTGTGCACTTTCAGCCCATATTATATATATAATTGTATTTCTGAACATGTTTTTGTAAACAGCTAAAATAACAAAACTTGTGTCACTGTCCAAATATTTCTGGCCCTAACTGTATAAAAGCACCAACAGTAAAACATAAAATTATGGCAAGGGAACGTACATTAATACAGTCATCCAGCCCATAACCACAATAATATAAGACAAGCTAAATATGAGTAAAAATTACAACAGCATAATATAAATAATATTAAAAAAAAGAATCACATAAACAGTACTATAGTAGATGCTAGTACAGATACATCAAGAGATACCCCGTCAACAGCCAAACTATGGCATAAACCGAAATAGATGAGTAACACAAGATAATGCTAACTGCTTTAGTGGAAAAGTACATCAGGAACAAAATAAATAATTTTATTTGCAGAATAAATATGCAAGATACACACAAATGTTAGGAAGCGCTTGAAAAAAAAAACCCACAGGACCCATAGCAATACAGACAAAAAGAATCCCTATACAGCAGGATAAAGGAGAAAAAAGAGTAAAAAAAAGTTTAAAAGTACTACCCACAATCACAACCAATCAGACAGTCACGCTTAGAATATAAGGCAGGGATACGAAGTATGGTGGAAACCCTGATGAAGAAGGCCATCCTGCCTTTGAAACTAATTGGAGGAACCACCAGAAAGCACCCTGCTATTTGCTTGAACGCAACCGAGCACTTGCGCATCAGGTAAACTATTCACACCCACCGCGATCACCTTACCAGACCAACATCATATCTGCGCCGGCGTGAGGACGCTTCGCTGGGCCCGCCGGCCATGGAGCACAGTGAGAGTGACTTCCACAGGATCTTTCATACCGAGGAAGCAGGAACGCTAGAAGCGGCAGGAGGGAAACCATTGATAGCAACTGTGACCAGATAGATTGGAACGTAGTAGTGATTGCATATGGGGAAAAATATATGAGAGAGTGGGGATGATATGTAAAGATCCTATTTAGCTAGCAATTATCATCATATGAAGAGACAACCCTCAGGGGACCTATAGAATCAAATATATTATAAAAGCAATCTTATAACAGCTGTATACTAGAATAAATTAATTATCATTATAGAACCCTGGAGAAAACCCCCCAAAAAACAAGGAAGGAGTACACCATCCCCACAGCATCATATATAAACAATAAGCAAAAGGTAGTATATATTGTCCCTGAATGTATTGGAGATGACTGTGTAAAATACTGACTAAAATCTTCAGCTATTTTAGACTGACCAGAACAGCAGCTCAGCATAAAGAAATAAACAGAGGGACGCCACCCCACAATCCTATGCAGGTAAGGGCCAACAAAACCTACTAAAGAGCAATAGCCAAACACAGGTGTATATCATACAATTAATGATCACTCCATCTCCTAGGTCACTCAGGACATATAAAACGAAAAAAAGACCCCAGTTATTAAACAAAAGAAGAATCTGTTTTTAGCGTGTTTTAAGAGTGTTTTAAAGAATGGTTTTTAGAGTGTGATGAGATTAATTTATAATAATAAAACCATTGTGATAGAAAATACACTATTTAAGTGAATATCATTTAATTACTAACCATATATATGATTTAGCGCATTACCTATCATAGATATACATAAAAATTAATAACAGGGACACCCACATGGATATCCCCTAGAGTAATTGCAGCTCATCAAAACTGTTTTGCTCTGGAGTGAATCTGCATATTATTTGAGGTCTAGGAAGACGTCTGGTGGTCCCAAACTTTTTCCATTTAAGATTATGGAGGCTACTGTGCTCTTAAGAACCTTGAGTACTGCAGAAATTCTTTTGTAACCTTGGCCAGATCTGTGCCTTGCCACAATTCTGTCTCTGAGCTCCTTGGTCAGTTCCTTTGACCTCATTTGGTCTGACATGCACTGTGAGCTGTGATCTCTTATATTGACAGGTGTGTGTCTTTCCGCTATAAGTTTAATTAAGCACAGCCTGACTCCAATAAAGGATTAGAACCATCTCAAGGAGGATCACAAGGAAATGGACAGCATGGGACTTAAATATGAGTGTCTGAGCAAAGGGTCTGAATACTTATGACCATGTGATATTTCTGTTTTTCTTTCTTAATAAATTTGCAAATATTTCTACATTTCTAGTTTTTTTCAGTCAAGATGGGATGTAGAGCAGAGGTTCCCAACTCCAGTCCTCAAGGCACACCAACAGTGCAGGTTTTCAGTATTTCCTTAGAAATTGGAATTATCCCCAGTGCAGGTGATTCAATTATCACCTGTGCAATACTAAGGAAATCATGAAAAACTGCACTGTTGATGTGCCTTGAGGACTGGAGTTGGGAACCTCTGATGTAGAGTGTACCTTAATGAAAAAAAAAATAACTTTTTTGGAATTTACCAAATGGCTGCATGAAACAAAGATTGAAACATTTAAAGGTGTCTGAATACTTTCTGTACCCACTGTATATGGAGGCTGTCAATGTTTTGTACTTTTTGACAATAGTCCATTTGGAGGTTATGAAATTAAGACTACTGAACCATTGTGACCAAAATCTGAGTGTGCTGAAGATCTTTTTTTTTCTCTAATTTGTCTTGTTTTAATTTTGAATTTATTGTATTATGTTTCCCTAGGGAAAATCTATTGAATATATTGGTAATTATTAAGTCTATAGGGATGGGTTTCCATCTTCCTGTACATGGAATACGTTCATTGTCACCTGTAAGTATAAATACAATGCTTGACACTTAACATCTTTTTTATGCTGTGCACAATAGATATAAAAATACAGTTTCATTTGAATGTATATGTTATACACCTATTAAAACTCATCAAGAATCATAAAAAAATGCAAAATTATGACATGTAACTTAGTAACTTGTAACTTACAATTTACTACTTTGTGTCTACTTTGAGTTGGGGTATAAAAATATTTCAGCAGTAGCACTTTTTTTTTTTACCATAAAGTATGATAAAGGTGTGAAGAGAAACATTCATCACCTTCTCCAAAATATATTTCATAGATACGAATGTGCTTTCAAGACCTTTCTAGAAGGCTGTAATACCATGGTTATCATGTACCAACCTAATTGCAATGCCTCTTGATTCTGGTATGTATGGCCCCATCCTGATACATTGGGGAACACAAGAATTTGATACAATGCTGATTTTGCAAGGTTGCCATATGCAAAGAATGGAGAGGTCTGTAATTTTTATTATAGGTACACTTCAACTAAGAGAATTTTGAAAAAACAAATGCCCAGAAAATGATATTGTATGATTATTACATAATTAGTTGACATTTTATTGCATGAAATAGGTATTTGATACAATAGCAAAACAGAAGTTAATATTTGGCACAAAAGCATTTGTTTGCAAGTACAGAGGTCAGACGTTTCTTGTAATTCTTGACCATGCTTGCATACACTGCAGCAAGAATTTTGGCTCACTTCTCCATACGAATCTTCTGCAGATCTTTCAGGTTAGGGGCTGTCACTGGGCAGGTCTGGATACTGGCAAGGCCACTCGATGACCTTGAATTGCTTCTCACAGAGTAACTCCCTAGTTGCCCTGGTTGTGTGTTTAGGGTCATTGTCATGCTGGAAGAACCAGCCAGGAGCCATCCTCAATGCTCTCACTGCATGAAGGAGGTTGTTCGCCAAAACCTCACAACACATGACCCCATCCATCCACACTTCAATATGTTGCAATCGTCCTGTCCCCATTGCAGAAAAGCACTGCCAACCTATGATGTTTCCACCCCCATACTACATGATTGGGACTGTGATCTTGGGGTTGGATTCATCCTCTTGCAAAGATGCATAGTGAAAATGATACAAAAAAGTTCTATTTTGGTTTAATCTGACCATATGACCTTCTCCCATGCCTCCTCTGGATCATCTAGATTGTCACTGGTGAGCTTCAATTAGATCTGAACCTGTGCTAGCATGAGCAGGGGGACACTGTGTGCCCTGCAGAATTTTAATCCATGAAGGTGCAGTGTGTTACTAACTTTGAGACTGTGGTTCCATCACTGTTCAGATCATTGAATAGGTCCTTGAGTGTACTTCTGGGCTGATTTCTGACCATTCTCAGAATCCTCCTTACCGAACGAGGCAAGATTTTGCATGGAGCTCCAGACTGAGGAAAATTGACAGTTATCTTGTGTTTCTTTACTTTTCTAAAAATTGCGGTAAGCTGCTTGCATATTGTCCTGTACCCTATCAGAGCCTTGTGCAGGTCTACAATTTTGTCCCTTGTGTCCTTAGACAGCCCTTTGGTCTTGGCCATGGTGGAGAAGTTGGAGTGTGATTGAGTGTCTTTTATACAGGTAATGAGTTCAAACAGGTATTTAATAAAGATAATGAGAGCAGAGAAGACGACTTATTAAAGAAAAATGTAAAAATCTGTAAGAGCCATGATTCCCTGCTGGTTGGTAGGTGATCAAATAATTTTTTCATGCAATAATATGCAATTGAATTATTTTAAAATCATATAGTGTAATTTTCTGGATATTTTTAGATTCCGTCCCTCACAGTTGAAGTGTACCTATGATAAAACGTCAGACCTCTCCATTATGTGTAGGGGGTAAACTTTCAATATCAGCAGTGTATCAAATAGTTATTTTTTCCTCCATATATATGGCCCTCATCCTGGGTCCATCCTGGTATATATTCCCTTATCATATGCCCATCATTCAGGGTGCGCTCTGACAAATTTGGCTCCATCCTAGTATATATGGCCCTCATCATGTTATATATGGCCCCCAACCTGTTATACATGGTCCCCATCCTGGTATACATGGCCTCCATCCTGGTATATATGCCCTCCCCCATTGAAGACCATAGTTTTATGCCTGTCATTACGCAGCAGACATAAAAAAATAAACGATTTTACTCACGTTTCCTCCACTCCCCATGGTGTTCTCTTCTGATTACAGCAACTGACACCGACGTCAGCTGCAGGGATATTTAATGCTGCCCACCCAGTATTAAAGGCATGTGGAGCAATGAATTTGCTTTGTCTTGTGCACTCTGACAGTTTTCAATAAAATGGCGATAGGGGTGTCGAATTCGCAGACTACTATCTCCCATGCCATTATATTGAAGACATTCTATAGGATCCCGAAATGGTGCCTTTAAGATGTGTGGTTGCATCTTAAAGTCTAAGAAAAGACTAGACTTTAAGATGCTATCAAGCATGCACTGCCACTGGTGCCATTTTGAAAAAGACCTGAAGAGTCTACAGACTGCTTTCAGTAAAATATTGCTGGCTTTCATTGATGACAGACCGCAAAAGTAGGGTGTATTAGCTCCCTGCGCCCATAATTCTGCCCCCTCTCAGCCCCGGATTCAGTGAATAGAGTTGACTCCTTCCTCCCTCGACCCTGCTCCTGCCTCCTGTGACATCGCACGGCTGCTACCGCCTTTTTCCCCTACACAAAGCCACATCCAGACACATCTGGACTATAAGACTCACCCCAGCCCCATTTATTCTCCAAATATTTTTGAGGAAAAGTGTGTCTTATAGTCTAAGAAATATGTAACTCAACATCGATTTGCATCAGCTCATTCTGTTCCTTTTTAATGAATGTATATATTTCCAAACTTGAGAGCATTCCAGTCCCATTGATGTTTCCATCTATATTATATCTTAGTCTTATGTGACCTAATCGGCTAGTTGCTGATTTAAATAAATATTGGTAATTGGTATTGTAAATAGGATATGTGATGGTATCGCTAAAAAAAAGGAAATTCCTCCAAGAAATGTTCCTGCATTATTCAAAATTAAGTGGATAGATTTGATCCACACCCACAGGAACTGTGGAAAACTATACAAAAATACATTTATCTAAGCTTTAGCCTGTGTTGAGTTATGTTAGACATCACAAGGGTTCAGAATGGAGATGTCTGTCTGGTCTGAATACAAGATATGAGTTCATAAAGGGAGTAGAAGAGTTTATAGCAATATTAATGAAAGTAGATATTCACTTTAAGCCCTTAAAATCAAATGAAAGTACCAACATAATACTGACTAATGCTCAAAATAAAAGGTCCACCGAAGAATAATTCCACAGTGACATGTTTACAGACTAATCCTACAATGGAGAAAAAGCTGCACATCTGGAGATAAAAAGGCGTATGTTTCTTGCCTGTTCCCAATTCCCTTACAGTACACAGTCTCCTGGATTGGTTCCGGTTTCTGTCACAGATCATCTTATCAGATGCAATGTCAGCTGATGTAATTCATTTATATGGTTACAGCACAACATTACAGAACACGCTTTAGCAGGGCAACTTACAGCATAAACATCCAACGAAGCGGGCATACTAGAATCAACCTCCTCAAATGAGTGGTCATTAGTCATACACTATGTATACAATATGTGTATAGCAAATGAGGTATTACACAATATAAAGATGTATTTATAGAATATTAGTTCAAAGGGTTTTACTACATTCTGGGTTGGATTTACCTGTTGACAAACATGTCAACTTGGAGAAAGTAGACCGCAATCAGAAACATTTCTGCATGCAGGCATGCCGCTTCCCCATCTACTCCCCTTCCATGCCTTGTATGTATGGTATTATGAAGTTTTCTTCACGTGTAATTCTGTCACTAACTGTAATATTATATTAATATCTATATATATATATATATATACATACTATGTTTAATTTGCTTCCCTGACCCTTTAGTTCTTATCTGATAACGCAAAGTGTTTTTGGCATCTCCAAACAACGTGCACTAAGTGGTTACCCCGAATGACCCAAATATATAATGAATTAGAAAACAAAAATGTGACAATTCTATTCATTGGAAATATATTTTTCCTAAGATACTTTTGAGTTTGCCTACGTTAACATTTTCTTCTTGCAATTAGTTTTGTTTAGTAATATATATAACACTCCTACATTCAATAACCTTTTTATCATTTACAAACGTCTTTTGGTCTATTGGTAATTGACACTGTTGTAAAAATGACTTACTTAATATCTTATTTTTAAGCCTGCAGTTAAAAATTAGCCTCTTAATATGACCCCACTAAAATCCATAATCAGACCACCAACATTTTACCCAAACATCTCCGTTATTAAAATTTTGTCGCAGATCTTTTTACTGCATAATACAAGCCATGAGGCAAACTGAATCCATGTGGTACATATCAAAATGATTTTCATATGTTGTATATCTCAATGTAAAATATAAGTCTGTGTTACAAGTCAGTAGTAATCTAAGCCACATGTTTAACATTTGCGCGCTGTATCCAAACGCTAGACAGGCTATCTAGCATTTATATAATCATGTCAATTCAAATACATCTTAAAGGGTTAACATCTGACAGTACAGTCATCAAATAAAAAAAAAGAAATTATTGCAGACTATTGCACAGGTCATATTTTATAACATTGCAATATAACTGCCCACATGAATACCACTGGCTTCTCTCCATGTGTACAGGAAAGTGGTCACATAACGCATCCAAGGTGACTAGCAGACACATTCCCGACGCTGTCTGCTCAGTATGACCAAACAACCGCACAGTAAACACACCAAGAATGTCTCCATTCAGGAGTATTACATTACTTTAAGTACTATATGATGCCACCTTATGTGACACCAAGCTAAACTGAATTACATTGCATTAAACAAGCCCTAAATAATTCTTGGCGGTTCTATATATAATTATATATAACACAGTATATATAAATTAGTGTTTATGTATTATCAGTGCTGTATGGGGATATGCTAAGCAAGGCTCCCTGGCTAAATACATTACATGTATTAATTCTGTACCTTGCTTTGAAGCTTTTTGCCCTTAACATCATGGGTGATGACTGATGATAAAAGGAAATAAAATTTTATATTTGTATAATTTACCAATTATGGATTTTTTTTGTAGTATTACACTCTGCAAAATCATAAAACAGTTACATTGTATACATTCACATCAATTTTAGCCCTTCAGAAACAACTATTACCTAACATAGAGCCATAGCTTGGATTTCCTTTACCCAGGGAAAAGGTTTAATTCAATATCTAAAGGTTCATTCAGACGAATAAGTTATATGAGTGACTCACACCAGAGCCGGAAAACTCGGATCCCGGGCGTAGCTTTAAGGGATTGTCACTGGTGGTCGGTGCCCGGATCCATGGCTCTGGTGGTCACGAAAAAGGGGTGTAGTAAAAATAAAATAATAACAGTTTTTTTTAACGTGACGCCACCTGCAGTATCTGGTGATGGCATCCAGCACTGCCAGCAGACCTCTGGGGACAATGGGTAGGTAGCCGGATGATGTCGCTCCTTGCAGGCAGAGCGAAGTCTCCAGGCAGTGAGATAAAGAAATGGTTTAATGAGAAATTAGATGTATATAGCAGAGTGGGGAGGTAATGGTAGGGACTTTATAGTTAAAGTATATAAGAAATGAGATTATATTGTGACATTAAGAAGGCATTTAGGATTAAAATAAATTTTAGTTTTGTACCACTCCTTTATTGCATGTGCCATGGCTAAAAATAAGAGCAATAACAAGATACTGTAATACTACGGGCAGCTTGAGATAAACATGGTGTATAAACACAGAAGGTAGTTTTTTGGGAATAATAGAGTCCAGAAGTAATGAGTTTTTAAAGTATAAGTGTCAATGCCGATTAACTTGAAAGTATCTGCTACTGGTTCTCCATAGCTTCTTTCTCCACCTCCAGGGGCTGGCTGGTGGCCTAGCCCTAGGTGGCAGTTTGAGTCCTCCGGCCCTGGAAGCAATCGAGGAGTGGGGGCTGGAGCTAGGTGAGGAGCAGGGGGGTTGGAGGGGCTGGCTATCAGAGCCAGGTGAGGAGCGGGGGGGGCTTGTGCTATCAGAACCAGGTGAGGAGCTGGGGGGCTTGTGCTATCAGAGCCAGGTGAGGAGCAGGGGGCTTGTGCTATCAGAGCCGAGCCAGGTGAGGAGCGACGGGGGTGCTATCAGAGCAGGTGAGGAGCGGGGGGGGGGAGCACTGTTACTCACCACACCACGCGCACGGCCGTCCCCTTCCCGAGTCCCGCTATCATTGCGGCAGCTGCAGCTGCAAAACTAGCCCGAGCAGCCCTTACCATTAAGGGGGCGGCCCTAAATTAGGGCAATACCACCAGCCTGGGGGGGACTTGCCCCCTGCCACCTGGGCCAGTCCACCCCTGTCCACCTCTCCTCTCACTCTCCATAGACTTTTATAAACATCAACTGTCATCTCATATCCCAGTGAAAATTTGTTTTCACTGAATATAGATTTTACCAATCTGCTAATCATAATGAAATCAATTCACATGTTATCATCTGTTCATGTACAGTTGTGTTCAAAAGTTGTACATACCCCAGCAGATTTTTTGCTTTCTTGGCCTTTTTTCAGAGAATATGAGTACACAAAAACTTTTTTTCCACTCATGGTCGGGTGAAGCCATTTATTGTCAAACTACTGTGTTTCCTCTTTTTAAATCATAAACAAACAAAAACATCCAAATAACCCTGATCAAAAGTTCACATACCCCAGTTCTTAATACTGTATATTGCCCCCTCTAACATCTATGACAGCTTGAAGTCTTTTGTGGTAGTTGTAGATGAGGCTCTTTATTTTCTCAGATGGTAAAACTGCCTATTCTTCTTGGCAAAAAGCCTCCAGTTCCTGTAAATTCCTGGGCTTTCTTGCATGAACTGTGCACTTGAGATCTCCACAGAGTGGCTCAATGATATTGATGTCAGGAGACTGAGATGGCCACTCCAGAACCTTCACTTTGTTCTGCTGTAGCCAATGACAGGTCGACTTGGCCTTGCATTTTGGATCATTGTCATATTGGAATGTCCAAGAACGTCCCATGCGCAGCTTCCGGGCAGATGAGTGCAACCTACAGTATTTGCTGATAATGTGCTGCATTCATCTTCCTGCAACTTGGACGACGTTTGCATCTTGAAACAGCCACAACGCTAGTTTTCAGTGAGTCCAGTATTTCAGCTGATGTTATTTCTCGGTTTTTCTTTGCATAGCGAACAATTTTCCTGGCAGTTGCGGCCAAACAGGCGACTGTATTTACCAGCAAGGTACCTTTACACGTCGCCACTGCGTGGTAGCAACAGCCTGGCAATCGGGATTTTTGTGGCCATGGCGTTGAAATTGCTACGAAGTGGTGGCGTGTAATTTGGGAAAGTGATCGGGTGTCTCGCAGTTGCTTCGGATACCTGTTTCTGAGCCTTATTCAAAAATCCAAGGCAACACAAAGGGATAATTGCCATGGTAGTGGCGTGTAAACGGGGGACAGGGATGGAATTAGCATCGCCTAGTGATTTCCTAGAGGCGAGCCACAGCGTGATGTTTTCCGTGCCCCATCAACGATGATTGGTGGGGGCTACTGTGTTACCATTGGCTGTCCCTTCACAGGGCGCCATATTTAAAGAGCTGTCCATTCACACTCCACAATTGCAATGGCGTCATGGATTAACCAGCCTTCCTGTGCAGGCTGGCCAATCATGACGCTATTGTGTTGTCCAATTAACGTGTTAGCGTCACGGAATACACAACTCTGTCACGCCTATGTACTTGCGGCGCGAAAGATGTACGCCCATATTCTTTTGTGGAAGTTATCCGCAGGATCTGTGGGCATTTCCAGGGAACCATGATACCTTCAGTTGACAACGCAATGGTGGCGTGTGCATGCGGTATCGGCGATTGTTAGCAACCGCGTGCATGCGCGTGCATGTGTGGTTGATACCGGTTGCCAGGAATAGTGGCGGCGTGTAAAGGTACCTGTAGAGATAACCAGCTTTCCCGCAGGTGGCAGGACGCTGCACCTGGAAGTAGTGTCTACGCATCATTGACACTTGTTTTTAGTGCTCTAGGTAGAAAGCACAATGACCACATTCAAATGCTACGTTTTACAGCACACTGGTCAAAAGTATATTTGGTCTTCCAAAATGTAATGTCAGAGGACACAGATACTGTATTTGTGAAGACAAATTATGTTGGAATGGTTTCTGTTAGATAAGTCTCTTCAATGTCAGCAGTCACCCAATAGTCAGGAAAACTAAACTAAAACTTTAGTTCTGTTTACCCAGTAACCACTGGAAAGACCAATAATTAGAAGCATATTCAAAATCAGGAGCATCTATTACAAGCCCTGGAGACATACTAGATCCCAACACATATAATGACATCTTGTGAACAGGTTTTATATGAGCTACAATATGCCATGCACACATTTAAGATTCTCGTCTGGTATCTGTTCTAGTCACATCATACCACTTGACAGGTAGAAATCTTTCTTTTTATGTCTGATGGGATTGTGACATCTGGGTTGGTTTTATTTATTGCTAATTATGGAAAATCCCATCACAATCTCTGACAAAACTAATTCCATGATTCCACTGAAGGTCATCCTCGTCTTCCTGTAAAGAGGACTGGAGACAGAACTGATTGTCTGATCAGAGAATGTGCTGACATCTCTAGTCTCTCATTTCCAGAATCAATTTGTTTACTGCCAGGCTAAGTACATTTCACAATGTTGCAACTTTTGGGCATTGGTTGTACAGTTCATATTTCAGACGTTCTTATTTCTCATTTTACAGATTAGTTTGCTTGAAAAATGTCTTTTCTCCGCAACAATGATCAAAGTAACTCTTTAGGCGATATTGTGATCTTTTTCTTTTTTCTTGGTTTCGCAAATCACATTTGTTTTGTCTAGGGAGGTTATCACTACTGTATGGTACATTAAAATAGTTTACTTGATCTACTAACAGATACCTGTCCTAGAATGTTAGCATTGTAGGTGCCTTAGAGCAAGTGGAGGAGGAAGCTCCATTGCTGTGTACTGCAGATATCATACAGTACATGGTATAGAAACCGAGAATAGTAAATTCATGCTGAAAAATAGATTTTTTTATTGTGAAGGTAATTCCAGCACCAACTAAACATAGTCCAACGTTTCGACCACAAAAAGCGCTTTGTCAAGGATGTCGGTTTGGGTGCTGGTCGTTCCTACAATAAAGGCATGGCAATAAAGAAGGGAAAAGAAGCATTGTCTCCTCTGGAGGTTGAACCTCTCTTTCTCCATATAGAATGAATGCACTCTTGTCTTTTGAGGGGTCTATTATTATTAATCCGTTTTTGATCATTTTTGAATTGGTCATTTACAATACGAACTTGTACAAATTAATCATATCCCCCTTATTTATTGCTTCTTAAGACTAAATAAATGTAATTATTTTAATATTTTCTCTTAACTAAGATTCTCCAAGTCCTCATTCAGTTTTGTGGCCTTTCTTTGTTGTCTAGCTTCAGATTCAGATCCAAACGTAGTATAGGTTGATTTGTCCTTGAATTTGCCTGTCAATTCTGCTGTGATGCATTCGCAACATTACATAAGATATCATGCATAGGGATGGGCGAATCTACTCGCTAGGACTCGTTACTCGGTGAGTAGTAAGGGACTCGCAGGACTCGGTACTCTGCGAGTTTCCCAGCGTTTACTCGCACGAGTCCAATGCAAATCAATGGCAAACGCTGACAAAACTAGGATTGCCATTGTCTTGCATTAGACTCGGCTACTGTGCCAGTGATAGCAGGGAAACTCGCAAAGTAACTGCTGTTACTTTGCGAGCCAAGTCCAGCTGTCTTCTCTGTGCAGGCTGCCGCAGCTCCAGGGTCCTAGAACCCGCCTGCTCACAGAGATGATGTAGCAGTGCTGAGATTGTTCTCAGTCTGCTCATTCCCTGTGCTATATATTATGCACAGGGGATGTAGCAGAGAGGACATCGCGTTTTGGACTGCGTCGGACAGAAGAGGATTTTTTTAATTAAAGATGGAGTCCCTAATGGCTTTTTTTTTTTATTTCAAATAAAAAAATTTCTCTGTGTGGTGTCTTTTTAACCCTTTATTGGAGATTCTTAGTGGCTGGGTCAAACGTGGCCTGACATTAAGAATCTTGGGCTTAATACCAGCTTGTATAACAAAGCTGGTATTAACCCCTTTATTACCCAGCGTGCCACTGCCACCAGAAAAAAAAATTACATGGGCTTCGCCGTATTTCTGGAACCAGCCGGATCCAGCAGGCAGCGACGGGCTGCCCCCAACCCCCAGGTGCCTATTTGTACCTGGCCAGACACAAGAATATAGGGGAGCCCTTTTTTTTTATTATTTCATGAATTTCATGAAATAATTTTAAAAAAATGCGTGGGGCTCCGCGCAATTTCTATGTCTAGCCAGGTACAGCTAAGCAGCTGGGGGCTGGAATCCGCAGCGCAGAGATGCCCAAGCTTTCTGGGCACCCCCCACTGCAAATTGCAGCCCGCAGCCGCCCCAGAAGATGGCGCGTTCATTGAAGCGCCATCCTCTGGCGCTGAACCCCGCTCTTCCAGCGGCCCTGGTGGCGGTGGCACGCTGGGTAATAAAGAGGTTAGGGCCAGCTTTGTATTATCAGCTGGCCCTAAGCCCGAAATTTATGGCGGTCACGCCAATATTAGACATGACCGCCATGAATTTCTATTAAATTGTTTTAAAAAAAAAACACAACACAGAGAAAAAATTTTATTAGAAATAAAAAAAAAAGCCATTAGGGACTCCATCTTTAATTAAAAAAATCCTCTTCTGTCCGATGCAGTCCAAAACGCGATGTCCTCTCTGCTCATCCCTGTGCATAGATATAGATGTCTATGCACAGGGAATGAGCAGACTGAGAACAATCTCAGCTCTGCTACATCAGGCAGCAGGCGGGCTCTAGGACCCTGGAGCTGCGGCAGCCAGCACACAGAGCAGACAGGACTCTTATCTGTGAGAGTTTCCCAGCGATTACTTGCAAAGTAAACAAGTCCAATGCAAATCAATGGCAAAACTAGGATTGCTTCAGGCTGAAGCTTCCGAGACACATCTGTGATTTGTAAATTGCACACTACTCGCTATTACTCGCTTCCCCATTCATTAACATTGGACTCGCTAGACTCGCAATGAGTAGCGAGTCCCGGGCTCGGACTCGCTAGAGTCAAGCGATTCCGAGTAATTTAGGATTCGCCCATCACTAATCATGCACCATGTAAATGTTCACAGTAAACAGGATGTTACAGATGTAAAAGTATACCTAATGCTTTGATTTTTTAGTGGATCTTTACATTTATTGTGGAGGAGATTTTGATTACTATTGTAATGTGGATTACTTTAAATCTTGAGCATATGAACATGGCATTCAACTGCCACAACTTGGAGATGACCACCGGAGATCCGCTGTAAGGTTTTCAGTCTTTTTTGCTATATCCGTTGTTATCTTTGCATGTAGTGTATTTTGTCGGCCGTCTTGTTTCCTGTCATGTGCATTGACTTTGGCCCTCAACCAATATGGAGTCCTCAGCTTTGATGTCCCTGCCCTGTTCCTTGCCAATTGCCCTTTTAATCAGTTTCAGCTGATTTACCTGTGCTCCTGAATCAGGTCTGCAACCAGTTTGTGACTTGCTCTCTGAAGCCTTGATTCACTCTGCCTGGAACCATTTGTGGACACAGAATCCTCCTGTTTGCTAGCAACATCTGACAGGAAAGTAATAGACTCTGAATGCTTTCCTTGAGACTTGTGCTATGCTTTAATGCTCTGATGTCCTTGGTTGTTTGTCTTGCACTCTGCAACTACATTTACTTTATCCTGTTAATGCACTAACTTGTATGAAGCAATACAAGAGCTGCTTAAGAAGCGTATGTCTCATGTGTCTCATTATACTCATGCATTAGACTCTATATAGACTGTATCATATAAGACATTTTCCACAAAGTTAATATTTAAGTTTATTTTAATCAATAGATCTTATAATAATAATAACTTCCCCAATTGGATGTATTTAAAAAAATGTTTCTATTCTGAGATAATCTTAAATATGTGTCCCCGCTACGTACTGTATAATGGATATGTCTGACCATACAGGGACATGGTCTGATCATACCACATCTCCTGTGCTGAGATAATCTTATATATGTGTCCCTGCTATATACTGTGTAATGGATATGTCTGACCATACAGGGACATGGTCTGATCACACCACATCTCCTGGGCTGAGATAATCTTATATATGTGTCCCTGCTATGTACTGTGTAAGTAAAACAAAAAGGAAAAGGGGCGCAAATGTGTAGGATCCCCTTATTAAAAACGTCTATGTGGCGTGGGTAGGTGACCACTCACCTTATCGGGTTGTGCAATTCCTGCACAACCCGGTTTACAGCCTCCGCCGCCGGCGGTATATGAATGCCTCTCCGCTCTCCTCTCTCCTGTTCAAGGCAGATTGTTTGTGCTGTTCCTGAGCTGCTCCAGCCGCCAGTCCCTCAAAAAGGGAGTAGTTTTCATGCAAAAAATAGTAATGGCGGTCTAATTAGGAGCGCTCTAAGGAACAAGCAGACATGTAAGATGTTTTAATAACCTTTTATTAACTTCTTAGCTCCCCTCACAGCTCCACTACGCGTTTCAACTGCATACAAACAGTCTTCATCAGGTGGTGTCACCTGATGAAGACTGTTTGTATGCAGTTGAAACACGTAGTGGAGCTGTGAGGGGAGCTAAGAAGTTAATAAAAGGTTATTAAAACATCTTACATGTCTGCTTGTTCCTTAGAGCGCTCCTAATTAGACCGCCATTACTATTTTTTGCATGTACTGTGTAAGGGCTGTGTCTGACCGTACAGGGACATGATCTGATCACACCACATCTCCTGTGCTGAGATAATCTTATATATGTGTCCCTGCTATGTACTGTGTAATGGATGTGTCTGACCATACAGGGATATGATCTGATCATGCCACATCTCCTGGGCAGGTGAGGAAGTATACAGACATTATGTATACAGACATAGATGTATACAGACATTACAGCATAGGATCATGGCTGATTAATTTTGTGAGGTAAAAAATCTCCCTGCCTGTTTTAACAAATATTTTTCCTCGAAGAAAGAATTATTTCAGATCCCGTGATTTAATGTTTGTGTACATTTTAATTCCTCTCTGAAATACTTTTGTGTTTCAGAGAAAAATATACTTGAAAAATCACAGTCAGAAACAAGACTAATCCACCTTTGTCCCCTGCTAGCTCTTGCCTACATTGCTAGAGATGTGATGCTAGGAAGAGGAAACAGGGCAATGAGCTTTGTCAAAGAAAAAAGTGAAAAAAGATGATCATATGTGATCACTTTGTTGGATTAAATAAGGCATAAAGATGACTGCTGCTGCAGATCCACAGGCTCAAAGAACCAATAAGTAGGAGAGAAAGATGATTAGTTCTGGCTGCTGGTCAATGGTGATGCCCGTGCATTATTAAACAAAAAGTGCTTTATTAATTCAGTGTTTTGAAGCTACCTCACTTCTTCATGAGGAGATGTGGTTTTCTTTTGCCTGATGAAGAAGCAAGGCAGCTTCGAAACGTGTTGAATTAATAAACCATGTTTTTATTTAAAATAATTGTTGGCATCATCATTGACTGGCAGCACAGAACAACCACTAAGCACAATTCTTTACTGCAACACTGCTGGAGGTAACATTTGAAGAAGGCTGAACCGATAGACGAAACGCGTCTTACCTTGACTTGTAAGACAGATGCACTGAAATAAATTGAAGAAATAAAAGAACTCTACATGTGCCATCCTGGGAGTGCGCTGCCAGGACATCACTCCATGATGGCATCATCAATGACCAGCAGCACAGAACAACCACTAATCACACTTTTTTACTCCAACACTGCTAGAGGTAATTAACAGGTCTATCCCATAGCAAGACACTTGTCAAGCAAACCAAGTGCTGTTGGGAAAAGCCACCCGAGGATAACACCAAACTAGTCTCGTCTCTGGCTTTGGTGCTTGGCTGGATCTTTAAGGGTACCTTTACACACGGCTACATTTGTAGCTTGTCACCAGGTAACTTACTGGTTGCAGTGAAATCATGGATACATGATTCCATTTGTACACAGCAACAAGATAGAACCATGTATCCATGATTTCACTGCAACCAGTAAGTTACCTGGTGACAAGCTACAAATGTAGCCGTGTGTAAAGGTACCCTAAAGTATAAATTATATACCAGGCTGCCATCATGCTGCCACAATTTGGGCAGCATGAATCAGTCAGGGTATAAATATTGCAAGATAACTGTAGCATTGTAACATGCATGTCAGCCATTTATATGAATTGTGAACACAGTTCATCCAAATAATATATAGAAAATCAGTGTTAGGCTGGGGTCACAGTACCATTTTTCACATGCTTTTTTGGAGACCTGCGTTTTCAAAAACGCATGTAAAAAACGCACCCATAGGCCCCCATGTTAAAAAACGCATGCCCTAATAGCCAAAAAGCATGTGTGACTGTCCCATGCGTTTTTGGAGCATATCCAAAAACGCATGCGTTTCTGTAGAAAACGCATGCGTTTTTATAACATGGGTTCCTATGGAAAACGCATGCAAAAACGCATGTACAGTTAGTACCTTTTAGTGCCATTCAAAAACGCATGCGTTTCCCATAGGAGCCCATGTTAAAAAACGCATGCGTTTTTCCGGAAACGCATGCGTTTTTTTAACATGGGCTCCTATGGGAAACGCATGCGTTTTTGAATGGCACTAAAAGGTACTAACTGTACATGCGTTTTTGCATGCGTTTTCCATAGGAACCCATGTTATAAAAACGCATGCGTTTTCTACAAAAACGCATGCGTTTTTCAAAACGCTCCAAAAAATACTACAAGCACTATTTTTAGGTGCAGATTCAAAAACGCACCCAAAAACGCAGGGAGCCATCACACACCTTACAAAACTCATGCTGACATGAAAAAAAGCATGAGTTTTGTTAAATCACTTAAAAAAACGCATGGCAACTGTGACCACAGCCTTAGGCTGGGTTCACATTTGCGTTCCCATCGGCAGCGTTCTGCGGAGGGCAACCGCCATGTGAGCGCAGCCACTGCAAGCCCCTATGTTTATAATGGGAGCGCACGGTGCTGCGCTTGACTGCGCATGCCCGTGCGCTCCCATTCATTTGCCTGTGTGATTTGTACACATGTGCATGCTTGCGTACAAATCATACATTGTCGTCCGCACCAGAAGCGTGACGTCGCGTTCAGGGTGCAGACGAGAGAGAAATGGATAGGTTTTTGTTCCATAGTTAAATCCAAGAATTATAGCATTTCTTTTTTTTATTTTGTATTTTTTTTTCATGATTCTACACAGGTCCAAATAAGACAATTATCTGATGAAAATAGTTTCATCCTGAAGACAGCTAAATTATATGGTTATGAAGTCGTCGATACATTCAGTATTACTATGGGACGTTACAAGGAATTCCTGCCAGGAAAATGTGGCTGTCACTTTCATGAGGTATTCATTATTCTAATATGCCCCTCACAATGTTGTGTTTATTGTGTAGGAATTAATAGGGTCAAATTTTGATAGTAAAATACAATGATAGGTCAATCAGAAATATCTCCTTGTTAGATCAGCGGAAGGAGCGAATGAGGGCATTAATGCATTTGAATACTTTCAATTAATTTGTGTGTGTATCACTCATCCAGGCCCCTCTATAAATAGAGAACTATATCCACACATTCCCATGATCATTGAAGGCCCAGTCTTTTAGTAAAGTAATAGAAAGGATATATCTGGGCACACCTCAATTTCTCATGAAAAAGATGGATCACACAACGTGTCAAGGGTTAAGTGTTTCTTGTTTTTTATTGCCACACCATGTCCAAAAACACCAAAAATCACCAACGTTTCGGCCTTTTACATAGGCCTTTATCAAGGTTTCAGTGTTGGCACAGGTGGGGGTTCCAAATAGAACCCAAATGGGAAAAGCGAAACTGCAGCAAGCGCAGATGCACACCTTAGGATTCCTGCTGTGTATATCCAAGTCTGAAAGACTACACCAGAAACAAGCACTGGTAAACAAACTTCAGTATGAGACAAGGCTCAAGGAAAAGACCTTGTATGTGGTCTGTGGCGAAGCTCCACTACCTGCTTCGCCACAGACCACATACAAGGTCTTTTCCTTGAGCCTTGTCTCATACTGAAGTTTGTTTACCAGTGCTTGTTTCTGGTGTAGTCTTTCAGACTTGGATATACACAGCAGGAATCCTAAGGTGTGCATCTGCGCTTGCTGCAGTTTCGCTTTTCCCATTTGGGTTCTGTTTGGAACCCCCACCTGTGCCAACATTGAAACCTTGATAAAGGCCTATGTAAAAGGCCGAAACGTTGGTGATTTTTGGTGTTTTTGGACATGGTGTGGCAATAAAAAACAAGAAACACTTAACCCTTGACACGTTGTGTGATCCATCTTTTTCATGAGAAATTGAGGTGTGCCCAGATATATCCTTTCTATGTATGCGCATTTTTCTGGTGCAGTGAGCCTATCTTAACTATATTTTTTTAGTAAAGGAATGTCTCATCGAGACATGGCTGACTAATAGAAGTTATAAGATTCGAATCAGTACTTAATAAACCGTGAATTAGATTATACAACATGTAAATGGCACAAATAAGAAAATTGGCACTCTATTTTTGTGTGTTCATGTGCCGCTTAGGCATGAGTCAAACATCCGTGTGACAAGTACCAGAGAAAACCGCATGTCACTGAAATAAATGGTTTTTAAGTCTTAAAAGTAGTGAGAGTTATACCGACCAGTCTTCGGTGGCTGCTGCAGACTTGCTTCCGGATCCCTCTCATTAATATTGTGAATATTCACTGCACTGACTCCACAACAACCAATCACAGATGCACATTCTTTGTGATTGGCTGTTGCATTCAGACTGCACTTCCACAATGTTCATTTTTCTCCAGATTTGTGTTGCATGGATGTCACACAAATTACATCCATGTGCGGTTAGTGAGGCATCCGTGCTGCCGGGAAAAAATGGACATGTCTCCGTGTAGACCACATGGACATCACACGGACACGTGAGAATCGATTCCTACAGATTTTAATGTGTCAGCATGTATCCGTGTCTCTGGTACATGTAAAAGTGGATGCCACATGTACCGGAAAAACAAACGTGTGACGCTACCAATAGAGGTATTTTACCACTTGTAGAGACGGTTGCCCATCATAGCTATAGGATGAACTACACTTGTCCCTGTATTGCAATGCTAGGTGGCTGCATATAAATAGACTAAATGAGATGGGATTTGATCTTCTTGAGATGAGAATATTGGAGACAAAAAAGTTTGAACTGCAAGGGTAGGTTGCTGGTTTGCTGGTACCTTATAAAAGTGGAGATTACAGTCAATAAAGAAAAAATTCTTCAGAGTGTGGACAATTTCTAGGTGTTTTATCAGATTTGTAAATTATCCCATATCCATAGCTTTGCAATTGTTGGGTATCTTACCATTGAGATCCTCACTGATCCCAAGAACAAGACTCTGAACAGCCAAGAATGAAGAGGAAATTAAACATGCTTACCTTTGCTACATTTGTTTTTAGTGGGGCTGCTGAAAATAGCTGAGCATTGCACATGGCTGGTATAGGGCACCTATTCATAATAAATTGAGCAGAGTTGCACATGTTTGACTTCGGTTCTTTGCAGTCTGGGCTCTTCAGAGCCTCATTTCTAGAATTTGTGAGGGTCCCAGCATCTGCTGTCGGGATACTTCAAGGTCTAATTTCTAGGATCAGTAAAGGTCCCGGGAATTTGACCCCACTCAGTTTGATTGTTATACACAATCTTGAGGATAGGCAAAACTTCCAAACAATACAATCCTTTAAGGAAACAAAGAAAGCTTGTGTTAATGCTGTTCTCGCTAAAATTTATTGGCCATTGGCCAATTGCAAAATGATGTTAAGCCAAAGTACATACATTTAAGTAAAGAAAAACTTAAAGATGGCACCTTGAAATAAGCATCTTGCCAGTTAAATCACCTGCATCTCAAGCACTGATGTCCAGGTGGTCCCCTATAACAAGCAATGATTTGACATATTAGAGACTGGTTGCAGTTGTTTCCAGTTGCCAGGTAATCTTTTTTTAACCCTTGGATAACCCCTTTAAACCTTGTGAAATGAGTACTTGCTAATCAGGTGCAGTTATAGCCAAATTAAACTAGCAGCTTCTCTTTCCATGGTGTCTGGAGCAAACGTCTGTACAATAAATTGGCAATTAAGAGATATGATAATTTTAAACAGCCGTTATCTATAATATTGGATTTAGTCTTAAGGGATTATTCAATTTTATCTCAAGATGATTATGATGATGTTTATGGCCAGATAATTATATGAATAAATAGGCCACAGTGCTAGTTATGGGTTCCAACAATCTGCACAACTGTCTTTAATTATTGTCGTGTTCAGAATAGGAGAGTTTTGAATCTTAAAAATAATTGAGGTTAGGCTAAAACCTTGTGATAGCAGGTGACAAATGAACTAATGAGTGAAAAGAATTAAAGGACCCATTCATGATGCTGTGCTGGGTGTGCTAATCAGATGTGATGCCAGCAGCTTTAAGGAGGTTCCTAGTGCTTTGGTCCAGTGGCCATGGACTTCCGACATAGTCACAAATCTTTTTTCTGGACTCTAATTACAATGAGCTGATGTTAGGTTCTTTGGCCACAGGTATGTGCTATATTTTTCAGGTGGATTCCACTAGAAATCTGCCAGAAAGAGCACCATAAAAGCTGTACTAAAACGAACATAGTGCACAGTAATGTCAAAACAACAATTCTGTGCACATATTCATTCGTCTTATCTCACATTTTTTAATTGTTTCAGGGTTCGCAAACCATGAAGCAGTTAAAAGAAGTAACGCTCATTCTTCAGGTGGCTTCCACTTGGAATCTGCCCAGTCTCTATAGTTGACTAGAGCTGCCACAAGAATGACAGCAATACCACAGGAGAAGATTATTCATTTTCCCCGAAGCAGCTTCACTAGCGTCTAAAAGAAACCATGTGTACATAGCCTTAAAGGAACCAACCAGCAGGTTTAGGGCTATAAACTGAAGCCAGGACCTTGCTGGCACTTGGATACTGAGTGCAATATACCTTTACTTCAATGATTACATGTATGATTGCTGAGAAAAGTGTTATCAAACACCGGGAAACTAGTCCAGCACATTAGCATAGTTGCAGCACAATGTCACTATGAGGGATTGGGTTTCTTTTTATTACTCCCCTGTGGGCAGATAAGAGGGTAAAATAAAAGAATTTAAGTAGTCCTGAGCATTTCAAATTAGAGCTATAAGAAACAGCAGTATGTTAGGATAATGGTTAAGGTGATATTTCCTCCAAGCAGTGGTGTACCCCTAAAGGTACCTTTACACGCCGCAATCTCGGCAGGTAATCTTGAAGGCAATGCGTTGCCCTGAAACAATCGCCGTGAAATAGCCTCACAGTTGCGGTGTGTGATTGGGGAATTTCACGGGGGAAATCGCCTGTCGCCTGATTACTGAGCACTGCTCTGAAATCAGACGCAATCATGAAGGCTAGATTTCTGGGGTTTTGGCGTGTGATAGGGCGATAGTGATGGAATCTGCGTCGCCTATTGATTTCCCGTAGGCGTGCCACAGCGTGCTGTAGTCCGCGCCCCGTCTGCGATGATTGGTGGTGGATACTGTTATCCCAATGGATGTCAGTTGACAGGGCGCCATATTTGAAGAGCTGTCTTTTCAGCACCACACACATCTTCAATGGCGTCATGTATTAGCCAGCCTCCCAGAGCAGGCTGACCAATCGTTATGCTGTTGCGTTGTCCAATGAGCGCGTATGGGGTGCGGTGTAAACCACTGTGGCATGCCTATCTCCTCACCGTGCTGAACATGTACGCCCAAATTGCCTTTGGAATTGCAGCGTGTGCAGCGGCGATGGAATGAGGCATGATGGTTCCGCTGTAGGTGAGGCGATTTCCGGAGCGACACATCGCCTTACTTTCAGGGCGAGATTGCAGCGTGTGATGCCGCCATCGGCAATCTGAGGCGACCATGAAAAACATGCACGCGCACGTTAGATCGCCTCATATCGCCAGCCGAGATTGCGGCGTGTAAAGGTACTGTCACGGGTGGCACGGATGACAGGGTGGAGGCCACGCGCAGACGATCCCAGCGTTTGGCCCACCAGCCATAATGGTGGAGGATGGTCCGTCTCTTTTAGGGGCATTTACCTTCTGTGTTGATGGAGAGAAGGTGTGATGAGATCTCTCTATTATGGGGAGACGGCTGTGGAGGTCTTGCGCTCGGTCTGGTTTTATCCACCAATGTTGTAGGTCACTAGGACCCAGCAGACTCCTTCCACCTTTATAAGGAGGTTCATTACCCTTCCTCGGTGCAGGTGATAGTTCCTTGTGCACACTTTATCCTTGCTCCAGCAGAAGCTGAGTTGTGGAGGTTGCTGTGTTCTGCTGTCAGATAAGTGTTTCCTTTTCCCAAATGTCTGTCTTCCCTGGTGTTTGTCTTTAGTTGATAGTGGAGGGGTCTAGTGAACCTCTCCATCTGATCCTTAGATAAGATAGATCTAGGATCAGAGAGGGACGAGGTTCGTGGTCGGCGACAGTTGAGGAGACTGTATAGGGACGTTAGGGCAGACAGGGTCAGCTCTAGGAAGTCTAGGGGTCACCGTCTCCTTCTTGTGCCCTTAGCATTAGGGACCCCTGATTCCCCCCCCCCGTCGTTATCCTACGCTGGGTGTCTTCCCCACTCCCAGCGTGACATTATCACCTGCCATAACTGTAAGTGAAGGAAGGGGAGGATTTGATTTTCCTTCCTTTCCTTATGGATCCTGTGTCTGCTTTGGCCCAGCAGCTGCAGACCTTGTCTTTGGAGGTTGCGGACCTTCGGTCGGCTCTGCAGGGACCACAACCGCAAAATGGTGTCTTGGGGAATCAAGCAGTGGGTCCGGCCAGACCGGAACCTAAGGTTCCCCTCCCTGACAGGTTTTCAGGAGGCAGAGACAAATTTACTGTGTTCAAAGAGGCCTGTAAATTATACTTTAGGCTTAAGCCGTATTCCACTGGTGATGAGCAGCAGCGGGTAGGAATTATTATATCATTGCTGCAGGGGGATCCCCAATCCTGGCTTTCTCTCTGCCACAGGACTCTACTTGTCTCCAGTCTGTGGATGGATTTTTTGACGCCTTAGGCCTCATATATGATGACCCTGACCGTGTCTCTTTGGCTGAATCCAAATTGCGCCATCTCCACCAGGGGACTCGGTCAGCGGAATCATATTGTTCTGAGTTCCGCAGGTGGGCTATGGACACCAAGTGGAACGATCCGGCTCTCAGGAGTCATTTTTGCCAGGGTCTTTCAGAAAGACTGAAGGATGCCCTGGCAGTGTATGAGACCCCCCCGTCCCTGGAGGCAGCTATGTCGTTGGCTATTCGCATGGATAGACGCCTCCAGGAGCGGAGGGGTAGACCTCCTGCAACTGGGAGCCCTTCTCATGGGGGTTCCTTGTTGCCGGGTGGTCACTCGGAGGGCGAGTCATTTCTCCCGAGGGGGGAGGAACCTATGCAGCTTGGAGGAGCGGCGGCCTCGAGGCTCTCCTCCGGTGCCTCCCGGGGCAGGGGGAAGGGGGTCTGTTTTTTCTGTGGGAAAGGAGACCATTTTATCGGGGCCTGTCCCTACGCTCCTAAACGGACTAGGGTGCCGGGACCTCATGTGACTATGGGGGGTGTGGAGGTGGTCGAGCGGGAGGTGTGTGTATCCTCCGTTTGTAATTCCCATTTTCTCCTGAGTGCAGAGGTGGCGCTAGAGAGCAAAACGGAAGGCATTTCTGTGTTTGTGGATAGTGGTGCGGGGATCTGCATGGTGGATGCTCGTTTTGTACACGCTCATGGGCTTAACCGCTGTTTATTGTCTCGCCCCATCCGTATCTATGCCATCGACTCAGCCCCTCTTGCTCAGGGTAGTCTCACACATATCGTACATAACATTAAGTTAACGGTTGGATCCCAACATCAGGAGACGTTATCTTGCTATGTCTTAGACGGTCTCCCCGCTCCCATTGTCCTGGGCTTGCCATGGTTGATTAAACATAATCCCGTAGTGGATTGGCAGTCCAGGGACATTGTGGAATGGAGTGATTTTTGTTCGGAGAATTGTTTGGCTACATCCCTTTCGGTGGTATCTGCTGCATCTCTGCCCCCATTCCTATCGGAGTATGAGGATGTGTTCTCAGAGAAGGGGTGCCGAGACTTGCCCCCTCATCGGGCATATGATTGCCCTATCAACCTCGTTCCCGGAGCTAAACTGCCCAAAGCTAGGATGTTTACTATATCTGGTCCCGAAAGACAAGCAATGAAGGATTTCATTTCTGAAAGTCTGGAGACGGGACACATTAGGCCCTCCACGTCGCCGGTTGCGGCTGGTTTCTTTTTTGTGAAAAAAAAAGATGGGGGCCTCCGTCCTTGTTTGGATTTTCGGGAATTGAATCGGATTACTGTCCGTGATCCATACCCCCTCCCTCTGATCCCTGATTTATTTAGTCAGGTTGTGGGTGCCAAATGGTTCTCCAAGTTGGATTTGAGGGGGGCCTACAACCTGATTAGGGTCAGAGAGGGGGATGAATGGAAAACTGCGTTTAATACCCCGGACGGCCATTTTGAAAGTCTCGTAATGCCGTTCGGGCTCACTAACGCCCCGGCGGTTTTCCAACATTTTGTCAATGATATTTTCCATCATTTGGTGGGTAGATTTGTAGTTGTTTACTTGGACGATATCTTGATCTATTCTCCCGATATGGAGACGCATCAGTCCCATGTCAAACAGGTGTTGCAGGTCTTACGGGACAACAAACTGTATGCTAAACTCGAGAAATGTGTTTTCGCCGTTCAGGAGGTTCGTTTTTTGGGGTACCTCTTGTCGCCGTTGGGTTTCCGGATGGATCCGGAAAAGGTCCGGGCGGTGCTAGATTGGGAACAGCCGGACAATCTACGGGCATTGCAACGCTTTTTGGGGTTTACCAATTTTTACCGTAAATTTATTAAGAACTATTCGGTACTGGTGACGCCTCTTACGGACATGACTAGGAGGGGGACGGATTTTTCTGAGTGGTCTGATTCTGCTCGCCAGGCTTTTTCCTCCCTGAAGCGTTGTTTTGCTTCCGCGCCTGTTCTTTGTCAGCCCGATCTTTCTCAGCCCTTCATTGTGGAAGTGGATGCGTCTGAGGTGGGGGTGGGGGCTGTGTTGTCGCAGGGCCCTTCGCCTGGGAGATGGGTGCCCTGTGCGTTCTTCTCCAAGAAGTTGTCTTCGGCCGAGAGGAATTATGATGTGGGTAATAGGGAGCTGTTGGCTATTAAGTTGGCTTTTGAGGAATGGCGGCACTGGCTGGAGGGGGCTGTCCATCCCGTCACGGTTATTACCGACCATAAGAACCTGTCTTACCTTGAGTCCGCCAGGCGTCTCAATCCCCGGCAGGCCAGGTGGTCTTTGTTTTTCACGAGATTTAATTTTACCGTCACCTACCGTCCGGGGGTTCAGAATGTGAAGGCGGATGCATTGTCGCGTAGTTTTCCGGGTGGTAGTACTCATGAGAGTCCCGTCCCCATCTTGCAGGAGGGGGTGGTTGTTTCTGCTCTTTGCCCTGATCTGGAGGGGGAGGTGTTGAAGGTTCAGGGGGGCGCCCCTGCCTCCTGCCCTTCTGGGAGGCTTTTTGTGCCGTTCTCTTTGCGCCTCAGGGTGCTGTCAGAGCATCACGACTCTGTACTGGCGGGGCATCCGGGCGGTAGGGCCACTTTCGATCTCTTGTCTCGTCGCTTTTGGTGGCCGGGGTTGAGGAAGGACGTAGCGGAATTCGTATCCGCCTGTAGGGTGTGTGCACGTGCTAAGGTTCCGCATACCCGTCCGTCTGGGTCTCTCGTGCCATTGTCTATTCCTGAGAGGCCATGGACACATTTGTCCATGGATTTTATCACCGATCTTCCGGCGTCTGCGGGCAAGACGGTGGTACTGGTAGTAGTAGATAGATTCAGTAAGATGGTTCGCTTTGTGGCACTGCCCGCACTTCCTAATGCTCGGACTCTGGCACAGGTGTTCGTAAGTGAGATTGTGAAGCTTCATGGGGTTCCCTCCGATGTGGTTTCTGATCGCGGTACTCAGTTCGTCTCCAAATTTTGGAAGGCTTTTTGCACACGTTTGGGGATAACGTTGTCCTTTTCTTCTGCTTTTCATCCTCAGTCTAATGGTCAAACCGAACGTGTGAATCAGAATTTGGAGACTTACCTGAGGTGTTTTGTCTCTGACCATCAGGAGACTTGGGCAAATTATTTGCCCTTGGCCGAATTCGCCCTTAATAATCGTCTTCAGGAGTCCACTGGCAAGTCACCGTTCTTCGGTGCATATGGGTTTCATCCTCAGTTTGGTACTTTTAGCGGTACGAGTCCTTCCGGAGTTCCGGAGGAGGACCGTTTTACCTCGTCCCTCTCCTCGGTTTGGCGGGGTGTACAGCGTAGCTTGAAGCTCTTAGGTGACAGGTACAAACGTATGGCTGACAGGAAGCGTGCGCCAGGTCTGGACCTATGTGTGAATGACTACGTGTGGTTGTCTACCAAGAATGTGAAGTTGAAGGTGCCCTCTTGGAAGTTGGGGCCCAGGTTTATTGGCCCCTATAGGATAACCGCCGTTATCAATCCCGTGGCGTTTCGTCTTGCGTTGCCTCCTGCGCTTAAGATTCACGATGTGTTTCACAGGTCGCTCCTCAAGCCGTATGTGCCGTCGTCTAACCCATCTCCTTTGCCTCCTGAGCCCATCTGTGTGGCGGGGAATCTGGAATTCGAGATCTCGAGGGTGGTTGATTCTCGCATGTTGCGCCGTTCTCTTCAGTATTTGGTGCACTGGAGGGGGTACGGTCCTGAGGAGCGGATGTGGGTGCCGGCGTCGGAGGTGTCCGCCGCAAGGCTGGTCCGCGCTTTTCACCGTTCCCATCCGGATAAGCCTGGTCCTGAGTGTCCGGGGGCCACTCGTAGGAGGGGGGGTACTGTCACGGGTGGCACGGATGACAGGGTGGAGGCCACGCGCAGACGATCCCAGCGTTTGGCCCACCAGCCATAATGGTGGAGGATGGTCCGTCTCTTTTAGGGGCATTTACCTTCTGTGTTGATGGAGAGAAGGTGTGATGAGATCTCTCTATTATGGGGAGACGGCTGTGGAGGTCTTGCGCTCGGTCTGGTTTTATCCACCAATGTTGTAGGTCACTAGGACCCAGCAGACTCCTTCCACCTTTATAAGGAGGTTCATTACCCTTCCTCGGTGCAGGTGATAGTTCCTTGTGCACACTTTATCCTTGCTCCAGCAGAAGCTGAGTTGTGGAGGTTGCTGTGTTCTGCTGTCAGATAAGTGTTTCCTTTTCCCAAATGTCTGTCTTCCCTGGTGTTTGTCTTTAGTTGATAGTGGAGGGGTCTAGTGAACCTCTCCATCTGATCCTTAGATAAGATAGATCTAGGATCAGAGAGGGACGAGGTTCGTGGTCGGCGACAGTTGAGGAGACTGTATAGGGACGTTAGGGCAGACAGGGTCAGCTCTAGGAAGTCTAGGGGTCACCGTCTCCTTCTTGTGCCCTTAGCATTAGGGACCCCTGATTCCCCCCCCCCGTCGTTATCCTACGCTGGGTGTCTTCCCCACTCCCAGCGTGACAGGTACCTTAGTAGTGATAGACAACTTGGTCACTATGGAACACATTAGTGGGGGGTATCTATGGGAGCATTATACTATTAGGAGGGCTATGTGGTGGACATTAAAATATTTGGAGTATGATTGAAGTATTATAGGGCCATGTGATGGCCATTATACTTTTTGCAGAGCTATGTGGGGGCCATTATACTGTTTGTTGGACTGTGCGGAGGCCAGTTATATTGTTTTCAGGGTTTTGTAGGGGTCGGCATTCTGCTGTTTGTTGAGCTATATGGGACCACTATACTGTTTGCAGGCCTATGTAGGGGCCATAATACTGTTTCAAGGGTTATGTGTGGGCCAGTATACTGTTTTCACAGCTTTATGGGTTGGCATTATACTATTTTCATGGCTATGTAGGGGCCATTATACTGTTTAGAGGACTAGTGGGGACCATTATAATGTATGCATGCAATTTTAAAGTTTGGAGATTTGTGTGGTGTCAATCATAATGTTAGAAGGGATGCGTTGAGGCCATCAAACTGTGTGTAGGGTTGTGAGAGCCATTATACTGTATGGGGGATTGTGTAGGGGGCATCATATTCTGTGGAGGTCAAACAACCAGGTGGAGAATGTAGAGCCAGAGCATCCTTTAGAGTCTCCGAGAAACCCCTGAGGAATTGACATCTGAGAGCTGCGTCATTTCACATGACCTCATTAGACCACTGATGAAACTCAGTACAATAGTCTTTTGCTCTAAAGTGTCCCTGTGTCAGGTTCATGAGCCTTGTCTCTGACACCTTGACTCTGTCAGGTTCATCATAGATCTGTCCTAAAGCATCAAAAAATGTGTCCACCAAAAGCGTTCAGGAGCAAGAGAGAGTAGGGAAAAGGCCCCGGTCCGAGGACCCCCCTCCCCCCGCAAAAGTGACATTATAACTCATTCCTAGATGACCAAGGGTGCAAGGTAAAAAATAATTTACAACTCTCTTTGAAAATTTTGAACTGGTCTTTTTCCCCAAATAATTTGTCAGGGAGTGCTACAACAGGTTCAAAGGGACTCAAAGATACGTCAGAAGGTTCAGAAGTCATGACAGCAGTCAGAGGAGAGATATTCTGAGGGGCAGGAAAAGCACCAGACATCTGACCCTGTAACTGAGCCTGGGAGGCTTCTAATTTGTGTTGTTCCAAGGCCGGATCTTGGACTAACTGAGTCAGATCCGCCACCTGATCACACAAAGTACGTAATGGATCCATAGGTGGGGAAAAAAATGAAACAGACTATTGTAATGTGACGCGAGTCACTACAGTAATAACTAATCTCTGAGGTGAAGAAAACAGACTGTAATAATGCAAAGTAAATATAATAATATTACTACTTACTGGTAGTAAAGAGAGGTTAAACAATCTGGGATCAGGTCCAGGAAATAGCGCAGTAACAGCTAGGGATATCCAAAAGTGAAATCCAATTCAAGCTTTAAGTCAGGAAATCAGAGGGACAAAACAAAATACAGAGGAAATGGCAGAAAGAGGAATCATGTCACAAGCAGAGAGTTAAGTCCAGGTAAGGTTACTAATCAGACAGGGTCTGGCTCAGAGCACAGAGAGATCAATCCTACACCTCCAAAGGAAAATGTACAGTTGACACAGAATAGGGCAGCAAGCTTGTTTAAGTAGAGTTCTAATCAAGTGAGCTGGAATGCAGGTGATCTGCAGCACAGAGCCAGCCCAGACTGACAATCCATACAACAACCTAGTAAAGGACAAAGGCAGTGTAGAGCTCGTGACAAGTAGAAAGTGCATAGAGGCACAGGAAGGAGTAGACAGACACAGGTTTCTGCAGTTCTGACCAGTCTCTTCAACTTGTAGTTCGGTGCGGACACAAACCAGCCTGGTCAGCTCACAAGTAGTCTGGGTCCTCTCTGCTGAGACACAGTAATATGGCCTTCCTTGCTGCCCTTTCTCTCTCTATAACATTGCTACTTCTTGTCCTCCTATCGTCTCTCCAGTTACAAGTCCCAAAGGCAAGTGATTATGGGCCCTCCGAGCAACTTCCTCGCAAATCCTCTTGACCCTTTACAGTTCCTTAGTCTTGGGAGAGTCCACGATGAATGTACATGAAGCCCAGTGACCTCCAGTTTCTCGGCCGGTTCTGTCCAGGCCAAATTGGATACTGGTAACCCTGTGCAGATAGTTCACCGCCCAACCTAGCCAGTCGGCTGCAGATTTGGGGTGCTCACAACAGATCCAAGTCTGTCCTGCTCTGTCCCCAGCTTGATTATAACTTCTAGAATTTACTCCTCTATTTTGCCTTCCACCCCTAACCTAACTCCTTCCTCCAGCCAGTAGATGGGGACTGCTCTTAATGTGAGGCTCTTCCACCCAGCATCTCCATGGCCTGGAGTTTGGATAGTGTTGGGGGTCTCAGCAAAGCTTTCCCTTCTTACCTGTGAGCATGATGCCACACCTATTGGATAGGTGCAGTACCATAGTGGCAACCAAACCGCAGGGTGGCCACATGTGTCCTATGTAAAGTTATGGATTATTTATATTAATCAATTTTTATGTATGTGTAGTATTAAAAGATTTAGAAGAAATACAGTGGTAAAGACCTTCTCATTTATTGAAATTACAGATTGATCCAATACAACAAAAAAAAAGTGTTCTTTCTTACAATCTGTGCACATACAGTAATAAAACAACCAATATGACAGACTCAATTTGTTCCATTATTTGGGCATTTATCAGATATATTCAAATAATTTTTCTATTCATAGTAATAATTAATTGCTTCACTTATGGGAATCGTATATTACTTAACAAATGCCATAATTTGTCTGAATTTTTTTTCATCGTGTTACAGGTATGACCTGAAAAACATTATCTGTCAGGGCATGTTATTATTTATTATTATTATTATTATTATTATTATTATTATTATTATTATTATTATTTATGCAGCACCATTAGGTTCCATGGCGCTTTACATGAGGATGAGGGAGACAAGAACAAGTAGACGTTTGAAGGCCGAGGGGAAGGCACCAGTGCTAAGTGAAAGGTTAAAGAGGTGGGTGAGGGCTGGGATGAAAATGGAGGTGTGGTTCGCAATGAGGTGGGATGGGAGTGGGTCGTGGGCGCTGGTGGTGAGGTGTGATTTTGACAGGAGGGAGGAGAGTTGGTCTTCAGTTATGGGGGGGAAGTGGCTGATGGAGGAGGAGGGCAGTGTAGGTGGGAGGGGGAGTTGTCGGGATAGTGGACCGAAGCTGCTTCTGATCTTGTCGATCTTCTCCTTGAAGAAGGTCGCAAAGTCTTCAGCAGAGATGAGGGGAAAAGGGGGAGGAGCAGGCGGGCGAAGTAAGGAATTGAAAGTTTTGAAGAGCTGTTTGGGGTTGCGGGACAAAGAGGTTATAAGGGATGAGAAGAACACTTGCTTGGCGGTAGCAAGTGCCGTCTTGAAGTCAGTGATGGATTGCTTGAACAGAGCAAAGTGCTCGGGGGTGTGAGACTTTTTCCATCTCCTCTCGGAGACCCTGGACGCCCGTCTCAGGTTTTTAGTGAGGATGGTGTGTCAGAGTTGCCTGTTAATGCGTGGAGCATAGAGAGTGAGGGGGGCGGCTAGGTCAAGAGCGTTCGTTATGGTGGTGTTGTATAGGGTGGTGGCAATGTCAATGTCGTCAGCGCAGGGTATGTCAGTGAGAGGGAGGAGTGATTCAGAGAATAAAGGAAGATCAAGATCTTTTAGGTTTCGGCGAGGTGATCAAGTTTGCGGAGAGAGGGTAGTGTGGCAGGGGAGGAGAGGGCGGAGAAGGTCAAAAGATGGTGGTCGGACAGTGTGAGTTCCGAGGTTGTGAGGTTAGAGAGGGAGCAAAGGGGGGTAAAGATGAGGTCAAGCGTGTGGCCTTGTTCGTGGGTGGGAGATGAGGACCATTGGGAGAGCCCTAGGGAAGTGGTCAAGGAAAGGAGGTTGGAGTTGGCTGAGGAGGGAGTATCGCCCATGATGATGGAGGGATGTCAGTGGAGAGGAAGTGAAGTAGCCAGGTGGTGAAGTGGTCAAGGAAGGAGGCAGTGGGTCCGGGGGGGCGGTAGATGATGGCTATTTGGAGGTTGCAGGGGGAGAAGAGTGGGCTTTGAAGGAGGGGACAGTGACGGATGGGGACGGGGGGATAGGGCTGAAGGTGCAGGAGTTGAACAGCAATATGCCGACTCCACCGCTGTGTTTGCCAGAGGGACGGGGGGTGTGGGACAGGCTGTGGCCGCCGTAGGATAGTGCAGCAGGGGAGGCCGTGTCGGAGGGGGTGAGCCAGGTCTCGGTGAGGCCAAGGAATGACAGTTTCCTGGAAATAAAAAGATCATGGATGTCAGGGAGTTTGTTGCACACTGAGCGGGCATTCCAGAGTGCGCCGGGTAGAGCGGTAGGTGGGGCATGAGTTGGGGGAATGGGTCTGATGTTGGTGGGGTTGCGAGGGCTAGTGGTGGTGAGGTTGCGAGGGTTGGCAGTGGGTCGTGGGATGAAGGTTGTTGTGGGGATGTTGCGGGGGGGGGCCAGGATTGGGGGAGATGTCACTGGCAAGGAGGAGGAGTAGGCAGAGGGTTAGCAGGTGGGAGCATGAGAGCTTGCGAGGCGGGCGTGCTTGTTTGGTGATTGAAAGTGAATGAGAAGGTTGGTGAAGTGGGTGAGGTGGTTCGGCAGGATGGAGGGTGAGAGCAGTATTTTGTTGCTGGGAGGGGGGATAAGTGGGGGTAGTAGGAAGTGGAGAAGGATGGGAGTGAGAGTGAGGAGTAGCGGGAACATTGCATACGGAGAACAGGGAGTGAGTGTGGCAGCAGGGGTCAGAAGCAGAGTGGGGAAAGTTGTGGTAGTGGGTGAATGGTCATCAGTAGGGAGTGGTCACGGGATGAGGTGATGACCGGGGATGAGATGCAAGGTGGGGGGTTAGATGGATGGGTCAGATGGGGAAGTTGGGGATCAGTCGAGGCGATCGGGGTTGACAGAGGCGATCGCAGGGTTGGCTGATGGAGCAGCCGTGGGACAGGTGAGGCATCCAGGGTTCAGTCCGGGGTGGAATGCCCTCAAGGTATGAGCTACAGTCCAGGGGAGATGTGGCTGGGGACAAGATCTAGCAGTCCAGGACAGGATGGTGGAGCCGAGGACAAGGTGATGCAGCCAGTATGGGGAGAAATAGTAGTCAAGAGGAGGTAAGATGGCTGGGGAGGATGGATGGACTGATGACTAGTTCCTTACTTGTGGAAGGGATTGAAGGATTTAATATAAAAAGAAGTAGTAAGGGTGATAGAGATTAGAAGGGAAACAGTCAGACTTGTGGTTCAGAATATATCTGCAGCTAAAGAGGTTTCAGGTGTTGATTAGTGGCTGGGGTGTGGAAGAAGTGACTAGATGATGGGGGTTAGACAGAGGTAATAAAAAATGGGAAGGGCTGGAGAACTAACTCTAGGTCATGGAACAGTGATCATGAGGAATGATGAAAAGCAGAGACATGGTAGGTAAGAAAATATAAACATATATAGATATTATAAGCACAGTACATAAGCAGTGAGTTTAGCAAAGCTGGGTAGATGAGTTTCACAATACGTACCTAACACACATTATAAGCACAGTACATAAGCAGTGAGTTTAGCAAAGGTGTTCAGGTTATTGTAGTTGTACACCAGTTGGAAAGACACAGGTCACAGACCATTAGCATGGAAATAGGAAGCTCTCTTCAAGTCATGACTTTCCGTAATAATAAAATATTTAAGAAACCATCTATACCTGACACTTACTACTCAATAATCTCCTAACAGGTTGGAAGCGTTAAAAAGAAACTGACTTATTTTGTGTTTATGCATTTCCATTTAGGTTGTGAAATCCAACAAATAAAAGAAAAGAAAATGAAGTTATTTAAGAACTACACAATTGGAGACAAAGTATTTCCCCTGGTTCATGACAATCTGTCACAATTATCACAATATCATGTCCGGGGTCCAGTTAATCAAGTGTATTCCGAAATCCTTCTCAGCCGAATGTGTACGTGACCAAGGAACTAAGGAGGAAACTATATTACAGTCCGATATCTTCCTGTAATGCAGAGTACAGACTTCACCAGTTGGATGATATGGTTTCTGTGTCTACGTACAAGGGTCATCCCTCACCAGTTCTCTTCTTTGATAAGAGTATGAAGCGCAGTGTATGACAATATTACACTATATCAGTGGTATTATAATAAGTTCTAATCCACAAAAATCTGCTTCATCTACTGCAACACCTATTTTTATTTTATGTTTCATTGATGCTCTAATGATTGTCACATTGACTTTGACAGCAATACATGTCTAGCAGTTAAAATGCACAGTTTTCCACAATACATTTGCAGGGAATAAGTGCTCATATTGTGAAAAATATACTTTTATTATGCCCCTTTTAATGTTTTGACTATTATGTAAATTTAGAACACGTTTAGGCTTAAAGGTGTGGTCCACCCTTCAACAATGTTTCTTAATTATACCACTCTGAAAAACAAAAATAAATTGCATATTTACCTACTGGACTGCTGCTATATCTCCAATGCCAGTGTTGTGTCCCTCGTAGGTAAACAGCCACTGATGGTCTGCTGCCTTCCATCAGAGTAGGAGTGTGCTCTGACAGAATAGTGAAGGCTGTTGTCAATAAGCACATACTGATTGGACGCAGCAGTAACATGACATAATGTCACATGACTTCCAAGAAACACAGTCCGAAATTGGAGGAGAGGCGTCGGTCCTAGGAGGTAAATTTTGTTCAATTTTGATCTGCACACTGATGCAGTTCAGAATGGATTATTCAGTGTTGGTAGCCCATTAAATCACATGCTGTTTTCGTGCTGTTTCCAAAGGAGATTTTTTTTTCTGGAAAAACAAGGTGTGGACGCAAAAATAAAGGGAAAATAAAGGAAGGCCTTAAAGGAATAATATCTGTCACACACTAGCGAAGGAATGCCAGTGGTTCAAAACAGATGGGAACACCAGGGTAGGATGATAATGGAAGGCCCTGGCAGTTAGGGAGAGAGGATGAGGGTCACCTCCTAAAATTTACCTGAAGCTGAACCTACACTCCCCTAATGTCCTATTTGGGTCCTTCAGTCCAATGTTCAAATACTCCAACAGGAACTTTGGCTATGTTACTGCAACAAACTCCTAAGCTTCTCCAGAAATAGGTACCTTCAAAGTGGTCAGTACAAAGAGTAAAACCGGCACTGGATGGCCAGGAGTTCATATACCTAGCAGAATGCCATGACCCAAAAGTGCTGCAGTTAAGATAAAGTCTTCAAATTCTCAGCTAGAAGGGAAAGAGTCCTTAACCCTTTCAGTACTAAAAGAAAGTAAAGCTACTCCAATACATGATAATATTCAAATGGCAGCAATGGGCATCTGCAAAAACTTATGCGTTGTGACCTTCAAATCTCAGATCTGCTAGAGATTACATCAGGGAAATGACACACTCATGAATCTATCATCAGAAACTAACTTATTGTTTAGATCATGTTTTTGTATTACATTTATTTTATTTTTTTTAATTTTCAACTTTATTTTTTTATATTAGAAGATCATAATATAAAAACAATATTACTCTAAAAACGATCATTCCACATATTCATTAGAACCTTTAATACTACACTGTGTGCAGAATTATTAGGCAAATGAGTATTTTGATCACATGATACTTTTTAGTCATGTTGTCCTACTCCAAGCTGTATAGGCTTGAGAGCCAACTACCAATAAAGTAAATCAGGTGATGTGCATCTCTGTAATGAGGAGGATTGTGGTGTAATGACATCAACACCCTATATAAGGTGTGCTTAATTATTAGGGTAATGTCTTTCCTTAGGCAAAATGGGTCAAAAGAGAGATTTGACAGGCTCTGAAAAGTCCAAAATTGTGAGATGTCTTGCAGAGGGATGCAGCAGTCTTGAAATTGGGAAACTTTTGAAGCGTGATCACTGAACAATCAAGCGTTTCATGGCAAATAGCTAACAGGGTCACAAGAAGCGTGTTGGGCAAAAAAGGTGCAAAATAACTGCCCATGAATTGAGGAAAATCAAGCGTGAAGCTGCCAAGAAGCCATTTGCCACCAGTTTTGCCATATTTCAGAGCTGAAACATTACTGGAGTATCAAAAAGCACAAGGTGTGCTATACTCAGGGACATAGCCAAGGTAATAAAGGCTGCAAACGACCACCTTTGAACAAGATACATAAGATAAAACGTCAAGAATGGGCCAAGAAATATCTTAAGACTGATTTTTTAAAGGTTTTATTTACAGATGAAATGAGAGTGACTCTTGATGGGCCAGATGGATGGGCCAGAGGCTGGATCAGTAAAGGGCAGAGAGCTCCACTCCGACTCAGACGCCAGCACGGTGGAGGTGGGGTACTGGTATGGGCTGGTATCATCAAAGATGAACTTGTCAGGTTGAGGATAGAGTGAAGCTCAACTCCCAAACCTACTGCCAGTTTCTGGAAGACAACTTCTTCAAGCAGTGGTACAGGAAGAAGTCGGTATCGTTCAAGAAAAACATGATTTTCGTGCAGGACAATGCTCCATCACATGCATCCAACTACTCCCCAGCCTGGCTGGCCAGTAAACGTCTAAAAGAAGAAAAAATAGTGACATGGCCCCCTTGTTCACCTAATCTGAGCCCCATAGAGAACCTGTGATCTCTTCTAAAATGTGAGATCTACAGGGAGGGAAAACACTACACCTCTCGGAACAGTGTCTGGGAGGCTGTGATGGCTGCTGCACGCAATGTTGATCGTAAACAGATCAAGCAACTGACGGCAACTGACAGAATCTATGGATGGAAGGCTGTTGAGTGTCATCATAAAGAAAGGTGGCTATATTGGTCACTAATTTTTTTGTGTTTTGTTTTTGCATGTCAGAAATGTTTTTTGCAAAATTTTGTGCAGTTATATTGATTTACCTGGTGAAAATAAAACAAGTGAGATGGGAATATATTTGGTTTTTATTAAGTTGCCTAATAATTATGCACAGTAATAGTTACCTGCACAAACAGATATCCTCCTAAAATACCGTATATACTCGCGTATAAGCCGAGTTTTTCAGCCCAAAAATTGGGCTGAAAAGTACCCCCCTCGGCTTATACGCGAGTCAGTGCTGTATACCGATGTATACATCGGTACATACCGGTGTATACATCGGTATACAGCAGCCCCCGTAATCCAGGGCCCCCCCAGCCTCTCTCCGGTCACCTGGAAAGGAAACTATACTTATCAGTGTCCGCTGTCCGCGCCCGCTCGCATCTGCCGACATCGCGATCCTCCATCTTCATGCGGCGTCTTCCTGTTTCTGTGCTCGTCGCAGCAATGACGTCATTCCTTGCGACGCGCACAGGAAACAGGAAGACGCCGCATGAAGATGGAGGATCGCGATGTCGGCAGATGCGAGCGGGCGCGGACAGCGGACACTGATAAGTATAGTTTCCTTTCCAGGTGACCGGAGAGAGGCTGGGGGGGCCCTGGATTACGGGGGCTGCTGTATACTACCGCGGGGGCTGCAATATACTACCACTGGGGCTGTATACACTGCTGGGGCTGCCTGTATACTGCTGGGGCTGCCTGTATACTGCTGGGGCTGCCTGTATACTGCTGGGGCTTCCTGTATACTGCTGGGGCTGCCTGTATACTGCTGGGGCTGCCTGTATACTGCTGGGGCTTCCTGTATACTGCTGGGGCTGCCTGTATACTGCTGGGGCTGCCTGTATACTGCTGGGGCTTCCTGTATACTGCTGGGGCTGCCTGTATACTGCTGGGGCTGCCTGTATACTGCTGGGGCTGCCTGTATACTGCTGGGGCTGCCTGTATACTGCTGGGGCTGCCTGTATACTGCTGGGGCTTCCTGTATACTGCTGGGGCTGCCTGTATACTGCTGGGGCTTCCTGTATACTGCTGGGGCTGCCTGTATACTGCTGGGGCTGCCTGTATACTGCTGGGGCTGCCTGTATACTGCTGGGGCTGCCTGTATACTGCTGGGGCTTCCTGTATACTGCTGGGGCTGCCTGTATACTGCTGGGGCTCCTATATACTACCACTGGGGCTGCTGGGGCTCCTATATACTACCACTGGGGCTGCTGGGGCTCCTATGTACTACCACTGGGGGGGCCTGTATACCACACTGCTGGGGGCTATATACCTGTGCTGAGGTCCACCCTCGGCTTATACACGAGTCAATAGGTTTTTCCAGATTTTTGGGGCAAAAGTAGGGGGGTCGGCTTATACACGGGTCGGCTTATACACGAGTATATACGGTAGCCAAATTTAAAAAAAACCACTCCGACTTCCAAAAATATTAAGCTTTGATATTTATGAGTCTTTTGGGTTGATTGAGAACATAGCTGTTGATCAATATAAAAATAATCCTCTAAAATACAACTTGCCTAATAATTCTGCACACATTGTAACAACAGGGTATTACCATTGTGGTTATATATTTGTGTTGTTTTCTGAAAGAAGTTAATGGCTCAAAAATATCTGGTTATCAGTGGAAGATTGCAAGATTTCATTTTTTTAAAATACAGATTGTTAAAAAAAATTGCAAAACTAACTAACTCTTTATACCTTTGATCATGACTTGCACGCAAAGCCCGCATCTTTCCCAGCAGATGATGGTTGAATTATTCAGCAATCATCTGTCTCTAATTGCTGTGGGTGGATCTGTTAACATATTTTCAACAACAGCATTAAGCATGTGCCAATAGGGGAACACGCCATTCTATGTGCTCATCCCATGTCTGTGATGTGATTTCAGTGCGTAAGTGGATTGCCATAGCATGGACCTTTGAAGTGGAAACACTGTCCACCAGGCTGCTCCTCCCCTCCTTTGAGTAATTACTCTATGCCTGGTTCTGAAACTTACAGGGATCATCTACTACAGCAACTGCTACCTAGTGAACATCCAATTGGGATCCCTTCACTACAAAAAAACAGGGCAACACCTTCTAGGTCTGATTCCACAGAATCAACCTCCAAGAAGCAAACTTGGAATTGCATCCAAGTACATTTTCAACGCATTCAATACAGAACTAGCGACTATGTGATCAAGGCCTATAATTATGAGGTCGTACTACACTATAAATAAACTCTCACCTATAAGCAAATATTCCTTTGTACTTGTGCAGTGATTCTGAATACATTGGACTGTGGACCCTTTAGTTCCTTTCACCTGCACCGTGATCTCCTAACCAAACTGAGTGCTAGCCATTCTGTCTTCAACTCCTACACAGTATGATCACCATCACATCAGCCCGCTCCCCACACACAATATGATGGCTCACAAAACCCCACACGCATTTAAGGTACCGTCACACGCGGCAATTTTGCAAGCAATTTCACTGGCAATTTGCTGGTTGCAGTGAAATCATGGATACATGGTTCTGTTTTGTTGCTGTGTAGAAATGGAGCCATGTATCCATGATTTCACTGCAACCAGCAAATTGCCAGTGAAATTGCTTGCAAAATTGCGCGTGTGACGGTACCTTTAGAGTGGTGTGAAAAAATGTTTGCCCCTTCTTGATTTCTATTGTTTTGCATGTTTGTCATACTTAAATGTTTAATCTCGCCAAATTTAAATATTGGACAAAGATAACACAAAATTTTGTTTTTAAATGAAGATCTTTATTATTATTAAGAGAAAAAGAAATCCAAGCCTACAGGGCCCTGTGTGAAAAAGTGATTACCTTTCTCTTAAATCATAAATTAACTGTGGTTTACCACGTTTAGAAACTGAGTACAATTTACCTAGCTACACACAGGCCTGATTACTGCCACAACTGTTCTCAATCGAGAATTCACTTAAATAAGTCCTGCCTGACAAAGTAAAGTAGATCAAAATATCCTCAAAAGCTAGCCATCATGCCGTGATCCAAAGAAATACTGGAACAAATAAAAAACAAGTAATTGAGATCTATCAGTCTGTAAAAGGTTATAAAGCCATTGCTAAAGCTTTGGGAGTCCAGCGAACCACAGTGAGAGCCATTATTTACACACAGCCAAAACATGGAACAATGGTGAAGCTTCCCAGGAGTGGTTAGCCAACCAAAATTACCCCAAGAGTGCAGCGACAACTAATCCAAGAGGACACAAAAGACCCCATAAAATATCCAAAGATCTGCAGGTCTCACTTACCTCAGTTAAGGTCATTGTTCATGATTCCACCATATCAAAGAGACAGCGCAAAATTGGCCTGCATGGCACAGTTCCAAGGCAAAAACCACTGCTTAGCAAAAAGACTAAAGGCTTGTCTCAATTTTGCCAAAAAGCATCTTGACGATCCCCATGTCTTTTGAGACAATACTCTGTGGACCGATGAGACAAAAGTTAAGCTTTAAGGAAGGTGTATGACCCATTACATCTGGAATAGAAGTAACACAGCATTTTCGAAAAGGAACATCATACCAACAGTAAAATATGGTGGAGGTACTGTAATGGTCTGTTTTGCTGCTCCAGGATCAGAAAGACTTGTTGTGGTAAAAGGAACCAGAATTCTGTTGTCTACCAAAAAATCATGAAGGAGAATTTCGGCCATTTGTGCATAACCTCAAACTGAAGTGCACTTGGTTATGCAGCAGGACAATGATCACACACCAGCAAGTCCACCTCTAAATGGCTTAAGAAAAACAACATTAACACTTGAGTGGCTGGGTCAAAGTCCTGACTAAATCCAATTGAGATGCTGTGGCATGACCTTAAAAAGGAGGTTCATGCTTGGAAACCCCTGCAATGTGGCTGAGTTATAACAATGTCGCAAAGATGAGTGGGAAAAGATTCCTCCAGACCATTGTAAAAGACTTATTGACAGTTACTGCAAACGCTTGATTGCAGTTGTTGCTTCTTAGGGGGCCTGACTAGTTATTTTATTTAGCAGACAATCACTTTTTCACACAGGCCCTGTAAGTTTGGATTTATTTTTTCCTTACTAATAAAGACTTTTATTTATATACTTCATTTTGTGTTTACTTGTGTTATCTTTGTCTAATATTTAAATTTGGTGATCTGAAACATTTAAGTGTGACAAACATGAAAAAGAATAAGAAATCAGGAAGGGAGCAAACACTTTTTCAAACCACTGTATATTGTCATGAGCCACACTCAGTGCCCTCTATCTCTCATAATAATAACCCTGAGAAACATATACACAGGCAGCCAAAACTTTTCCCAAAAAAGCACACCAAACCTTGTTTCCCCCTCCTTTGTAGCCAATATACTTACATCCAGGAATGCCCACATTACTTCCATTCAGTATTTTTACATCAGGCATTCTCAACCCACTATTGCAACCAGGTTCAAGCACCCCTCTGAGTGGTAGTATCATCCTATGGCTGGAAACAGACTGTCCGAGTGAAATGCGAAATTAACTCGGAATGGCCTCCCCCCTCTCCGGAAGGGAGTGTCAGCTGCTTGTGTTTCTAAGCAGCTTCACACTCCCGTCCTGACAGGGGGAAGGCCGTTCAGAGTTAATTATCCGAGTCTCGTCTGAGTGACTCACATTTCACTCGGACAGTCTGTTTCCAGCCTATCTACAGCTTACAGAACTTATCTAGTTTATCCAGTATCCAGATATGCTCTTCTGTGTGGGCTTACATAAAAAAAAATCACTCTTGAAAACCTGTGCTTGCTAGACCTGGTGCTAAGGCTAAGTCCAAACTGTGTTTATGCTCTCTGGACGGATGCACTTCTCAGCAGCGTTAACACAATGTAATGTCCGCGTTCACTTGCGTTAACGCTGCCATAGCAATGCATTATTGAACGCATCTAAACACAATGCAAACACAATGCAAAATGTGCTTGTGTTTGGAAGTATATATTTTTTAAGTGCTTAAAAAACTCATAATTTTAAACACAAGCACATTTTGCATTGCGTTTGCATTGTGTTTAGATGCGTTCAATAATGCATTGCTATGGCAGCATTAATGCAAGTGAACGCGGACATTACATTGCGTTAATGGTGATGACATAAGCATCCGTCCAGATTGACACCAAATGCAGAGAATGCAGTGTGGACCTAGCCTAATGCATCAAGCTGGCAAACAGCTGCAAGTCAAACATCATGTGCCTGTGAGCCACATGTAGTTCTTGAGCCATGGGTTAGTAGCCACTGCATTAGTTTATCACTTAGTCCAGACTAAATTGGTGTTTGCCTGACTATAGTATAATGGGAAATGGAGGCCTTTAACCCTTTAACTATTTTTTGTTGGGTCAACTCTGTCTTTGGCTCTAAAAGAAATGCAACAAAAAGTGCAAGTGTGATTTCAGCCTTATGGTGGAAAAATTTTCTCCATCCATGGGTACATTTAGAACATCAAAAGCCATTTGTGAGAACTATAAACTTATTGTGGAGGAAATACAAAATCAACAAGTTAAGGTACAAGCACAACTACAAAATGACCTGAATGTAACCACTTATCTCTGTATTTTATATGTAAATAAAATGTGTACAGGTATAAGCATTAACGTAGTTTAATAGTCTATGTTTTTACTTTACGAGGTGGTATGAAAATATGTCTAATTGTGTAATTAGACCTAAAAGGCTAACATTTTGTGATGAGATGTAAAATGCCCTTATAGTCTGCAATTACCTTATATTGTACAATATAAAACAAAGCCACTTTGTCTACTTCATTAGCTAATTGACTTGTAAATAACAGAGTACAGCTGGTGAGAGATTTTGGTTAGTTTCATGTTTCAGTTCTGTCAAATGTGACAGTTTTTGTACCATATCTGTAAAAATAATGTACAATTAAAAGCAAATTAATCAGATCAGAGTTGATTTACTATCGAAAAGGTTCAACACATAATATATACAGTGCTGTGCAAATTAATTGGGACAAAGAAAAAAAAACACATACCGTATATACTCGTGTATAAGCCGACCCGTGTATAAGCCGACCCCCCTACTTTTGCCCCCAAAACCTGGGAAAATCTATTGACTCGCGTATAAGCCGAGGGTGGACCCCAGCACAGGTATACAGCCCCCAGCAGTGGTATACAGGCCCCAGCAGTATGATATACAGCAGCCCCCAGTGGTATATACAGCAGCCGCAGTGGTATTGCAGCCCCTATATACAGCAGCCCCAGTGGTATTGCAGCCCCAGTGGTGTATACAGCAGCCCCTATATACAGCAGCCCCAGTGGTATTGCAGCCCCAGTGGTATATACAGCAGCCCCTATATACAGCAGCCCCAGTGGTATTGCAGCCCCAGTGGTATTGCAGCCCCTATATACAGCAGCCCCAGTGGTATTGCAGCCCCAGTGGTGTATACAGCAGCCCCTATATACAGCAGCCCCAGTGGTATTGCAGCCCCAGTGGTATTGCAGCCCCTATATACAGCAGCCCCAGTGGTATTGCAGCCCCAGTGGTATTGCAGCCCCTATATACAGCAGCCCCAGTGGTATTGCAGCCCCAGTGGTGTATACAGCAGCCCCTATATACAGCAGCCCCAGTGGTATTGCAGCCCCAGTGGTATTGCAGCCCCTGTATACAGCAGCCCCAGTGGTATTGCAGCCCCAGTGGTGCATACAGCAGCCCCTATATACAGCAGCCCCAGTGGTATTGCAGCCCCAGTGGTATTGCAGCCCCTATAAACAGCAGCCCCAGTGGTATTGCAGCCCCAGTGGTATTGCAGCCCCTATATACAGCAGCCCCAGTGGTATTGCAGCCCCAGTGGCAGTATACAGCCCCTGTATACAGCAGCCCCAGTGGTATTGCAGCCCCTATATACAGCAGCCCCAGTGGTATTGCAGCCCCAGTGGTATTGCAGCCCCTATATACAGCAGCCCCAGTGGTATTGCAGCCCCAGTGGTGTATACAGCAGCCCCTATATACAGCAGCCCCAGTGGTATTGCAGCCCCAGTGGTATTGCAGCCCCTGTATACAGCAGCCCCAGTGGTATTGCAGCCCCAGTGGTGTATACAGCAGCCCCTATATACAGCAGCCCCAGTGGTATTGCAGCCCCAGTGGTATTGCAGCCCCTATATACAGCAGCCCCAGTGGTATTGCAGCCCCAGTGGTATTGCAGCCCCTATATACAGCAGCCCCAGTGGTATTGCAGCCCCAGTGGTAGTATACAGCCCCTGTATACAGCAGCCCCAGTGGTATTGCAGCCCCAGTGGTACTGCAGCCCCTATATACAGCAGCCCCAGTGGTATTGCAGCCCCAGTGGTAGTATACAGCCCCAGTGTAGTATCCAGCAGCCCCAGTAGTAATAAACAGCCCCCCCCTCCTTATCACGTCCCCCCCAGGCTGCGGCAGCTGTGAAAATAACAAACACTTTATACATCACCTTCCGACGCAGCTCTCTGCTCCTCCGGTCCTCTGCCCTCCGCTCGCCGGCTTCTTCTTCCTTGATGTGCTGACTTCTGTGACCGCGCGCAGGAAATGACGTCATCTCCTGCGCCCGGTCACATGACACCGGCACAACAAGGAAGAAGAAGCCGGCGAGCGGAGGGCAGAGGACCGGAGGAGCGGAGAGCTGCGTCGGAAGGTGATGTATAAAGTGTTTGTTATTTTCACAGCTGCCGCAGCCTGGGGGGACGTGATAAGGAGGGGGGCTGTTTATTACTACCGGGGGACCCATATTAAGGAGGGGGGCTGTGCAGTGCAATATGCACGGCATCCCCCCGCCGCTGATGGACGGGGGGATGCCGTGCATATTCATTGCACTAATGAGGCGGCCCGACGTGACCGCCTGCGGTCACCGCGGCCCCCTCCTGCCTCCTCCAGCCCCCGGTCACAGCCCCCCCCCCCACAGCATACCGTATGACCCGTGTATAAGCCGAGGGGGGGACTTTTCAGCCCAATTTTTGGGCTGAAAAACTCGGCTTATACACGAGTATATACGGTATATTTTAATATTTAATAATAAAACGTTATAATGCACTGTCACATACAAATTTTAGTAAGAAATATGTCCTCCTTTAGCAGATTTGAGATTTTCAATGCGTTTTGGCATTGATTCTACCAAGGTTTTGCACAAATTCTTCATCATGGAACCACACTTGTATGGCACTGTTTATCATGCGTTCTTTGGTTGTACAGTCCATTTTGCCAAGACGTCTCTTCACAATGCTCCACAAATTTTGTATAGGATTTAAGTCTGGTGAATGGCCAGGCCAGTCCAGCACTTCTACTTTATTTTCTCCCAGGAATTTCTTCACACACTTGGAATTGTGTCAGGGAGCCAAATCTTATTGGAAAGTCCCTTCAAATTTACGCATGAATGACACAATAAAATGTTTTAAAACGTCTATGTATTTGGATGAATTCATCATACCATCAACAGGAAATAAGCTCCCTGTACCATCAGCTGTAAAAAATACCCAAAACATCTGTTCTTGAGGGTGTTTTACAGTTTGTTGAATATGATCAGCTTGCAATGGTTCATTTTTGCTTCTTCTAACAACACTTACTCTGTTCCCTTGAACAAAAAGATGGGTTTCATCATTGAAAATGACCTTTTTTCCACTGGCTAGTTGTCCAAGATTGATATTTTTTGCCCATGCGAGTTGTTTTGCCTTCATGGAGATGTCAGAAGTTGTTTCTTTACTAGTTTTGTTGCCCTCCGACCAACTTCCAGAAGCCTGCACTGTACAGTCGAATCGCTAATATCAATACCTGCAGCGAACAAATCTCTTTGGAGGTCTTTACTTGCTTTTCTCACATTAGTTTTTACTATTTCTGATAAGTGTTTTATCTGTTCTTGGTGTCAGTTTCCTTTTTCTTCCACATTTCCCTTTTCGTTTTGGAGAAAACGATCCCGTTTCATTGTGTGCAAATTATTCTTGAAACGGTAGATTTTCCAATACCAACGGTGGAAGCGATTTCTCTTACAGTCAGACTTGAATGTTCATTAAGAGTAATAATTCTAGACCTCTTCCATGGAGTAACATCCATTTTTACAGGCACGAATCACACTGAGAGTACACTAAACCACTCCTTACAGAAACAAGCTCTCAACTGAAGCTGAGGGGGCAGCTAGCTGTTATTTTCTCACTAAAACCAGTCAAACCACATTTTGTTACACAAGGTTGTACACTCACACCAGTTCAAAGCAGTTAAAACTGGTTTGAATCACTGACTGGTAACCCCAACTTACGATTTTACTAAAAAAAATGCTTTGTCCCAATTAATTTGCACAGCACTGTATAATTCACATATGGCAAACATGGATGTCCAGGCCCATTCTCTGCAAGCACAGTCACCAATGGTGTAGAAACTGTCCAATCAGTGTGTTCAGATGCTTCTGTCACTCCCGCACTCTATAATGTAAAGATCACAGACCAGTCCCCTTCTCTGTCTTGGAAGCAGTCATGATGGAGTAAAGGGGCTCGGTTAGCTAAAGAACTAATGCCAGGCAGCCAGAGGCCTTCGTGCACTTCACTAACACAAAGAGGGGGAAGATGCTCTCTTCTCTGTAGAGTTGGAGCTGCTTTATATTAAAACATATTAGTAAAATAATCTATTTCTGCAACCTTTTAGTTATCTATTTCTTTTTCTTATAAAGCTAATTCCTATCTTGGGGGAACAAGCGCCTGATCCGTAAGGGTGCTATCCACTGTTAGGCTCGAGTTGTCCGTTTATTACCTGAATGGCCACCATATAATGACATATTACCACTACCTTGCAGTATCTGCACAGTTTATGTCACCTTATATCAGTGATGTTTAACATTAAAAATTAATTCCACTTGCAATTCCCTGCCTGACCACACGGATCGCTGTTTTGGAAAGTCATGTTTTTTTTTGTAAATGTATATTTATTGAACATTTTTCAATTAAAGGGTATACATTACGGTACACTTAAACATAAAGCACAGTATGATTCCAGAAGAGAATAATATAGTTAAAGTCGATGGACCACAGGTCTAACAGTTCAAGTCCAAGTAGTTGTGGTCACAAAAGTCTCTCTAGAATATATGGAGGGAAGTCCTCCCCTCCAACAAGGGAACCAAATTTTGGCTCCGTCTCTTGCCATAAGAAACTTGAAATATAAAGAAACATATACAAGGTCACACGCAACTTATTTATGACCAGAGTCAGTCCAACAAGGGGAAAGAAGAGTAGGCAATAGAGAATTCTTTCAAGATAGCTAGTAGAGGGGACAAAAAAGAAAATAGGGAAAATTAGTATGAGGGGGGAAGGAATAGCTAAAAGAGTGAATTATAAGAGAAGGAGGAGAAAAAGAGTAGACAAAGATATGGGATGTGCTGTTAAATTAGAATGACGGGTGGCAGCAGATAGAGAACGGTACAGGTGCTCCACTACTCATGTAAAGAGGTCACCAAAGTTGGGGGCATCTCTGAATAAGATCCATTCTGTCCAGGTACTCACATACACTGCTTGGGTTTGAGAGAAGTCAGCTGAAATCTCCTCGAAACGACGGAGAGATTCCATTTCGGAGTACCATTCTAGAATAGAAGGAGGCATCTGCTCCCTCCAATGTCGGGGGATCACATTGCGCGCTGCACATAGGCAGAACCGGAGGATATCCTTCCTCTGTCTCTTCCATGATCCAGGGAGCAAAGAGAGCAGGGCTACCTCAGGGGAAACCTCTGCATGCCCACCTGTAACCAGATTGTAATTACGGAATACCTTCGACCAAAAGTCACTGATCAAGGGGCAGCTCCACCAGACATGAATCATTGTGCCAATCTCAAGATCACATCTCCAGCACAGAGGGGAAACGGCAGGAGAAAATCGATGCAGCCTATCCGGAGTGAGATACCATCTAAGGCGTATCTTATAACACTTTTCTAGTGCTTCGCAAGAACCTGAGGTTTTTCGAGACATCATAAAACACCTCTCCCAGTCCTGGGCATCCAACACCCTCCCCAAGTCGGCCTCCCATGCCCGTTGATAACCGTGGGCTCCTGACACAGCTGCTCTAGAGAGGATGGAGTATATGACTGAGATACCCCTAGTAGGCCTCTGGTTGGTATCAAATATCGCCTCAAGGGGAGATAATGTAACGTCTGGGTCTCATCGAAGGGGTAGAGAACGCACAAAAGAACGGCGTTGGAGGTACTCCCACCACTTCAGCTCGCTGAGAGATGCCTGCAATCGGCAAACGAAGGACTCACATGGCCAAAGAACTGGCCAACGGTATCATCCTCTGCTCGCCACAGAAGAAAAAATATTGGTGGGTCATTCCCGGGGGGAAAGCCGGATTGTGAAAGATCGGGGTAGGGAGCTGGCCACTTTTTTCGCGTTCGAGTCTCCCCATGCCACTCGCCATGCTTTCAGCAGTTCAGCAGTCAGATATGCCAATTGGCAAGCATGAGTGAGGGCCTCCAGTGGGATCCACTGTAGATGGCATAGAGGAATTGAACTACCGACCTCCCAATCTGAATCCACTGTTTCACGTCTGCCTTGTAATGCCAATCAAGTAGACGCACGAGAATGGCGGCTAAGCAATAACGTCGCAAGTCCGGCAATCCAACACCTCCCATTTCCCTCAGGGAAGACAGAACCCCGAAGCCCACACGCAGCTTTGCACCGTTCCAGACAAATCTAGAGATCAATCCGCGAACGGCGCGAAAGTACGCCCCACATGGCCAAATAGGCACCGCCTGGAATACATATAAAAATCTTGGGAGAATATCCATTGTCACGACATGGATTCTCCCCAGCCAAGATATCCTCAAGGGCCTATAAGACTCCAACAAGGTACCCACACGGTCCAAGACAGCCTTGTGGTTCAAGTGGAAGGCATCGTGCACGTCAGCAGGCAACTTGATACCCAAATATGAGAAGTGACCTGGTCTCCAACAGAAGGAGAATCCCTTAGAAAGGGAGGACACCTCAGAGGCAGACAAGGAGAGTTCAACGCCTCGATTTGGAGTAATTTACCTTAAAATTGCTAAGGTCTCCAAACCTGTTAAATTCTTGCAACAAGGCAGGGAAGGTCTCTGAAGGCGAGTGACGTACAAAAGCACGTCATCAGCAAACAAGGCTGTCTTATGTTGGGTGTCACCCACTGAAATCCCGTGGATACCTCCATTATCCCTAATGGTTTTCGCCAAGTGCTCCATGACAATGACATAGAGCAGGGGAGAGAGTGGGCAACCTTGTCTCGTTCCGTTTCTTACAAAGAAGGGACCAGAAAGGCTACTATTGACGCGTACCCTGGCAGAGGGGCGGGAGTACAGTGAGGAAACCCATTTATGAATTTACTCCCTAAGCAGACGTGCTTCAACGCCTCCCACAAGAAGCCCCAATGGACCCTATCAAAGGCCCTTTCTGTGTCTATGGAAAGCAGACAAAGAGGGGACTTCCACATCTTAGCCTTTTCTATCAGCATAAAAGACCTAATGATGTTGTCCCGCGCCTCTCGGCCTTTAACAAAGCCCGCTTGGTCAAGATGGACGATCGAGGGGAGCTTCAGAGATAATCTGTCAGCCAATATCTTAGCGAACAACTTGACATCTATGTTTAGCAGAGATATCGGTCGGTAACTTGCCACCTCAGTAAGATCCTTGTTTGGTTTGGGGAGCACACAAATGTGTGCCTCTAAGCTTGCGGCGGGGGATTGCCCCCTTCAAAGAGTGCTTTAAATGCTGAAAGCATGTGAGGCAGCAAGTCCTCAATTAGGGTCTTATAAAAAATGGGAGTGTAACCGTCTGGGCCAGAGCATCTAGATGTCGGAGATGACTTGACTACGTTCGTCACCTCCTCCTCTGTGATGTCACTCTCCAAAGAAAGCATGTCATCGTCAGATAGGGATGGGACATTCACCTCAGAAATGTATGCCTGAATTTTAGCTGTAGGGCGTCAGGATTCATGTCTACAAACTTCCCCTTCAGGGCATAAAAATCAGCGTAAAAGGTTTGGAAAACCCCTGCTATTCTTTCGTGCTGTGAACCATCTTGCCATGTGACGTTTTTATGGAGGGGACGAACGCAGGGCCCATCCCTCGGGGATGTAATACCTAGCTAGGGGTCGTCCACAACTATTTGCCTTCTTGTAAAAAAACGCCCTTGATCTCTCCTTGTATCTGTCGTATTTGCTGTCTAGAGGGTCTTTAACTCTGATCTCTTAGATGTCAGTTCAACCAACACCCCTTTATTTCTAGAAGTCTTATGCGCCACCTCCAAATGGCCGATCTGGGAAAGCAATTCACTCATCCGCTCAGATTGTTGTTTCTTAATCCTCGCTCCGTGTTTAACTACCGTACCCCTAAGGACACATTTAAGGACTTCCCACTTAATGGTAGGAGAGGACACATCAGACCATGAGTCTGAGTGAACGTCCGGATGTCAGATTTTAATTCCTCCAGATAGACTGCATCGGTTAGGAGGTGACTATTTAATCTCCAGGACCACTCTTTCCTAGCCAGACTGGGAACCTCAATGGACAAGAAAATGGGGCTGTGGTCCGAATGGACAATATTGCCAATAGAGGCTTCGGGTGCCCACGAGAGAATCCCATGGCTGACCAGGAACAGATCAATTCGGCTATAAGAGCGTGTACACCTGAGTAAAAAGTGTAGTCCCTAACAGAAGGGTTAAGTACCCTCCAGACATCGACCACTGGAGCCTGCATAAAAATCTCCGAAGTGCCACTACACGCCTACGTGGAGCCGCCCCTCGACCAGAAGTGGAGTCCATGGAAGGTCAAGAACAAAATTGAAATCACCCCCGATGATAACCCGCCCCTCCGCAAAGTCTGCCAGCCTTGTCAGGAGGGTCTTACATACCCTAGTCTGCTCCCTGTTAGGAAGGTATCAATTGACTAAGGTCAACGGAGTTCCAGAAACCAACAATTTGAGAAATATGTAACAACCTCCTTTATCAATCACCGAATCCAGAATTTTGTATGGCAGATTCTTGTGTAAGGCTATAGAAACCCCTTTGGTTCTGGATTCAGGATTCACGCAATGTATCCATTCAGAGAACTGTCCCCCTCCAAAGGATGGAACGTGGCTCTCCTTGAAATGTGTTTCCTGAAGAAGCAACACCTGCACTCCTCTCCTCTGCATGTCCGAGATGACATGCTTTCTTTTTTGAGGGGTATTAAAACCCCTGACATTTAAGGACCCTATCTTCAAGGGAACCCCCCCCGACATACCAATCCCACCAAGTAAAGTCTCAGCGGCCAAAGGATATTATCCTAAACAAACACCCTGCGTGGGATAGAGAAAAGAAAGAAGGAATTAGAAAGAGTAATGTAGAGAGAGAGAAACCTGTTGGACTGACTAGGAATAGAGAATACAATCACGTGGGGAATGTTCTTTCCAGAAGTGTCACACTCAGAGAAGGGTGTGACGTCCCCGTGGGAGGTTGCCTTTCCAAATGGAAGGAGCTGTAAGCAGATCAAACCCCAGGAATTGCTTCCAGAGAATGCAAGTGCTCAGAGCTGTGAAAAATTATATAAACTTCAAGCGACCGAGAAAAACCATCTCCCCGGCCTATACAGAAAAGCAATAAAAAAACTAAACAACACAGCATTAATATAGCATTGATACTCCGGCCATCAGGCAATAAGTTTATCTAGATAAAGTTGGCATATTGCTAAAAAAGAAAGGAGGTGGCTCCCATCCCAGAATATTATAGGACTGGAAGCTCACTACTTTGTAAAACAAGAATCTATGATGGAAATAGAGAGCGTTTACTTAGGTATGGTAGCATGAGAGATCCAGAGAAGGGAAAGAAGAAGGGGGGAGGGTGAGAAAGAAAGGAGTATAAGGCTTAGGAAGGGAAGTGAAAGCGAGGGAGGGAAGAAAGGACAAGGGAAGGATGTAGAGGCCAGATACGGACCTCTAAACAAACATAAGGGCAAACACAAGCCATAGATTTATATCAGAAGGGGCGAAGGAGGAAGGAGGGAAAAGGAAAGGGAGAAAAATGGAGAAGGGGGGTACGGAAAGAAAGAGGTGAGACAAATCTCTGGAAAAAATATAAACTTATTAGTGCATAAACACTTAACACATGTAAACGGTATATTAGAAAAAACCTGTCAAGACGATTATGGCATCAAAAGAGGATACATAAGTTCTCATCAGCACAAAAGCAAATTGAAAAGTCACCCATCTTCGATCGGCTCTCTTCGCTGAGTCTGCGGCGTGACGGTTCCTGCTTCTCCCGTTCCGTCTCTTACGGTTACTCCGTGGCAGACGCAATCTTTGTTGACTTATACCATCAAAAGAGGAAGACGGCCAGTCCGGAAACAGGAGCCCCGAGTCCGAGATTTCCAGGGCTTGGAGAAAACCACGTAACTCCAAAGGGTGAGACAGGGAGACTAGCTGACCACCATGACGAACCTGCAGGCGGAATGGATAACCCCAAGAATACAACATCTGCTTCTGACGTAGGAGATCCAAGAGAGGCCTCAATGCGCGCCTTTTCTGAAGAGTCCATCTGGATAAGTCGGCTAGTAGTTGCAACTGGGAACCCTGAAAGGATAAGTCCTCGCACCTTCTTGCTTTGATAAGAACTTCCTCTTTAACCTGATATCTATGGAACTTGCAGATAACGTCACGTGGCAACGCTCCTTACGGAGGAACCGGTCCAAGGGAATGGTGAGCCCTGTCAAACTCGATGACAGTCTCCGCAGGGATGTTCCGGATAGAATTAAATAAGTCCCGTAAGGTGGACCATAACTCAGACGGTGTCACTGACTCCGGCAGGCCTCGTATCCGAATGTTCTGCCTCCGCTCCCTATTTCCAGGTCCTCCATAGAGTCTAGGAAGGCTTCCTGTTGGGACCTCTGAAGCGAGACCTCTTCCTCAAGAGCTTGGACTCATTTAGTTAAGTCCTCAACAGTGGTGTCAGTCTGGGCTATCTTGTCAGAAATCACCTGGACCTCGCCTCTGATTGATGCTGTGGTAGACTTAAGGGAGGACTCCACTTTGGTAATAAAGTCAGATAATTCTTCCCTCGTGGGAATGTTCATTATTCGTGCCTTAAAGGATTCCCACATATCATCTTCATAGGTTGGCGGATCACCCGTAACCCCTGTCGGGTCAGCATGATGTTCTGGGACTTCCAGGTTAGAAACATCTCCTCTTGTCATAGATGGGGGTGACAAATGGGACAGGTGTTCAGATCTAGTACACAGGGTCTCAGAACAGCCATTAGCAGGAGGTGTTTGGCTCTGGTGTGGCGCTCCTGCATATTGTGGTCTGGTCAGAGAATGCACTTCTACCTCCAGGCAGCTGACTACCTGGACAAGGTCCATCAAAGAGACCATAGCCTCACAAGGATCCTTTAGACTGGATTGTCCTATTGTGCTGTTCCCTCCATTCCCCACTGTGTCCCTGTTCAGGGAGCTGCTGCTGCAGCATTTATCACCTCCAGGCATCCCAGCTCCTGCAGCCTCAGCCCTGCCCAGGGGAGATTGTGCTGTGCTCTTATCACACTCCCGGTTCTCAGGCTCCTCTGACTCACCGGGTGGTTTGCTGCGTGTATCTTTACCTCTAGGGCTGCTGGGCACTAGGACAGGCACCAGGGGCGACCGTGGAGAGAGGCCAGAGCGCGCGCTTCCATCTCCACTGTATACAGCATGGGGCTGCACAGCTGCAGGCGCCGCCATCTTGAGATCATCAGCAGTGACCGGGGGCTTGTTAGAGCTCCTCAAATACCTTGTTATGGAGCCCAGGGACGGGAATGAAGGGTCCGGTGTTGTAGCCGGGAGCCTGCTCCTTCTTTTCGCCGGCATGTGGTGCCAGAAAAGCCGGGGTAAGTGCCTCTACTGTGTCATGAAAGCGGCCAGGGAGACGAAGCTCAAGCACTAGTGAACTGCTCCCTCCATGGCCAGGACACGCCCCCCCGGAAAGTCATGTTTCAACAACTTGTATAAAAATGATCTTTTCTTCACAGGAGTGCCGTAAAACACTCTACGGTTGCCACCTACAAGGCACAAATAGACATTGCTGTGTTCACAATGACAAGCACTAATAATCATTTTAGGCTGCTATGTTGTATTGATTTTGCATTTAAATGAATAACAGATAAAAAGGATTCTTTTTTTATCGTTTGTGTTCTTTGCCCCCAGCAGTGACTTATTATTGTAAAATGACATATGTGCTTTATTTATTGATGTAAGTATATATTTAAAGGGTTATTTTATTTTGGAAACAGAATAAAGAGGCCCCTGCGGCATCTGCTCTATACTTGGAAGGAATCATTTGGCTGCTTCATGCTTTCAGGTTTGACATCTTCCCTACTGCAAAGACAGAGATTAAAGAAGTGATTTATCAAATTCTGCCAGCTGCCTTTAAATGTTACATTTAGTAATCTTAAGTGCCTGCGGACCTCAGCAAGTATCTGTGACCTTTAATGGTATGCATCTAAGGTGTGATGGCCTTTGCTCACTGATATCTATGTCTGGGGGACCGATGCTCCCATTGAACTATTAATGTATTCACAGTGATGTCAGTATCATCAACCTTTAATAAATTATGTAAATCCATGGCAGTTACTTACTATTCCGCTTTGATTGCATTCCCCTGCAGCTGCCAAAATATTATATTCACTTTCGTATTTTGAATGCCCTGAAGGATTTTTCTAAACTATTAAAATCTTTAACGCCGTTCATCACTCATCAGAAACATATTTATTTCACAAATTTAAATAAAGAAAAAACATTTTCAAGAAATTCCACTCCCGAGTTGATGTATGGATGTTTTAAATAACTTGTGCTCATTACATGTTCATCAGGTTTGCACCAAAATTCAATAGGATTCTGTGGAGCAGAGTAATCATTGATTACTGGCATTTACTGAGAGCAGAACATAAAAGAAGCAGAAAACGTTCGGAAATTCTCTCATTTTATTCATATCAGGTATTTTCCCATGTGTATAAATCAACTACTGAGCTTTGATTTCTTTTCTTACTCTTAGGCTACTTTCACATAACGATTTGAAGGGAGCCGATGCTGTCCGATATAATTCGGACAGCATCGGCTCCCTTCTGATGCCTGGAATCGGGTGCCAAATAGGCATCCGATTCCGGCATTAAATCGCTCCCTGCGGGGTGAAAAAAAGAAAAAAAAAATGCTATTCTCACCTCTCCACGAGCCCCCGCCGTCTTCCGCCATCTTCTTGGAGGCTCCCGGTGGCTGCCGCAGGCTGCCGGTGTCAGCAGAGGGCTTCCTCTGCTGTTCAGGACCTGCGGTGATGTCACAGTCACGTGACCGCGGGTTCACCATGGTAACCCGCGGTCACATGACTGTGACATCACCGCAGGTCCTATAAGGCAGAGGAAGCCCTCTGCTGACACCGGCAGCCTGCGGGAGCCACCGGGAGCCTCCAAGAAGATGGCGGAAGACGGCGGGGGCTCGTGGAGAGGTGAGAATAACATTTTTTTTTTTTTTTAACCCTTGTGCTCCTAGTTAGGAGCAGTTTTACTGTACTGAGCATGCTCAGTACAGTAAAACGGGGTCCGAGGAGACATCAGATGTTTCCTCGGACCCTTCTCCATAGGGCCCCATGTTATAGGGATCGGACCTAATCGGATGTGCACTAAATGCCATCTGATTTGGTCCGATCCGATTCTGTCCGATTTTATTTTCGGTGCAAAAATCGGAGCAGGCTCCGATTTTTGCACCGATAATAAAATCGGACAGAATCGGATTGGACCAAATCGGATGGCATTTAGTGCACATCCGATTCGGTCCGATACCCATAGGGCTGCATGGAGGCCAAATTCGGATCCGATGCTGTCCGATTTTGATCGGACAGCATCGGAAATGCAAAATCCGTGATGTGAAAGCAGCCTTACGCTCATTTACCCTGACTGCTTTTGTTCCGTCTTATACCCAAACACTGGGCAAAAAATGGGAACAATGAGCCATAATATTGGTACCACATTAAAAGTACAGATATGTAAAGAGATTTACATAGATTATCTCATGACAATGGCACCGGTCAAGAGGTTGAACAAATTAGCAGCAAGTGAACTGTCATGTCTTGAAGATGATTTATGAAATCAAGAAAATTGACAAGAGTAAAGGTCCGTTTACATAGAACAACCATCACCACTAAATGACCACCAATCGATTGGTAATTACTGACTGGCATTAAATAGCTTGCATACACAAAAAGACTACAGTAAGCAATGAGCACTGAACATAGATCACTCCGTAGATTGGCAACCTGTTTAAACTGAAAAATGATCTATAACAAGCACTCTTAAAGTTTAAATGTCATTTCATTGAAAAAAAAAAATACTGCACTGGTTGTTAGTGATGGGCCACATTGCAGCTAAGATAATGCTTTTTGCGCCATATGATTTATTTTCCTACATTTTTCTATGCTCTTTTAAAAACTGCATTTTATGGCTGTGTGGGCAAGGCCAGCATCCCTCTGTGTTTGCCAGCACTGTGTGTGTATTTCCACAACTTTTGAGAGCAGGTTGATAGGGAGTAGTGTGATGTGCCAGCAGACATGGGGTTAACAGAGATCCTGACTGAGCTGTGTGGAGCAAGATGGCAAATCAGAAGCTAGTGCCAAGGAAAGGGGAGTTTACACTAATCCTGATATTCTGACATTGTTTAGGAACTGTGCTGTAGGCTGAAATAATCTGATATTTTGTTTTCTCACCAGCTGCAGTTTGAAACTCACACATTAAGGAGTCCCCTCCTCCACCCTTATATGTTTATGTGGCCGTGTTCAGTGTGAATATGGATCTGACTGAGAACCAACATATGTCTGCTTCACACACAGTCTAGCGGGGACATGTTGTGGAAGGTTTATGAATGATTATCACCCAGAATTATCTTATAAAGTATATTTGAAAGTTTATTAGAATCACTTGCTCTACATTATTATCAAATAAAAATTTAAACAGCGGTTACACTTTAACAATGCTTGTTTATGATAATCTTTGAGTATAATTGCATTTTAAAGCAATAGACCCATGAACAATATACATTTTAATTAATAAGTCTTGGAATAATAATAAGCTCTACTAATGGATGTGTTAAAAAAAATCTCCTGTGCTCCGATATCTTAAAAATGTGCTTCGCTATGTATTTTTATTTGCTGTGTATGCCCACGCAGAGCAGCTCCTGTTTCATCTCATTGCTTCTAGTCTTTCCTTGTGCAGCTTTATTCTCATTTGCACAAGGAGAGACTAGAAACAATAGAATTAAACTGAATGGGAGGAGACACAGATTGGATATCAGAAAAAAAATTTTGACAGTGAAAGTGAAAGAGTGGAACAGGCTGCTATGAGAGGTGGCGAGTTCCCATTCAAAGGAAGTCCTCAAACAGAGGCTGGACACACATCTGTCTGGGATGATTTAGTGAATTCTGCGTTGGGGGCTTGACCAGATGACCCAGGAGGTCCCTTCCAACTCTATCATACTATGGATTCTATGAACATGACCCTTTTTATTGGCAGTAAATTCATTTTTCCTTCTTCTGAAAAATCCAATTTATTTTCTTAAAGATGAGAGTAACTTGAATAATAATATATCATCCAACCGTATTCTAAGACAAAAGTAAAAGAATCTCTGAAACACTTTTATGACCAACTGGAAGCCACTACATCATATGTAGCCATAGTCTTATTGTGTACTGAATAAACCTCTGCTGCTCTGTAATCAACCCATATAACCTTTTTTAAAACCACAGATATACAAAAGAGCTGGGCATTATCATTATTGCTTGTCTATGGGTTCTTCAAGTTCGCTACAGGTCAGCTACTCTCCCAATAACTGTATTACTAATTAAAGAAGGCTATTATTTTGTGTGTCATGGAATATCTTGGGCAACTAATATAAAGGGTCCGTCTCAGGTTTTCTGCTCAGGAGTGCACTGCTGTCTACTCTCTACAAGTCTAAATGCTCCTGCTTAATTGACAGTTTAGACAAGCAGTATCCTTGCACCATGGGAATAAACTGTGCTTCCTATATGCTACAGTATATGAGGTAGCTTTGCCTCTGCAACATTAAAAGTGCAGTAGCCCTGAAGCTAACTGGGGAGGGAAGCTAACAGTGTGCTCCAGCAATCACAAATAAAATCAAGACAGTGCTTACAAGCTCTATTGGAAGTAGCTTGTAAGTACTGCATATGATAGACAGAATCAGGGGAATGAGTTTTAAACAATAAAAAATAAAAACTTAATTATCAGGTGAAGGGAGTAGAATTTTATAATATAGTACTTGACATGAACTTGAATCTGAACCCCGAACCCAGATTTTAAAGCTATTAAATGGTAGCTGGAGGGCTTTAAAAAGAAACAAAACAGTGATTAAACATCAGAGTGATTATTTCACAAACCTGAAATCATAGTAGTGTAAAAATAAATAAATGATTTAAAAAATGAAGTAGAGCTTCACTGTACTTTTGATCCTTAGCACAAATAAAGCAGATGGCTATGGGCTGCCACCCCGTGCTGCTTGGCTTTACCTAGGCTAGCAATCAAAAATACTGGGGATTGCATAATTTTGTTAACATAATTAAAAAAAACATGAGTATTGACAACTTGTCATTAAGCCCAGATTGATTATGTTCAAGTCTCTATGAGACACGTCCATTACCAATTCTGTGAGGAAATAAATAAAAAACACAACACACAGGAAAAAATCCTTTATTTAAAATAAATCACAGAGAAAAATCCTTTATAATAGTAAATCACACAGACAACCTTCATTTTTCCATTTATTAACCCTACACACACCATGCAACAATATTCTACAATGATGGTCCCATGAAGCACATGATCATGGCTCTGCTTCATCCAGAGGCTGCAGAAATGGAACAAGAATCCTCTGTACGCGGCTGTGTACGCTGGTGATCTCGCTGCTGGCTGCCAGCTCAGTGACTGTCATTAAGCCCTTCTATCACTATGCTACCACTGAATGAGGGCATCGGGAAGAGCTGGGTAAAGCATCAGAAATTGCTCCAATAATTATGGGCCTCATCACGCTGAGAATACCCGCCCCCAGCTGCCTGGTTTCACCTTGGCTGGCAAACAAAAATAGGCTGAAGTTGACACATTTTTTTAAATTATTTTTTTAAATAATTAAAAAATAATGGGCTTCCCTGTATTTTTTATTGCCAGCCAAGGTAAAGCCAGGCATATCAGGGTTGCAGCCTGTAGCTGTCCACTTTTTAACTACCTGTACCGAAGCATTTCAATGAAATGGGTCATTCTGTCAATCAATTAAGATTTAGAATTACTGATGATGTCCCCCCACTAGACGGGATGGGAATAGACTTGCCATTTTAAAGAAAAAGGAGTTATGGTGGCTTTATGAACTGGAGACATTGAGGCCTAATTGCATGTATATTGAATATAATTAACATGGCTATTTGTTTAGCTAAATATGCTTGCTGTATATATACTTGTTTACAATCTTCCTATGTATTGTTTTTAACCCATTTTAACCCCAACTTACCCTAGTTATATCAGCCAGTTGATGGGATGGACTACAGGGGGAGATGAATATGATAAAGATTTTTATATTCCCCTATGTATTCTTCCCATGTAATGACACGACTTTAAGAAAGGTATAGATTGAGGTTTTCCATGATCTTGTCATTATGTGTATAGATTTTATATACTGTAGTCAGAAGTGACCTATACAGTTAATTGATAGGTATTATCTATATGTATTAAAGGTTCCAAAGTAATGGTTGTAGACAAGAGCATTTTGGTAGATTCCAGATAATTTTTGGATAGGAGAGGTTAAAATTATGTTAATACAGATGCTATAGTGACGCTACATATGTATTTAGTATCATAGGAATTACAAAGTGAGCTCTTGTTATATGTATATGTATTTGTCACTAATACCCTATTTAATTAATCTGGTCCTGGATGGGATGATATAGTACAAAAATATGAGTTAAAATAAGCAAATGATTTAATATGATAATATACTGTCAGGTACATGTTGGTATGTTATTATACAGGCTTTATACATGTGTGCAATTTTCTTTCCTCCTGCAAGCCCTGTGTATTGTGATTTTTCTTCGCCCCACTCTGCAGCCTTACGCTTGTGCGCTTGGTTGCTTAGTTATCCGATGTATGTGTTCAGATCTACGCTACAAGTTACGCAACTGGCATATATTATGGAGTAAAATGAGTAGCCAGTGCAGTGTAGATGCTGGAGTATGCAAAGTTGAATGAAAGGAAGGGCCAATGAGGGGAAGACACCAGGGTATGCGCATCATGAGGAAACAGTGATTGGAGCAGTATGGATAGAAGGCAAGGATTAATGATGCATCAGGACTTGGTTCCTCTGACAACAAAAATACAAATACACAGATTGGCTGGTGATCTGTTTGCCTTGGTTGTACCTTTTGGGACTCTTTTGGATAAATCTTAGACTGTACAGATATGATGAGTGGGCAGCCTGAAGGGAATTATGATGACCTGCCGCTGATGATATTCTGGGGCATTTTAAATCTTAGCTAATTTAGTAGTTTTTGTAAATTTTGTACAATATAATGTGATTGGTTAATGTTAACAAGGGGGGTATTGTTTGTATTATTTAAGAGAGGTTAAATAAATGTTTATTGTGTTTGATAAAGATCCTTGTGAAGGATTGAAACGTCACCACTGAAGGCTGAATAATGGATGTGAATAATTCACCAACCCGTGAGGCGCCGTCCTTAATTTTTCTATGTCTATACATATTCCAAGAAGAATCCTTGGAGGTGACGTGCGCCACAAATTGGGGTAAAACTGTAAACATATTGATCCACTGGGTGCTGCTGACCACTTCTATATTTTGTCTTTACTAGATTATGTCCTGAAACCCATGGGTGGACCATAGAGACTACGGCTAGATACAAGTGTTAAGACAATCATGATATCTACCTTCTGGATTTTATGAACTATCCTATGGACTATTCTTGCCTCCTGGACCTGGATACACACGTTACGGTTGTGATATCCGTTGTCTGTAGGAACTTAAGGACTATTGTTGCCAGCTGGTTTCTCATCTTGTGGAATTGGGGGCATCACATTGTGGCCCTCTACCTGGAGTTGCTGTAATATCATGTATTAAATAAAACAAATAAAACTTTTTGCATCATTAACCTGCCTTGGTGATTATTAGAACCCACAACTTCAGATCTTCACACTACTCATATATATGTATGCATCAATTGACAACTGGACGTCACCATTTTTCTTGCCTACTTGGTGTGGTAGATACTATTAGCTCCTACTAGATAAAATTGTCAGACTTCATGGAATCATTATTGAGTGCTTGGTGATCGGGAGGTGGAAAACCCACAGGAAGGGCATGTAAATAAAGAGGGATTACAGTAGCAGAGTCCTTGGGGTTAATAGAAATGACACAGACCACAGTTACTGTATTAACTCTGCCGCCCAGTATAGTAAGGCATTGCCACTTCAATATATTAACTTCGACAAATGACAGAGAGTGTGACACTTTGCCATCGTTTTACATGCAGCATAATTAAATAGTTGTCACAATTCAAGTCAATTAATTAAAAAAAGTGTATACACCCAAGTATATATTGCTACAATGTTATATAATTTCCCATAGGTTATATGCCCTGTGTGTAGCTAGCATCAGGCAGATTCTGATAGGCGTGCGAAGACAAGGAGTTGAAAATCATTTGCTAAATAGCCGAGAGCTATTATATAGTTTTAGGAGAATGTTTTCCATCTGCTTTGAGTTATCTAAACCCCATCAATGTGTTCTGCATTTTATTCAAGTAGCTAATTGTAGGGTGAGAGAGGAAACTTGTGTCTAGGATCAGCAGTCTCCACAAGATTATTGAGAGATCAGCCTGCCTGAGTTCCCACATAGAGCTTACAATTACCGTATTCTCTCCATAGAGAGCGACACTGGAACATATAGTACTACAAGGGGCAGCTCACTAGTTACAGAGTCATTCACTAAGCTACAATGCCAATGCCCTGAAAAAGAGTAGACATTGCCAATTTAGGGGAGAGAAATTCATAGTTTCATAGTTTTTAAGGTGGAAGGTAAAAGAAAGACTTTAAATCCATGTACTTCAACCCATAGCCTAACATGTAAAGTAAGAAATGTTTATTCATGTGAATCTATGGTCATGTGTCAAATTGTAAGTTGTACTATAGAGGTAACAATTCTGTTGATGCATGCGTACAAATCACACACTCTCGTCCGCACCCTGATCCCGACATGTCGCGTTCCTGGTGCGGACAAGAATGCATGATTTGTGCGCAAGCATCTGCCTGTGTACAAATCATACATGGCAGTGAATGGGTGCGCACAGGGTGTGCACGTCAATCTGCACCCGAGCGCAGGCACCTGCATCCCCATGTTAAACATAGTGACTTGCGGTGCCTGCGCTCAGCTTGTGGTTCCCCTCCACTGGACGCTGTGGAGGGGACCGCAAGTGTGAAGCCAGCCTATGAACACCTTGTTCTGGTCTAGTCCTGATTCTCATAGAGTTGCACTGAGCTCTTGTGTCATAACTTCTGACCAAACAGAAGCTACAGGTACAAGATGGCACCATGGGACAAGAGCAACACCGAAAAAGAATTAAGCTGACTAAAGATCAATATAAGAACGGGGGCAGGAAGCTTACATTTAAAGCGCTGAAATAAAAATGCAGGAGTGCTGCTTCAATATAATAATTTATTAATTGTTGAGATATTTTGAGGGATATTGACTAAGCACATAACAATGCATTTGTATTTATTCAGTGGTGTAGTTATATCTATTTGGTGCAATTGGTTCTAAAAAAACAACAACATTATTTACTTAGAAGAAATTATCACCATGGTTTTTTTATTACCCACAGTTGAAGGCAGTATCATGTATGGGCAGAGAACCTGATTCCAGCAATGCACAGTATCACTTACTAGACAGCTTATTGACATTTTGATAACATGACTGTTTTATCCACTGCAGATCTACCTGTTCTCTGAATGCTATAATCCTGCCCACACCCCTGATTGACAGCATTCAGTGTACATCAATGCATCAATAATGGAGACAGGGTTATAAACCATGTTCCAAATTATTATGCAAATGTTCTTTTTCTCTGATTTTCCTAGATGGTCGTTGCAAATGACAGTCAGTATAATAAAAGTCATCACCCATTAGAGTATACATCAAATTTTATTGAAGAAACCTCCCAATGATAACAGTATAATCTTCAAAATTAAAAAAAAAAATTCTAAATGCACTGTTCCAAATTATTAAGCACAGTAGAGTTTCTAAACATTTGATATGTTTGAAAGAATGGAAGATGCTCATTTGTTGAATTTGCAGCATTAGGAGGTCACATTCACTGAAATAAAAAGCTGTTTAACTCCAAATCATCCTAACAGGCCAAGTTACATGTTAACAAAGGAACCCGTCTCTGATATCACCTTCACAATTCTTGCATCCATTGAACTTGTGAGTTTCTGGAGAGTTTCTGCTTGTATTTCTTTGCATGATGTCAGAATAGCCTCCCAGAGCTGCTGTTTTGATGTGAACTGCCTCCCACCCTCATAGATCTTTTGCTTGATTATGCTCCAAAGGTTCTCTATAGGGTTGAGGTCAGGGGAACATGGGGGCAATGAGTTGATCTCCTTTTATGCCCATAGCAGCCAATGACACAGAGGTATTCTTTGCAGCATGAGATGGTGCATTGTCATGCATGAGGATGATTTTGCTCCTGAAGGCATGTTTTTGCTTTTTGTGCCATGGAAGAAAGTTCTCAGTCAGAAACTCTATAAACTTTGCAGAGGTCATTTTCACACCTTCAGGAACATTAAAGGGGCCTACCAGGTGTTTCCCAATGATTCCGGCCCAAAATTTGACTATTCCACCTCTTTGCTGACGTTGCAGCCTTGTTGGGACATAGTGGCCATCCACCAACCATCCACTAATCCATCCATCTGGACCATCCAGGGTTACTCGGGACTCATCGGTAAACAAGACTGTTTGAAAATTAGTCTTCATGTATGTCTGGGTCCACTGCAACCGTTTCTGCTTGTGAGCACTGTTGGGGTGACCGGATAGTAGGTATATGCACCACAGTAAGCCTTTGAGGGATCCTACACCCTGAGGTTCAAGGGACTCCAAAGGCATCAGCAGCTTCAAATACCCGTTTGCTGGTTTGTAAGGTGTTTTTATCAGCTGCTCTCTTAATCCGATGAACTTGCCTGGCAGAAACCTTCCTCATTCTGTCGTTATCTGCACGAACATGTCTGTGATCAGAATCAGCCACAAATCTCTTCACAGTACGATGATCATGCTTAAGTTTTCGTGCAATATCTAATGTTTTCTTCCCCTTGTCCAAGGCATTGCACTATTTGTTGCTTTTCGGCAGCAGAGAGATCCATTTTCTTTCCCATGTTACTTGAAAACTGTGGCCTGCTCAATATTGTGGAACATCCAGTTTTCCTTTTATTGGGCTCACCTGCCAAACTAATTACACAGGTATCTGAGATTGATTTGAGTAATCCAAAGAACCCTGATGGTGGGTTTACACACACCAATTTATCTGTTCAATATCTGAACAGATCTCTGGTTGCAGTGAAATCATGGACACATTGCTCCATTGTACACAGCCACAAAATGAAACTATGTGTCCATGATTTCTCTGCAACCAGAGATCTGTTCAGATATTGGACTCAGATATCTGTGTGTGTGAAGTGGCCTTGAGACACAATACCATCAATGGGTTTCATTGAAAAAAAAAAAAAACCCTATGACACTTAAAACCAATTTGCATAAAAATTTGGAACATGGTTTACAGAACCTCATGAATATGGAGGACTGTATGTCAGCAGGTTTCCTAGTCCTCTAGAGATAATCTGCTGATACATCAAACAGCCCAGTAAATTGCTGGAATCAGGGTCTGTGTCTCTACATCCTAAATCATTCTTCACTTAGATGAGGTGGCACAACCCAAGTGACAGACTCCCTTTAAGAAAATTATTCATCCTGCAGGTGAATTTTCTAACAGTAAAGGTATCTTTACACGTCGCTACAGAAGGGTGAAAACAACCGGGTTTCGGAGACAAATGTATCTTGCACCGTCAAATCAACCCGAGGTAGCGGCGTGTAAAGTAGGTTGTTGCCACCCGTCACTTTTGGCACCTGTTTCAGATCAGTGCTCTAAAACAGGTTGATTTCAACCCGATGGTAGCGGCGTCTAAATAAGGTACGGTAAGGTTTTTTCGCCACCTAGTTAACCCCCTGGGGCGTGACACAGCCTCCGGGAAACCGCCCCCCTTCAGCGATCATTGGTGGAAGCTCCTGCGTTATGATTGGTTGTCGCTGCATAGGGCGGCATATTAAAGGAGCTGACCAGTCACACTACACATTTGCTATAGCGTCATGTATTAGCCATCCTTCCTGCGCTGGCTGGCCAATCATGATGCTATTGCATTGTCCAATCATCGTACGAGTGTCTCGTAATCCACAACTCTGGCATTCCTATGTGTTGTCCCTGCTGCCCCAGGTCCTCCCATATTACCTTCTGTAGTGGCATGTAAATGAGGGAAGGTGCTCTTTAGAAGGTAACTTGAGGCACACGGCGGTGCTTCCAGAGATAGATTAAACCTTCTGTAGAGCACCTTGTAGCGGCGTGTAAAGGCGGTATCGGATACCGTTTTCAACCGTTGGTACGTGCTCGTGCACGTGAAACACCCGGTTGTTTCTAACCTTCTGTAGCGGCGTGTAAAGGTACCTTCAATAATAAAATATCTTAACTGTACTGAGCACTTTTTAACACAACTCAACAATGAAGATGGAAACAACCCTTTGATGGGAAACTGTTATTCTCCTTAACCCCTTCATGACCTTGGAATTTTTTCTTTTTCTTTTTTGTTTTTTGCTCCCCTGCTTCCAAGAGCCATAACTTTTTTATTTTTCCGTCAATATAGACGGTTTGTTTTTTGCGGGACAAGTTGTACTTTCATATGCAATAATTTATTTTACCATATATTGAACAGGGAAATGGCAAAACATTGTAAATGCAGTGAAATTGCAAAAAAAGTGCAAAAACACATTTGTTTTTTGGGTATTTTAGTCGCCATGTTCACTATATGGTAAAACCGACATGACAGGGTGATGCCTCGGGTCGATACGAGTTCGTAGACTCCCAACATGTATAGTTTTACTGGTATCTAGGTGGTGAAAAAAAATTCAGAAGTTTTAAGAAAAAAAACAAAAACAGACTTTTTGCACCATGTTCTGCGACCCGTAACGTTCTCACGCCCATTATTGCATTTTATAGCAATGTTGTGGCGACCAAAAAACTGAACTGAACTGAACTGAATTTTGGCGTTTGGACTATTTTTTCCATTACGGAGATTATGGCTCTCATTAATGGATTTAATAGGATGATAGATCGGGCGATTCTGAACGCGGCGATACCAAACGTGCATTCTTTTTTTTTTTAATACTTTTATTGTGATTGGGGGAAAAAGGGGGTGATTTGAACTTTTATAGTTTTTTTTTTACAGGTTTTTAAAAACTTTATCTTTTTATTCATTCTTATTTTTACACTGAACCATAGAGAGGCACCTTGTTGCTCAGGCTGATCACTTCTGGGAGATACCAATGAGCTGCAGCTCATCAGTATCTCCCAGAACTGCGGACGGGCTGTGGTTGGCAGCGCCTGCCAACCACAACCCGGAAGTGCTCTCTTACAGCATCTGGGGTCTAGCCAGGACCCCGGGCTGTCACATGAGCGCCGGAGATCCCGCAATATTATCCCGGATCTGATCAGCGCTGTTACCCTGACATCTCAGCTGATGAGATCAGCTGAGATGTCGGGTGTTTGATGTGAGCGCCGTGCCGGAGCTCACATCAAATTCCCCCTTACCGGCCCATGACGTTGTACAATGTCATAGGTCGGGAAGGGGTTAAAACATGCAAATCTAATTGCTTGATGACTTTTAACAGACTAAAATAATGCATGTTATGAAATGTAAGGCCCCTTTCACGCTATCGTTTTTTTCAAATTGTGGCAGATCCGGCAGATTTACAGCATCCGCCGCCTAATGGCCACACTTGTGGCACACTTGCAGCAAGCCCAATTAATTGTCTTTGGAGCTTGCGACATGTGCGGCAAGTGCGGTATTGCCATAGTTTTGGCACTTGTGGCAGTTGCGGCCGCAAAAAAGCCACTGCTGACCGCGTTTTTTTTTTGCGGCCACAGCTGCTGGAACTGTGGGCTATACAGCACTTGCCGCACCTGTTGCAAGCCCCATAGACAATGCATGGGGTTTGCCGCAAGTGCAGCTGTTAGGCGGCAGATGCGGTAAATCTGCCGGATCTGCCGCAATTTGAAAAAAATGCTAGTGTGAAAGGGTCCTAATTTGTTACTTTTTGTAACTATGCTTCCAGATACAGTTGTGCTCAAAAGTTTACATACCCCGGAAGGTATGGGTGAAGCCATTTATTGTCAAACTACTGTGTTTTCTCTTTTTAAATCATAATACAACCAAAATCATCCAAATGACCCTGATCAAAAAATCATAAACCCCAGTTCTTAATACAGTGTATTGCCTCCTCTAACTTCAATGACAGCTCGTAGTCTTTTGTGGTAGTTGTGGATGAGGCTCTTTATTTTCTCAGATGTTAAAGTTGCCCATTCTTCTTGACAAAAAGTCTCCAGTTCTTATAAATTCCTGGGTTTTCTTGCATGAACTGCTTTCTTGAGTTCTTCCTAGAGTGGCTCAATGATATTGAAGTCAGGAGACAAAGATGTCCACTCCAGAACCTTTACTTTTAATACCATGTATTGCTCCCTCTAACATCAATGACAGCTTAAAGTCTTCTGTGGTAGTTGTGGTTGAGGTTCTTTATTTTCTCAGATGCCCATTTTTGCCCATTCTTCTTGCCAAAAATCTCCAGTTCTTGTGAATACCTGGTCTTTCTTGCTTGATTGGCGCGTTTGAGGTTTATCCAGAGTGGCTCAATGATATTGATGTCAGGAGACTGAAATGGCCACTGCAGAATCTTCACTTTGTTCTGCTGTAGCTAATGACAGGTCTACTTGGCCTTGTGTTTTGGATCATTGTCATGTTGGAACGTCCAAGTACATCCCATGCGCAGCTTCTGGGATGATGAGTGCAAGTTTGCCTCCAGTATTTGCTGATAACATGCTGCATCTATCTTTAATTCAACTTTGACCAAGTTTCCTATTCCTTTGTAGCTCACACATCCCCACATCATCAGTCATCCACCTCTATGCTTTACAATAAGAATTGTGTTCCTTTCATCATAGGCCTTGTTGACACTTCTCCAAATGTAACGTTTATGGTTGTGGACAAAAAGTTTAATTTTGGTCTCCTCACTCCAAATTCCATTAATCCAGAAGTTTGGAGGCTTGTCTCTGTGCTGTTTGGCATATTGTAGGTGAGATACTTTGAGGCATATGCGCAGTAATGGCTGTCTTTTGGCAACTCAACCAATGCCTCCTTATTATGTATCTTGAAACAGCCACACCGCTAGTTTTAGTAAGTCCTGTATTTCAGCTTATGTTATTTGTGGGTTTTCTTTGCATCCCAAACAATTTTCCTCGCAGTTGTGGCCGAAGTTTTTGCTGGTCCACCTGACCGTGGTTTGGTTTTTACAGAGCCACTGCTTTTGCATTTGTTAATCACAGTTTAAACACTGCTGACTGGCATTATCAATTCCTTTGATATCTTTTTGTATCCCTTTACTGTTTTGTCAAAGTAGAAAAATAGGGGGGGGAACAAGAGGCGCAATAGTGCCCTATCACTAGTGAAACTAATGTATGTGGTGGGTATGAATTCACTCACCTAGCACAGTTGTGAGACCCACAACTGGTGTAAAAGCATTTAGCATTAAATGCAGCTGCTGCAGGACTTTCACCTTCCACATGCACGTGGGTACCATCCAGAAGTTACTTCAGGGGAAATGGTGTATCAGTGTCCGCGCTGCTGAAATCCCAAGAAAACGATCCGGAAACCATATGTAGGTTGCATCAATATTCCATTTATTCCTTTTCCTACGCGTTTCGGCACTGTCCTAGTGCCTTCCTCAGGGATATCCCTGAGGAAGGCACTAGGACAGTGCCGAAACGCGTAGGAAAAGGAATAAATGGAATATTGATGCAACCTACATATGGTTTCCGGATCGTTTTCTTGGGATTTCAGCAGCGCGGACACTGATACACCATTTCCCCTGAAGTAACTTCTTTACTGTTTTATACAGATCAACTATCTTTTCCCTTTGATCCATTGATAATTCTTTTGTGTTCCCCATGATTCACAATCCAGAAATGTCAGTGGCTGGACGAAAGATGCAAGAGTCTGTCTGGATCCTTGAAACTCACTCAGATTTTATGCACACACATTGATTGCAAGCAAACAGGTCACAGGTGAATATGTCACCCGTATTAGCCATTCAAACTCATTTGTGTCAACTTCTGTGCATGTTATCAGGCCAAAATCACCAGAGTATGTGAACTTTTTGATTAGTGTCATTTGGATGTTTTTGCAAATGGAATCCGTGGAGCCTCAGTTAAAGAGTATCAAACACGGGCTAGGTCCTTCCCTGGAGGGATATCTGGCTAGTCCCGTGTTTGAGACTCTTAATCGAGGCTCCACGGATTTCATTTGCATATTCAAATTTCCAGGGGACAATGCATCATGGATTTCACTGTGTTTGAGCGCTTTAGCCGGCTGCCCGCAGTGTTTTCCTTGACTGGTCTCCCTGAGATCAGTGAGTGCTTTGTCATTTGGATGTTTTTGGTTGTGGATGATTTAAAAAGAAAGAACATGGTAGTTTGATAATAAATGGCTTCACCCAACCACTACGCATGAATGGAAAAAAAGTTTTTGTATTGTCATTCATAATGTCTGAAAAAAGGCCAAGAAAGCAAAAAATCTGCTGGGGTATGTAAACTTTTGAGCACAAGTGTATACATTATCAAGAAACAAGTAAGCATACCTTTGTAATGAAAAAAAAACAATTCTCAAAAAGAAAGTTAGTCCAGCATCGTAGGGGAATATTCCAAGTTAAAAAATTCAAACTTTATTAATCCATATTAAAAAATAAAAAAAGATCCATCCAACAAAAACAAATCTAAAATCCAGAAGTAAAAATACTGTTAAGACGCATTTCGGATGCTAGCCTTATTCATTGTGAACAGCGTGGTGAGGGAAGGCTGGTGTGTTACATATCCATTATTACTCGATCAAAAGACACCTGAACACTTGACAACTTACATTCCATAGAGAACTACAGGGTGGGCCATTTATATCAATACACCAAAATAAAATGGGAATAGTTGGTGATATCAACTTTCTGTTTGTGGCACATTAGTATATGTGAGGAGGAAACTTTTCCTGATGGGTGGTGACCATGGTGGCAATTTTGAAGTCGGCCATTTTGGATCCAAGTTTATTTTTTTCAATGGGAAGAGGGTCATGTGACGCATCATACATATTGAGAAATTCATAAGAAAAACAATGGTGTGCTTGGTTTTAACGTAACTTTATTATTTCATGAGTTATTTAGAAGTTTATGATCACTTATAAAATGTGTTCAAAGTGCTGCCCATTGTGTTTGATTGTCAATGCTACCCTCTTCTCCCACTCTTGACACACTGATAGCAACACCACAAAAGAAATGCTAGCACAGGCTTCCAGTATCCGTTGTTTCAGATGCTGCACATCTCATATCTTCACAGCATAGACAATTGCCTTCAGATGACCCCAAAGATAAAAGTCTAAGGGGGTCAGATCGGGAGACCTTGGTGGCCATTCAACTTGCCCAAGATGAGTAATCCACTTTCCAGTAAACTATTCATGTAGTAATGCTCGGACCTGACACCCATAATGTGGTGGTGCACCATCTTGTTGGAAAAACTAAGGAAACGTGCCATCTTCAGTGGATAAAGAGGGCAGCCCATCATCATGAATCAATTTAAGATATAAAGTGGCATTGAGGTTTCAATTGATGAAGAATGGCCTCACTTTCCTGGTATCCCATATACCACACCATACCACCGATTTTTATGTTCCAAGAGTCTTGGAGGGATCTATCCACTGTGGGTTAGTGTCAGACCAATAGCGGTGGTTTTGTTTGTTAACTTCATCATTCACAAAAAAGTTTGCCTCATCACTGAACATAAAGTTCTGTGTAAACTGAGGGTCCTATTCCAATTTTTGTTTTGCCCATTCTGCAAATTCAGTGCGACTATCTGGGTCATCCTCATTGAGATTCTGCAGCAGCTGGATTTTGTAAGTGTGGTATTTGTGAGTAGCTAATATCCGCAAAAAGGGATGTTCGACTGATTCCACTCTCCATTGACATGCGGCGAGGGCTACGCTGTTGTGGGCTCTTGCTGAATGAAACTAGGACAGCCACTGATATTTCTTGCAAGCTTCTATTCCTCCTGAGGGATCAGCGGCTGGAGCAGCACAGCGAGGGCACAGTGGTGAAGCACTGGCGTTCCCTAGATAATAAGCAGTGACGCACATCCGGGACCGGCGCCACGTGACCGGAAAGGTCCTATACGGACAGCTGAGGACCAGCGAGGTCGAAGGAGCGGAGCGTGCACATTGCCGGGGGTCCCCCATATATCAGAGGCCATTACACCGGGTTGTGCAGGTCGTGCACAACCCAAACAGGTGAGTGGCCACCTGTAATAACGCCATATTAACTGAGCTATAGTGATCCTACACATGCCCCCCTTCTCTCCCTTTTTTTCTTACATTTCTTCATTAGTGACAGTTTTCTTGCGTCCACATTTTGGCAAATCCAACACTGAACCTGTTTCACAAAATTTGACAAACAGCTTGCTAACTGTAGCATGGAAGATGGGTGGTCTTGTAGGGTATCTTGCATTAAAATCTGCTGCAATGACCTGGGTACTGCATTCACCCGACATCAACACAATTTCTATCGCTCCTCATGTGATAGACCTCTGCGACATGTCAATGGCTGTAAACAAAGAAAACTTGAAAATAACTCATGACAGAATAAAGTTACGTTAAAACCAAGCACACCATTGTTTTTCTTATGAAATTTTCAATTAGTTTGATGTGTCACATGACCCTCTTCCCATTGAAAAAATAAAGTTGGATCCAAAATGGCCAACTTAAAAATGGCCGCCATATGGAAACGTTTTCCCCCTCACTATACTAATGTGCCACAAACAGGATGTTGATATCACCAACCACTCTCATTTTATTTAAGTGTAGCCATATAAATGGCCCACCCTGTATAAGTCAATTAAGGAAGTCAATTATGACTTATAGGATTGCTACCTTAAATAGGTGGCACTAGAGTTAATCTACTTCCTCACTGAAGTGACAATTTACATATTTCCCAGCAGAGATTGCGGCTATAAGTCTCCTCATGCCAGCAGGCAGATTGATCTCCATAAGAACAGCTATAAAATATATAGTAAGGTAATATAAGGACATTTAATCATAATGGTAAATAATGTCCTGCCTGAGGCTTATACACCATGGCACTCATGTCTACAAGCAAAAATATCCACTAGGACTCACAATTAAGCATCGTGGTCCTATAAATCCTCTCCTCTATTGGGTAAGTTCACCTTTTCTATACCCTAGATCCTACACATAGAACTATCTCCTTTATGCACCATTGAGAAGTGTCTATGGCTGCCCAGTATTTTACTGTCACTGTATTATTAATATCTGAGAGGTGTCTATGGATCCTAACCTTGAGGGGGCCGGTAATGCAACCCACATATTGTAGGTTGCAGTCTATACAGGATATAATATACACTTCAAAAGTGGTGTTACAATTAATGAAGTTAATTAATCTTGTATTGTTAACCAGTCACAGCTGATAAAAAGGTATCAGAGCATATAGCATGTCTACAACAGGTACAAATATTGTGACCACATTTATAAAAGCCACTGAACTCTAGCCATGTTTAATTAAACATTTTTCTTGGATAACTAAAAATACTAGGGGATAGTCTATCGCACAAAGATGGAGCCCTCCTGGCAATAAACCTTGTTCTTGTAAAATCTGTTTCAATTTTTGATCTTGGAACAATATCTGTACTTTTTTTTATTATTGCCTTAATCCAATCAAATTGCACACAGGAACAAGGACCTAGTTTTTGGAGACATGTCCTGTGGTCTGAAGAAACTAAATTGAACTGTTTGGCCATAATGACCTTCGTTATGGTTGGAGAAAAAAGGGAGAAGCTTGGAAGCCTAACAACACCATCCCAACTGTGAAAAACGGGGTGGCAGCATCATGTTGTGGAGTTGTTTTGCTGCAGAAGAGACTTATGTAGCTTCACAAAATAGATGGTATCATGAGGAAAGAAGATTATGTGACATTACTGAAGCAACATCTGAAGACATGAAGAAATGGATGGAAAACTTGGATGGAAATGGCTCTTCCAAATGGACTGCCCAAAGCATACTGCTAAACGTTTACAAAGTGGTTTAAAGATAACAAAGTCAATGTTTTGGAGTGGCCATCACAAAGCCTGATCTCAATGCTATTGAAAATTTATGGGCAAAGCTGAAAAGGCAGGTGCGAGTAAGTTGACCTGCAAATATGCTCAGTTACACCAGTTCTGTCAGGAGGAATGGGCCAAATTCCTACAAACTATTGTGAGAAGCTTGTGGAAGGATATCCAAAATATTTGGCCCAAGTCATACAGTTTAAGGGTAATGGATCAAATCACTAATGAAATATATATAAACTTGTGCTTTGCAGAAAGTAATAAAAATGCCTTAAACATTCTCTCTCTCTCATTATTCCGGCATTTGACAAACATTATAATAATTAATTGATAATTCTAATAGTGAGAAAAAATGCATATGTGTCTTTTATATATTATATAATTGTTTCAACTGTTGTGAACGTCTGTATCAATATGGCAGATTTTCCTATACTGTGGATCTGCAGCAGATATTTGACAAACTTCTAGCGGTGGTAATGCCACACAACCATGGAAGATGAGCAATTTCTATTTACTAATAATTTAGACCTAATTTCTTCCTCCAGCTTCAGCTGATCCTTGGATCATTGGTAATCTTATTAAATGAGGGGGGAGCATATTTCTAAATGTGCATTGTAATATTTTGCTTTCATTTTTCTTAACTGTGAACAAAGTAAACATCAGATAACAAAACATGTGCTAATGCCGATATTTTGAAAGATAAAGATACCTTTTCATTTAGCGTCCCATAACCTTGAAAAATATTGGTGATACTTTTATGATGCAATGAAACAGCATGCCACTAGTTAAACAGATAATAGAATATGATCATATTTTTTATGCATTTGCTCATTAAAAAAAGTATTACTTAGACATGAAAGGTGTGAAATGATAAAGGATCACTCTCTATGTCATTGTGCAGCCCAGGGGCGTAACTAAATTGATGCAGGGGTTGCAATCGCACCCAGACCCTGCAGCCTAGGGGGCCCCAAAAGTACCTTTGGCCCATAGAAAAAGACTAATGCTATTAAAGATTTGCAATAATTGAGGGCCCCGTTGGAGCCTTCGCATCGAGGCCTGGACCTGAAGTTACGCCACTGGTGCAGCCCTCAAGTATGCAAGACTGGAACGTCAGTCTCAACAGAGGGGGCCATAGGGGGCAAATGGAGGGCATCAGGCATTGTGACTATGCTTCACTATATATCAGTGCCAGGTGGAGGCTCATTTTAACCTAAAAAATTGGTTAAGCCAATGATGTATAGATTTTTTATTTAATTGATGAAAATAAATTCAGAAATTTGAAAAAATAAAAATGGCGCATTTGGCGCTTTTTCTAAGCAATCTAATTTTTCTGGATTTGGGACCCATGAGATCATGTCATGGGGCTCTTGATGGTTGCAGGGAATGGACATATTCCCTGTTTGTTAAATACAGCTGTCATAGATTGTCCATGGGAGTTAATTAGTTAACACCAACGGGCAGATCTCCCACTGCTGATAGAGGCACATGTCAGTTGTAAAGGTGAGCGAACCTTTGGAAGTTCTAATTCGGTTCAGTTTGCCGAACATCTGAACCCCATTCAAATCCATGGGAAGCAAAATCAAGGGCCTAGAAAACACCTTAAAAGGAACCCAAAAGCTGCCAAGCTCATCTCAAACCATTTTACAGTGGAGCCCTGCTGTTTTGGCACAGACATTAGCTTCCCGCCATAGTAAGCTTCAGCATTGCAGTCCCATGCTTCCTGGCCTGCTCATGAACCTCAGACACCCTCATAACTTCCCTGAGGTTGTGTCAGGTTACACATGCGGGGATCACGCAGAAGTAAATCGTGCTCTGCAACTTGAGATACCTTTAGCGGTGACAGCGCTTGTCACACTAGCTGTCTCGTGTGAGCAGCGATATCATGTGAGATGATAACAGTTAATTCTCGCCGGTATTGTGGGAGAGAGCGTGTGAAAGCAGTGATGTCAGGGAGTGCAGCACAGTTCAAACTTGCAGGATAGCCCCTGTGTGACATCTCAAGTCTGAAGTGCAATAATGTTTGTGATGGCACCGCTTGTCACACTCTCACGCATGTCTGCTCTCACAGCACATGGGGGATACTTTCTGTGAACGTGACCTTTTCTGTCAATGTTGTTTTAAGGCCCGTGCCCACGGTACATTGTTTGTTGCTTTTTTTAAAGAAGATTTTGAGAACCTGCATCAAAATCTGCATGACTAATCCTTAAGCCAGCAAGAGTTCAGAAGTGATATGCCAGCATGGTTTTTTTTACCTTGCAGATTTGGTGCAGATTTTGGGGCAAAAGAAAGAAATCTGAACTACATGTGTAAAGAAAATAAAAAAGCAACGCAGGCACAGCACCTATCATAGACTTTTGCTGGCCTCAGGATTGACATGTAGATTTTGAAGCAGTTTATCAAAATCCTCGTAGAAAAAGCATCAAACAATTCACCGTGGGCACAGGGCTTAAGAGGGTCCAGGAAGATCCTCTGTTGTGTTGAAAGTGCTCGAGGATTCCTCTTGCCCCCTGGCTACTTCCACAGAGACTTCTAGGTCAGAAGAGGCCAACTACAGTCCTTAAGGTCTGAAAACAGTGCAAGTTTTTAGGATTTCCTTAGCATTGCACAGGTGCTAATTTCATCATCGGCAGAGGTGATCATTCTAGCACCTTGTGCAATGCTAAGGAAATCATGAAAACATGCATTGTTTACTGCCCTTGAGAACTTCACTTGGCCAGCCCTGTTCTACCAGAGTGTGTGTAGTGTCTTGCATTTCTATACCACAGACTGTCAGGCAGAGGCCTGGGCTGGTTCACCAGTCTTTGTGGGGCACTATCAAAGTACCTGTTTTCAGAAACTTTCCAGCACATAAGGAGTGAACTAAAAAAAAACTACTCTAACACACAGACTAAAAGTCTCAAACACAAACATAAGAATATACTGTACATAATATAATAACGAAAGTCCCACATGGATCAGCAGCACACAGACTGTTAAAGAGGTGGAAAGTCCATAAAGGGCAGAGTGCATTAAGGTCTTTGAGTTGTACCCCAATGGCCGTATGCATGCCCACTTATCTAGTGGGGTGAAGCACAAACACACAATATGTGGGAACGGGAAATATAACATTAACAAAAACACAGGCCTTAGTCAAGGAAGAACTGAAAAAAAAAACAACTCTAAAAAGTCCTTCTCTAGCCAAAATGCCAACTAAAGGATGGGTCATCAGCCAAACAAGATGCCTTTTTTAGGAAAGTCCCCTCTACATGGTATTAAAATGGTCTTCCAGCATTCTCAGCATTGCCCGGGCTGAAGATCGGCTTGGGTGATTGTATTCCACTGCCGGACAGTCTAGGGTGTCACAAGAGCTACTCCTGCCAGAGCATTCTGTGCCACCATCTGCCCCCCCCCCCCCAGCACACTCCATCATGGCCACCATCGGAGAGAAAGATGGAGGAACTAGGGGATGACCATGCCCTATAGACAGGATCAACTATTGGCACACCGACATGCCCTGTGGGTTTGGGTGAAGCTGGCTGGCTAACCAAGAGAGGCCTGTCTTCCACCTGATGCCACATTCTTTCCAAGTCGCCTTCTCCTGCCATTTATCAAATTGGTCAGTGCTGGCAACCCGACATATGCCAACCCAAACCATCCATTGCTGCCCCACAATTTCATGAAGGTGACCTTCTCCCCCATAAAAATGGAGCACAGTCTTTTGGGAAGATGGTCACACAGCAGGGAGACCAGTTGATGTAGCATCGATGCCCAGTACCTTGTTCCACTAATAAAAACCCCTTATCCTGCTGTAATGCCACCACCTTGCCTTGGGTACACTGCGGTAGAAGTGATTGGCCTTAGGCCAATGAAGCCAGTCCTGGGCCATGTTATCTGAAAAATGAATCTCCTCAATAAAGGAAACAGGACTCGGAGTCAGACAGGGTGGTTCATGCCATGACGAATAGTTCTTGGAGGGTGTAGGTAGGCACGTGGAGGAACACACACTACTGAGCCTCATTTTCTTGTCTTTAGGCATTTCCACTAAGGTTGAATCAGCCTTTAATTTGATTTTTTTCACTTTGATTTTGAATATCATTCCAAATCCAAACCTCCATGGGATATTAATTTTGATCTACAGTTATCGTTTCGGTTTTATTTTTCTCAACAACTTCCACTATGTAATGAATAAAGGTTTGCAACTGGAATATTTCAGTAATTGAAATCTAGGATTTGGTATTTTAGTGTTATCTTTATTTTTTTGAGGAGTGTATATTTGGTCAAAGGGTATTGGTTCTGGAGTGTATGGGAAGCCAAAAGGTCCATTTGGCTATTTGAAAAGACCAGTTCTATTAATAAAAAATGGGGGAACAAGAGGCGCAATAGTGCCCTATCAAAAGTGACACTGATAGTATGGGTAGTGTATATAGATTCCACTGACCTATTACAGTTGTGTAACCCACAACTGGTTTGAAGGCATGAAAGTAATATCAGCTGCTGCAGGACCTCCACCAACCACTCGCACGTGGAAAAACCGTCACAAAATTTGGGAAGCAAGGTGTGTAACAGTCCGCGCTGCTAAGTCCACAGGAAACACAAGGAATGCAAGATATATCTTGTAGCAGTATTCTTCTTTATTTCCTATGCGTTTCGGTGCAGTTCCATGCATTTCATTAAATCAGCAAACTACAGGGGAAACAAAATAATTTATTATCAATGTAAGAAGGATAGGCACCAGGCACCAACAGGTATATCTATGGAGGTATACAGCTACCTTAGTGTCCTCCAGCTGGCAGGTGTTGCACTCTTCAATGAGAAAATGAAGATTGATCCACAAGTAGAAAAAGAAAAGCGGCACTCACCCTTTTAGATGCCAAGAAATCCTTTATTTCATCTTGCTTTGTGTTAGCGTAGACAAATCAGGTGGGGTGAGGGAGTGGGGGTCGGCGGACGACGGTTCGCCGTTTCGCAGCACTTGCTGCTGGACCCGTTGAAGCTGCAAGTGCTGCGAAACGGCGAGCCGTCGTCCGCTGACCCCCACGACCTCTCCCCGCCTGATTTGTCTACGCTAACACAAAGCAAGATGAAATAAAGGATTTCTTGGCATCTAAAAGGGTGAGTGCCGCTTTTCTTTTTCTACTTGTGGATGAAAATAATTTATTACATTGAGAATGGAGAGTTCTGTAATTTCTATCGTAGGTGTACTTCAACTGTATCAGACAGAATCTAAAAAAAAATCCAGAGTACCACAATGTATGATTTTGAAATCATTAAATAGCATTTTATTGCATGAAAAAAGTATTTGATCACCTACCAACCCGTAAGAATTCTGGCTCTCACAGACCAGTTAGTTTTTTCTTTAAGAAGTCCTCCTACTCTACACTCATTACCTGTACTAATTGCACCTGTTTGAAGTCATTACCTGTATAAAAGACACCTGTCCGCACACTCAATGAATCACACTCCAACTTCTCTACCATGGCCAAGACCAAAGAGCTAAGGACTCCAGGGATAAAATTGTAGACCTGAACAAGGTTCTGATGGGGTTCATGACTATATGCAAGTAGCTTGGTGAGAAGGAATCAACTGTTGTTGCAATTATTAGAAAATGGAAGTGGAGAAGATGACTATCAATCTTACTTGACCTGGGGCCCCATGCAAAATCTTACCTTGCCTGGCCAGTGGGAAATCGCCGATCGAAAAATGGTCCAGGCCATTCGTTACAAATCAGCGATCTCCCAGCGGGGGACTGATCGCTGGTGCGTGTCACACAGCGATATCATTGGCGAGGTTGCTGCTACGTTGCAAAGCATGTGACGTTGCAGCGATATTGCTAGCAATATCGCTGTGTGTGAAGTACCCCTTAGTGTCAATATCATATCACAATCTTTCATGACAATGGCCTGAATGCACAAAGGAAAGCTTCTGAATCCTAGTTCCTATCACAGCACCAACTCTGAGTGGGGTGTTTAACATTTTTTATGGCAGATGATTGCGATCACAGCTGAGTGAAAGGTAACTAAAGTAAGACCAACTTAAGCTGGTCATTCATATGAGATAGCAGCTAAACATTCAAATGTTAGACAGATACAGTATATCTCTGGAGACACGAGGTCTTGGATAGTCAAAGCTGTCATGACTCTTCTGTTGAAAACAAGAGGATCGACAAATGAAAATCCAAAGGACCAATCTTTCCTTTCTCAAGTATCATCTATTGGGGGAGAATCAGGTCTCCATATTCATCAAAAGTTTGACCAATCCCCCAAAATCAGTGGGTCTGGCTATGGGCCACGTCACACACACAGATAATTGTGCAGATATTGTTCACAGATCTCTGGTTGCAGTGAAATCATGGACACATTGCTCCATTTTGTGGCCGATATACAAATGTAACAATGAGTCCATGATTTCACTGCAACCAGAGATCTGCGAACAATATCTGCCAATATCTGTGTGTGTGACGTGGCCCTATCTCCCATCTAGTGTGTTTTGGGGGTGTTTAGTGTAAGCCTTCTCTCTTCAAGGCTTAGTGCAATATAGCACACTGTACCATCAAAGACTGGAGATTTATATCTTTGCTGGACGCAGATCTACAGATTGGGGCAGAAGTAGTCACTTCCTTCAATGCTTTTCTTATGTCCTCAGACCTATAGGTGACACTTTTATGTAGGAATAGCACTGATGCATTCTTTTTTAATATTTTCAGTCTGTTATGAGCACAATCATTTTTCTTCTTTGGCATTAAGCGCCGTCTGGTAACATCTTGATTAACATAAACCTCTTGTCGGAGCTGATTCCCTCTTGTATTGATAAATCCCACTGTGTGGTTAGAGGATCTGATTGCACAGCATCCTAATAATGTGACATGTATAGTCTTTGTGTATTGTTCATTCAGTTTCTAGTCTGTGTTTGCAGACCAGCAGCACAAAGCTCGGGTTAGAGAAGCTGTCATTCTGCTGTGGGACCTATGCACCCTCCCACCACAACTCCTGGACTTGCTGGCCAATAGGAGTTATCCCTATGGATGCATTGTTATTCCTTACACTTCTGGCCAATCACATCAAGAATTCCATTGTAACGAAACTCACTGTGCTGGGGGATTGGCAAAAGTACATTAATCAAAGAGAGGGATCTCACCTAAGGCAGAAGGACTGGTCCTCCTAGTCCCCATTGATGTAAGGCAGCATCAGAACATCTGCTATCCAGTAATTATTACATCCAGCAATGATTGCAGACACTACTGAAGTCATATCTGTAATAAATATACCAATTACCAAGTCTACTGAAGCTGGAGGAATAAATGTGCAGGAGATGGAGAAGGCGACTTCGGTTGGACTATGTCATGTATGTGTCCTCCTGACTATATTCATGGCCATGTTTCCATACTCTCAAGGAAATTGGATGTAGGTATCTTTTCTTTTCCCTTGATTGCTTTGATGTACAAGTAATGTACTTTTATTGCACATTGAGGTTTTTCTCTCTTTTACACAGTGTTTCAGGGGCGCCTGCAGTGAAGTGTTGCACATCTGTATACACTATGCTGGGAAATATGTTCTGCTAATTATTACAGCCGGGTCCCTCGTGCTGAGGTCTCCTTCATCCTCTATCCAGTCTCACTGTTTACACATCAGCTTTCCAGCTATTAGACAGAATAATACACAGCATTTCTCTATGGCAAGTTCCAATTCCCATACAACAAGAGCCTTCTCTTCCGAGCACATCTGGAGGCTACAAACAAAAAATGACACTTCTCAAATGTGTTTACAGGCGGCTCTGAAATATGATAAACACATAGAAATCAAGATTCAGGGCAAGTTCAGGCTGTCAGAATACAGAGCTGATCCCCCGGGGTCCATAGTGTATTTGTCATTTGGGGCAAATCTTATCCTGGTAAATCAATTCACCCATTATCAGTTACTTAAGTTAGTATTGCATACTATACTATTCTTATTTGTTTTACGTAAGTGCAAATCTACGAAATTTCTATTTTGTAAATTCATTATGTTATCTATATTTTTCTATATATCAATAGTTTGGAAAAATGAAAAATAAATCTTTACATTAAAGTACAGATAATATTCAATAAATATATAACTATATTGATCTATGCTCATATATTCTATCAGTCACCTCATATCTATCTATCTATCTATCTATCTATCTATCTATCTACTTCTATATATCTCATCTTCTTCTCATATCTATTTCCATCATCTCATGTCATATCTTATTTTATATATCTGTATATCTATTATCTCATGTCTGTCTATCTACCTAAGGGCCACTTTACACACACCAACTTATCTGTCCAACTTCTGAACAACTTACTGGTTGCAGTGAAATCATGGACACATTGTTCCATTTGTACACAGTCACAAAATGGAGCAATGTGTCCATGATTTCACTGCAACCAGTAAGTTGTTCAGAAGTTGGACAGATAAGTTGGTGTGTGTAAAGTGGCCATATTTGTGTATCTATCTATCTATCTATCTATCTATCTTATCTATCTATCTATCTATCTATCTATCTATCTCATATTTCTATCTCATATCTATCTATCTAGCATCTTCTCATATCTATATATTTCTGTTATTCATCATCTCATATCTATCTATATGTGTATCTATCTATCTATAGCTAGCTAGCTATCAATCTCTCCTATCTATCATCTCGTATCTATTTATCGATCTATTTCTCCTATCATCTTGTATCTATCTAATTATCTATCTTCTTCTTCTCCTATCTATCTATTTCTCATACCCATCATTTTATATATCTATCTATGTGTGTGTGTCTATCTATCTATCTATCTATCTATCATCTCATGTCCATCGATCTATATCTCCTATCTATCTATCTATCTATCTATCTATTATCTATCTATCTATCTATAAATTTCTCCTATCTATCATCTCATATCTATGTATCAATCTATATCTATCATCTATTTGTCTATACATACATAAGATGTATATCCCATTACTAAACTAGCATCAAAATTGATAAAAGGAGGGTGTACTCATATACCAGTACCATGGAGTGTAACATTCACCATCCAGCTGTCTCCTGGTCATTTGTTACATGTCTTTTGATTCTGGATTAACTAGCTTACTATGTGATGTTGTGATACCTTATCTGTATCATGTCTTTTATGTATTTGCTAAGCCTCTAGATTCTTCCAGCATTTGTTAGCTCATGTGTGCTGTTTTCCATTTGTTTCTTTGTTCTCCCTTTTGATGCAGAATTTTTAAAGATGTGCCAAGCAAGGCTATACATATTTCCGTAGCTTTGTTGGTCACAGTGGCTTATCTCCCCCCATGGTTGCAGTCGGTGGTAGATACAGTCATAGATTTCATGGCACATTCCCACTGCTCGTTAGTAAATTGTCCGCATGTTATCACCAAGGTCTGAAGAATTCAGGTCTATATTTGTGATGTAGAACTAAACCATTATTTCTGGACTCAGGAAAGTTCTGGATGTTTTGGATACTATTAGGGAATCATAAAGAACAATTTATTAATTTAATTTCTGGCTTGTAGAATTATCGTAAATATTGTAAAATGTGTATACATTATATTTGAGAGGGAAAAATAGTGAATAAATGTAATGTTCTTTAGTCAAGGTGTGTTACAGATGAACAATGAGATGACATGAGCAATGACCACTTTTATTTTGTAGATATTTTGGTGGCAACACATTTCCATTATTTGAATATAGAAAGTTAGACTACAGTTAGTGTTTATTGCAATGAACATTGTGCGTTAATAATTAGTTATTTTTAAATAGACTTATCACAATTTTTGGGCTCTAGTTCACTGGTATCATGGAAATCATTATTTTACTTGTCATTTTCTACGACATAACAACCTAAAATCATACTAATCTAAATGATTCAGCAATTGGTGAATCGTGATATCTGACCATAGGCATACTTCAATCATCCAGGCTTGATTCTCATGATTCTTGATGATTTGTAGTTCTACAACAGCTGGATAGACCTCATTTGCCTCTCAGTGCCAGGCGTCACGGTACATTTCCAGACACTTTACTCACTGGGCCTCTTTCCATTCATCATAACATTTAATGCTAAAAGATAATGGATTATGAATGCAAAACTAGACTTTATAGATGTATATACTAAAAATGTTGATGTTTTGGTTTTCGGGGACTGGTAATTTGTACAAGGAAATCTGAGCTCACAGGCCAGGTATTCAGTGTAGACTATGGTGTCAGCAATCATAATGTGCAATAAATGTAATATAAAGTCACTGCACAGCTAGTGCACATAGATCAAAAGAGGAAGATATCTAGACATTGCACACCTGTGAGATGTATATCTGAGCAACATATTGGCTGCATTTACAGTAAAAAACACATTTAAACCAGGAGAAATTTGTTAAATGTAGAAGCTTTGTCTGAAAACCGGAAAATAAAAGATGTTAAAGTCCTGAGAGGCCGTGCTAAGAATGTAGTGTCATTAGGTCAGTGCCAGGAAGAGGACAGAGACCTTTAGGAATGAGGACCATAGACAGGAGTCTTGCTCCTTCAACAAATATAAGAAAACTAAACATCTTGTCAGGTGATAGTTATACACTGTAACACGTTCACAATATGTTATACAGTACACTGAGGTGCTACATGCTAAGATCTCGAAAAATATATAGCAATAAATAGTGCAATGCACCATTGTCCATGTAACCGTTACAATAGAATTTTAATATCGTAATTATAATTTGTATGTGACTTTCCTTCAATATGGTTCCCTGACCTAGCTCTGTATATTAATCTCTTCATCATGTTAGAGTGTCTTGTTGGCAGCTCTTCCAGGATATCTTGTACTATGTGTTACCAACCCCTTCCTCTTAGGCCTAATTCAGACCTCTGTGTTTCCCACATGCACACAAAATGAGCGTCAGTGTTTTTCATTCATTTTTTTTATCAGTGTTTCAGCTTTTACCACCAGTGTTTCATAAGTGATTTTCTCATATGAGAAAGCCATCATTTTTTTTATTTTTCTGTCAATATGGACATATTAGGGCTTGTTTTTTGCAGGGCAGAAGTACTTTTGAACAGTTTATTTTTCCATATACTGTACAGGAAAACAGAGAAAAAATCCATATGCGGTGAAATGACAAAAAATATGCAATTACACGATAATTTGTAGGCCCCTTTCACACTGACGTTTATTTTAAAATGCGGCAGATCCTGCAGATTTACCGCATCTGCTACCTAACGGCCGCACTTGCGGCACTTATCCGGCAAGCCCCATGCATAGTTTACGGGACTTGCGGCAAGTGTGGTTTTTCCGGTTGCGGCCGTCGAAAAAAAGCTGCCGAATGCGGTTATTTTCACGGCCACAACTGCTGCATCTGCCACAACCGGCAAAACCGCACTTGCCACATCCGACCGCGGATCTGCCGCATTTTAAAAATAAACGCCAGTGTGAAAGTAGCCTTAGGGGGTTTTAATTCATCATGCTTCCTATATGGTAGAACTGACATGTCAATATGATGCTTCAGGTCAGTACGAGTTTTTAGATACCAACCCTTTAGACTTTCACTGTTATCTAAGTGGTTAAAAAAAATTGAGAGGCTCTCATGGCAACGCATCGAGGTTCTGAGATCATATCATTGGACCTCCAATGCTAGTGGGGAGCAACAGTGACAGTGATTGACAGCGTGGTCAAAAGGGTTAGGAGCACTGATCAGAACGATGATTCGATCAGTGCTGTTAGCTGCACATGTCAGCTGATCAGATCTGATTTTTTTAATAGTTTTATTTTCAATGGGAAAAAAGGGGGGTGATTTGAACTTTGTGTTTTTTTCATACTTTTTAAAAAAAAAACTTTTCCTTGATTTTACATGGCCCCTTAGGGCACCTCAACACTGCACAGTGCAATGGCCTGTGCTATGCATATGTGAGGGATGATGCGATCTCAACACGTGAGCTCGCATCAAAGAGAGGAAGGCGGCCGAGGGCGTACAATTAGCTCCTTGATCATGAAGGGGTTAATTAGTACGTGTTATATCTGTGAAATTCATACGTAAAAAATGTCCATCTACATAAGATTTTACGCCTTATTCATATGTCTGTGATTTTTCACATAAGCAACAAATGGTTCATTTCATCAGTATTTTGGATAAAATTTTGATGAGTGATTGCTCAATATTTCAGCTTTTACAATCAGTATTTAAACAGTTTTTCTTACTAAAGAAATTGCAAAGCTTCCCCTATCCATTACAATTTTAAAGAAGGCTTCCCATCAAGATTAGATTTAATCAATATATGTGTATGTGCCACAGACTTGGGTGTGTAAACAGTGCATGATAATGGTGCCCGGATAAACAATGACTGGTGCACAACACAAAACTACAAAACAGGGGAAGAAATACAACAAGGAGGGCCCTGCTCTAGGGAATGGTGAAAAGGAGACCTCCTGAACTCACCTGAAGTTGTGCCCTGATCTTCATACCCTCTCTATACACATTCATTTCACCACGCTGCCAAGCAGGATACCTAGTCGCTCACTGGCCCTAATGTTAACCCTCACTAAGGAGGTGGCCGATGGGAGCACTAGTACTAACCACTGCTCTAAAACCAACAAAAAAGTAAAAAGCGAAACACCAACACAATTTTATGTCTGCTGTCACTCTCATAGACAGTCTACAGTTTGGCAATAGTCATATGTCCAGGATGGCTCCTTCCATCCAAAAAGCTTGTCTAGGAATGAAGTTCATTCACCAGCAAGGAATGCTGGATCATGTGAACATAAAAAGGGGATGAGGGTAATCACAAAGTAGCCTCACCTGCGTAGAGCATCTAGGAGTAACAGAAACTAAAATAAACTTCTACACTGCCAAAGGAAAGAAACACATTTAATATTAAGTCTCAATAAGGCTACATTCAGACTGTGCGGTTTTTTTCTCTTCTGTTCTGCTGCGCTTTTAGCTGCAAAACAGGAGCTGTCAAAAAAAAAGCACCCAAAAAAACAGATCCATTTTTGGATGTCTTTTTTGATCTGTTTTTGACTGCTGTGTTTTTTCCCCATTTTGAAAGGCTGCTATGGGAATAACGCAGAACAAAAATGTTACAGAAATTGACATGTCATTTTACATAAGGGAGCCTTCCTAAAGTGAAAAAACAGATCACTTTAAAAAAGGCACAGTCTGAATGTAACCTTTAGGAATGAGACTCAGGGTCCAAACCTGTCAAAAGTCTCATAAGTGAGACATACGTGACAGACAGTATGTGGGTGTGACTGTATAAGTATACTCAACTACTGTCAATTTCTCAGTGACGTCACTGCTCTTCAAACTGTCTCTTCACACTGCACTACGTGACCAGGAAATGTCTTTTACAATGTAAGGCTGGCGCAAAGGCAGTGCAAACGCAGTCATACTGATGTGAACGCAGTGGAGAATCTCTCGCATGCGTTCACATTAGAATGCACCCCGGCCAGCCAATCAGCTGTCTTGGGGGCGGCCAGGAGGAGGAGATCATCAGTGGAGATCTCCTCCTCCCAGCCACAGCTGATCTCCCGCTGGTGTCAGCGCGGGAGATTTGAAGAAACAGCTGATCTGCAAGCTGTTTAAATCTCCCGCGCTGACACCGAAAAGGATGATATCGGTGCAGGAGGTAAGAAACAGCTGATCGCTGCTTCAAATCTCCCACGCCAACAACACCTATTTGGTGTCGGCGCAAGAGATTTAAACAGCTGTCAGATCAGCTGTTTCTTCAAATCTCCCGCGCCGACACTGGCGGGAGATCAGTGGAGGCTCTAGCTGATCTCCCGATGGCTGCCGTGATCAGCGGCGGCCACCAGGAGAGATTTCAATGTGATCCGCAGCATTCTCCTGCGCTGTCACACGGAGGACACTGCAGATCCATTGACTTTAATGCATGGTTTGTGGCTTGCGGGCGCTTACAGATAAAACAAGCGCCCATGAACGCACAAAAAATGCAACAAGCTGCGTTGGAGGGTGCACAAATTGTGCGCATCCTAACGCAAACAACCGAACGCAGCCAAATGCAGGCACATGCGTTCCCATGTTAAACATAGGAACGCATGCGCACAAGCGTTTGGCTGAGTTCGATGCAGGCGTTTGCATACGCCAGTTTGAAGCCAGCCTAAGTCTATGGAGCATCAGAACGAGATCCATAGACTTACACTGTAAAAGAGACTTTTTTTGCGCGATCTGGTCAAATAAATAGCTATACACACCGATGAATAGGTTGAAAAAACATACCACAAGAGGAGAGCATAGCAGTCAGGAATATGGAGCATGCCAGGGTGCAAAGCTGAAATCGGACTTTCATAAATCAATGCCACTAGATATTATTGAAAACTTATTAATCAAGGAATAAATTTATATGAGTGGTGTCAGATCATCATGAATAAATACTGGGATTAAGTGACTATGTCATATTTAAAAATGTTGTTAACTAAGCAGCAGGAGAGGTGGCCCTGGAGAAATGTGGCAGACAACTCTCACCATACATTAGAAATTTACTACAGTTGAAACCAGAAGTTTACTTACACTATATAAAAAGACATATTTTTCTCACTGCAAGAGAAAAGGGGGGAGGAGGTGGGAGCGCATGTAAAGAAAGTTTTTGAAGTGGATTTAGGCCCAGGGCTGTGTGGCCACTCACCAGAGGTGGTTGTGCAACCCTGCACAACTGCGGTCTTATGCCTGTGAATCCACCTCCGCTTGGAGATATAGTGGAGGCACCGAATTTTGCTCTGGGAGCTCCAGCTCCTGCCGCGGTCACGTGACCGGATTGATGTCACCACAGGTCCTTCAACGGTGACCGTGTTGTATTGCTAGGTCATGGAACTCAGGATCTAGGATTAATGGTATCTCTTGTCCAGAGCTGCTCTTGCCAGGTGTGCACAAGTGCAAGAAGCTGAGAGTAAAAAAATCCCTGGTCTGTGGAGCGCTAGGACTCAGGTGATGAAGGCAGGGCTTTGCTGCAGAAACGCGTAGTGGCCTGTAAGAGGTTAATAAAGAAATAATTTTCTAAAAATAACCCTAGTGCCATTTTATCTCGAGTCCTAGCGCTCCACAGACCAGGGATTTTTTTACTCTCATATTTTTCTCACTATCTGACATGAAATCAGAGTAAACCTTTCCCGCTTTATGTAAATTAGGATTACCATAATTATTAATATTTTCCAAATGCCATAATAATGAGAGAGAATGTTTTAAGGCTTTTTTATTACTTTCTGCAAAGTCACAAGTTTATATACATTTCATTAGTGTTTGATACCATTGCCCTTAAACTATATGACTTGGGTCAAATTTTTTGGATATCATTCCACAAGCTTCTCACAATAGTTGGTAGGAACATGGGCCTGACAGAACTGGTGCAACTGAGCCAGGTCTGTAGGTCACCTTGCTGACACCTGCCTCGCACCTGCCTTTTCAGTTTTGCCCATAAATTTTCAATAGGATTGCGATCAGGGCTCTGTGTTGGCCACTCCAAAACATTGACTTTGTTATCCTTAAGCCACTTTGTAACCAGTTTGGCAGAATACTCTGGGTCATCGTCCATTTGGAAGACTCATTTCCGCCCAAACGTTAACTTCATGGCTGAAGTCTTGAGATGTTGCTTCAGTGTTGCCAAATAATCTTTCATTGTGATGCCATCTATTTTGTGATGTGCACCAGTCCCTCCTGCAGCAAAACAATCCCACAACATGATGCTGTTACCCCCGTGTTTCACAGTTGTGATGGTGTTCTTAAGCTTCCAAGCTTCTCCATTTTTTCTCCAAACATAAGGATGGTTATTATGGCCAAACAGTTAAATTTTAGTTTCGTCAGATCACAGGACATGTCTCCAAAAATGTAGGTCTGTGCTCTTGTGTGCATTTGCAAAAATTAATCTGGCTTTTCTTTGTTTCATTTGGAGTAATGGCTTCTTCCTGGCACAGTGGACTTTCAGTCCATGTTGATATGGCACTTATTTCACTGTTGATAATGACACAATCATACCAGCTTCCGCCATCATCTTCACAAGGTCTTTTGCTTTTGCTCTTGGGTTTATATGCACATGTTGGACCAAATCACATTCATCTCTGGGACACAGAACCTGTCTTCTCCTTGAGCAGTATGATGGCTGGACATTCCCATCTTGTATGTACTTGCGTATAATTGTTTCTAAGATTACAAGGCAGCCAAGGATGAACCAGACTTGTGCAAGTCCACATTTCTCTTCTTGATATTTTGGCTGATTTCTTTAGAGTTCTCCACGATACTACACAAAGAAGCAGTGTGTTTCAGGTGTACATTAAAATACATCCACAGATGTGCCTCTAATTTACTCAGATATTGCCAATAAAAGTATCAGAAGCTTCCAAACACACGATATTATCATATGGCCTGTCCCAAATTATTTTAAGGCATATTAATCTTAAGGTACCTTTACATGTCCGGCGATATGTCGCCCTAGCACCATCGCTGTCAAATTGCCTAGCAATTGCGGCGTGTAAATTGGGAAATTGGCGGCGATAAAAAACCCGTTGCCTGGTTCCAATTACAGAGCACTGCTCCAAAATCAGAGGCAATCATGAAGGTGATATTCCCGGCTTTTGGTGTGTGAACGGGGGATAGTGATGGAAACAGCGTCGCCTATTGATTTCCCGTAGGCGTGCCATAGTGTGCTGTAGTCCGCGCCCCGTCAGCGATGATTGGTGATGGCTACAGTGTCTCCATTGGCTGTCACTTGACACCGCGCCATATTTGAACAGCTGTCCATTCACCACCACCCAATGGCAATGGCGTCATGTATTAGCCAGCCTTCCAGCGCAGGCTGCCCAATCACAACGCTATTGCGTTGTTTAATTAGTGTGTTTGGGGCGCAGTATACACCAGTCAGCCACGCCTATATTCTCGCGGCGCTAAATATGTACGCCCACATTCCTTTGGGGATTGCGGCGTGTGAAGCGGCGAGGGAACTCCACCGGATTGGTTCCACTGTGGGATAGGCGATTTCCGGGGCGACACATCGCCTTAGGTTGAGGGCGAAATTGCGGCATGTAAAAGCACCATCGGCGATCGGTGGCGACCATGAAAAACGTGCTAACGCACGCTAAATCGCCTCCGATCATCACAAAAAACTGCGGCGTGTAAAGGTACCCTTAGTGTATGTAAACCTGTGACTTTGTAGCAAGTAATAAAAATGCCTTAAAACACTATGGGTATGTGCGCACGGTGGGCGGGTTTGTGGCGGCGGCGGCTGGGCGGGACCCGACAGGAAGCTCCGGAGCCGTCCACCGGCTTCCTGTCGGGTATGTGCGGCGGGAGACGGGCGGGTGACGGGCGGGTTAGCGGCGGCGGTGTTGCGGCGGCTGGAAGCAGTACATGATTCTGCTTGCAGCCGCTGCAGAACCGGCCGGATTATAGAACAAGCTCATTCTTTGCTAACCCGCTGGGAACCCAGCGGGTTAGCAACGGATGAGCATGTGTAAACCGCCGCTGTGTGCACAGCGGGTGTCGGTTTACATAGGTTTCAATGTTAATCCAAACGCCGGTTTGGATTAACATAAATTTACATGAAATTTATGTAAACCGACCGGCGGTTTACACACCTAATCCGGCCCTAACCCGACCAGTGCGCACATACCCTATCTCTCTCATAATTCTGGCATTTGGCAAATATTAATAATTATGGTAATCCTAATTGACCTAAAATGGGAAAGGTTTATTCTGCTTTAATGTCAGATAGTGAGAAAAACATGCATATGTGTCTTTTTATATAGTGTATGTAAACTTCTGGTTTCAACTGTATGGTGGCAGCATTCCCTAATTACTTACGGTAATATGTATGACAATTCTGACATCATATCTGGACAGCTATAGATTCTGAAGTCAAATACACACTTTTACAGTGCATGTTCTTAGAATTATACAGTACAGCAATCATTCAACCGATAATAGTCAGATAGAAGTTTAATTTCCTCCTCAGATAAGAATATCTTATTGTACAGACATAAAATTTCAATATTATACCCTCTGACAGCTGACAGTTATTAGTTTTCTGGCTCAGATAATTATTTATGGCTGTACTAGAGACTTTACATTAGCTGTAAACATAATGCAGTCAGCATGCAGTTGTATTGTCTACCACTTCAACCATGATGCACAGAAAATTATTTATGATTAAAAACATTTTGTATTGCAAAATATCTCATTTACAAGAGAGGACAGTGCATGAATATTACACTAAATTAACTGTTTATTGCAATATTAACCCCTTCACCACCAAGCAATTTTCTGGGGGATTTTTGTTTTCGATTTCACCCCTACTTCCAAAAGCTATAAGGCTGGGTTCACACTTGCATTTGAGAGCACAGCGTACCAAACGCAGCCAAACGCTTGCGCACTGCATTCCTATGTTTAACATGGAACGCATGTGCCTGCATTTGGCTGCTTTCGGTTGCGTTTGTGTTCGGATGCGCACAATTTGTGCACCCTCCAAGCGCTCTCCGAAAGCAGAATGTTGCATTTTTGCTGCGGATCTCATTGAAATCTCTCCCGGTGGCTGCCGGTGATCACCGGCGGCCACCAGAAGATCAGCTAGAGCCTCCAATGATCTCCTGCGGAGATTTTGTAGAAACAGCTGATCTCCCACCGGTGTCAGCGAGTTGAAGAAACAGCTGATCTGACAGCTGTTTAAATCTCCCGTGCTGACACCAAATAGGGTGATGTCGGTGCGGGAGATTGAAGCAGCGATCAGCTGTTTCATATCTCCTGCACCGATATCATCCTATTCGGTGTCATCGTGGGAGATTGAAACAGCTCTCAGATCAGCTGTTTCTTCAACTCGCTGACACCGGTGGGAGATCAGCTGTGGCCGGGAGGAGGAGATCTCTGCCGCTGATCTCCTCCTACCAGCCGCCCCCGAGACAGCTGATTGGCAGGCCGGGCTGATACTAATGTGAACGCATGCGGAGATTCTCCACTGCGTTCACAACAGTATGGGCTGCGTTTGCGTCTGAGTGCCATAAGCATGCAGACACATACGCAAATGTTAACCCAGCCTAACTTTTTAAAATTTTTCCATAAATATAGCCATATGATGGCTTGTTTTTTGTGGGATGAGTTGAACTTTTGAATCACATCATATAGTGCAATGAAAAATGTTGGTGCAAAAAAAAAAAGTTAGCTGCACATGTTGGTGGAGAAAAATGTGGGTTCAGTGCGTGAGCTCATACCAAAGGGAGGGAGGCAACTGAGGATACACCTATACGCCCTTGATCATGAAGGGATTAATATAATTAATATATTCCTTCATATGAAGCTATGTTCACAGTGGCATTTACAAATCATCCTATCTTTATTTAGAAAAAAACACAAGATTTTTCACCCATCTGTATCGTCATCCGTATGCCATCCATTTTTAACAACAGTGTTTTGAATTTATAAGACAAAATAAAGTTTCCTTGTTTGAGAGTTGCAATATATCAATAAACATCAGATGCTGAACAGTTGATCTGAATGAGATCCTATTTTGGCACACCCACGAACCTGAATAAGCTAATTGAATCCAAAATATGAAGAAGACTAGTGTTTGTCAATATGTTTTATGTATTCAGTCCCTGGGGGAGAAAAAAAAAAAAATCAGTCATCTGAACAATCCTATTAACCCTTATCCGGCTGAATAGGTACAATTGTAACTATTCCGTTTTAAAATTGCAATAACTTTTTTTCGAAAAGACATAGAGGGCTGAAATTTCATGACATCTCTACATTTTTGGTCCAGAATATATTGGCCAAATTTCAATAAAATATCTCCACTCGCTTCCGAGATAAGGGGTCGAGATCTTTTTGCATCCATAACAAGCTGCATAGGTACAAATGTACCTCATATATTTTGAATGAAGATAATGCAAGGGAAAAAGCATACATTTTTTTTTAATGATAATGCTATTTAACTATTATAAACAAGTAAAAAAACTGTTCATTTACATTATAAAAGAAAATGTAAGAAACTTTTTTTATTGATTTTCTTCGCAAGTAATGCATGTTGGCTTTGCTACCGAGTGTTCATCGCAAATGGGTTTCACACAAACCACACAAGACTTTCTAGTCTTACGTTGTTTTCGCTTCAGGTCTCGGCAGACATAGCAACTACCAACAACAGGGGAGGGTCCATGACTACCATGAGGTATTTGAGGGTCAGCTGCTGCTTGCGATGCTACCATAATGCATCGTCCAAGCACCATTTCTACTGCACCTCGAAGAAAATGGTTTCTCATTATCATTCGGTTTGTACTACGATCTTCAATTGCAGGCATACATAGCTGATTTGCGAGATCTTTCAGGAACTTTCTTCGTTGATCCTTTGCCCTGAAGCTTGGATTGTGTTCTCTGTAGATGATGTAGGATGCTAACCCAGTGACGTCAATCATATTGTAGAAAAATGCTAATGTCCAACGTGATGTTCGTCGTTTCACAGTGTACTCTCCCAACATTTTATCCATAACATCAACGCCACCTTTTGTTTTGTTGTAGTATTTTATTATCTCTGGCTTGGCTGCTAGTGTCTCTTCAACTTCTCCCGTCATGTGCATAGATGATAGAAGCACGACTGATTTGTTCTTCTTTGGTACATATGAACAGACTGCATCATGATTGTAGGCAAAATTTGTCGAGTTTACAGGCCTTTCTTTGGCAGGCTGCATGTTGCTAGGTAGGAACCTTTTGTTTTTTCTCACTGTACCAACTAGTGTGATGTTCCGGGAGTTCAATACCTTAACTAGTTCCATGGTTGTAAAGAAGTTATCGGTGGTGACATTTCTTCCAGAGCCTTTATACGAGCTCACCAGGTCCAGTACTGTTCATTCTCCAATGTTTACTTGTCGAGGACCATCAGTTGGTTTCCCAGTATAGAGCTGACCTTGTAATGGGTAGGCATTTGATGAGTCACAAGCCCAGAAAATCTTTATGCAGTATTTAGCTGGTTTTGAAGGTATATACTGGGTAAATTTAGTATGGCCTCTAAATGGAAATAATTGCTCGTCGACGGTGATACAATGATATGGCTTGTAGGATCTCTCCAGATTACTGTTCAGCATTGTCCAGATGTCCCGTATTGGTGCAGCTTTATCTGTTTGCACACGTTCTGCACGTGCATATTTGTTGTCAAATCTGATAAATCTGAGTATCATCTTGAAGCGGTCATGAGACATGGCTGCACGTATAAGAGGCAGAGCAGCAACATTCTACTTTTCCTCCAGATTCTCTTTGTTGGCTCTGTGCACACCAGCAGCAATCAGTATGCCCAAAAATGCATGACGTTTCCTACCTTCGTATCCAAGAAATTGAAGACTTCAGAAGCCTAGAAATGTGTGTGCTCACAGCAATGAGATGAACAGCAAAATGGCTAATGAGAGGAGGGAGGCAGGAAGAGAAGTAGAAGCCGCTCCCAGTTTGAATTAACTTAATTGACAGCAACATAAGTGACCAGTAACAACACTGGCCAATAGATATCAGCATAACATTTATAGCTGAATGAACTTTAGTTTCTGAAACCAAGTAAAGTCTTCCCACAGTGGAGGTATATATGAAGGTACAATTGTACCTATGCAGCCTATTAAGGTTGTAAAATTATGCAGCCTGACAAAGGTTAAATAATTTTTTTCCCAGACAGCACTTCAAAAATAACATAGCCCAAAAGGTAAATTAAAGAAATTGCCCAATTATTGTGTGTGCCAACATATTGCACAGAATTGTATCCACCATACTTACCAATATGAGTTCTCTTTGAATGTGGCCAAATTTGCCTATTTCTGGACCAAAATTATATAATTACATACAGTATATTTGTAAAGCACTGCAGAATATGATGGCGCTATAAAAGTATAATGAAAAAAGTGAAGCCAACTGTTTTTAATACGATGTTTTACACTATGTGAGACATTTTATGTCGTATCGACAGGATAGCCCATGAATGCCCAACGAGTGGTCAGTGATTTTTTTTAGCACCTATGTAAAAATTATGAATGAAGTGGCAGAACATTTGTGTCTCTAATTATTTCTATCTGTAGGCTGGGTTAATCCCTAATTTATGGATTATTGAAACAATCCTTTAAGCAAAGTAGGTAAAAAAGCTTTGAGAATAAACTTGTAAAACATATGAAGATGCTGATGCTGACCTGGATGTATCCAAACTCCTTGTCCCAGTCAGGGGCGGACACAGACTGTAGTGGGCCCCCTGTGCAAGACATTTTTTTGCCCCCCCCCCTTCATAGTGGAAGAAAGTTATGTAAATATATCGATTGTAATATTTATAAGTGCTGTGAATTTTGGCGTGGGAAAATCTGCAGCATATCAATTCTTGCTGTGAGTTTTCCCACACTAAATGGGCTGTATATGATATTGAGGCTATGCATGGCTGTATTTATTATCTGGAGGCTACTGCTGGGTTGCATATATTATTTGGAGGCCATTTTCAGCATCCAAATATTATATACAACCCAACACAGCCTCCAACTAACACATACAGGCCAGCACAACCACCAAATAACATATATAGCCCAGCATAGCCTCCAAATAACATATATAGCCCAACACAGCTTCCAGATCATATACACAGCCCAGCACAACCTCCAAATAACATACACAGCCCAGTACAGCCTCCAGGTAATATATATATATATATATATATATATATATATATATAGAGAGAGAGAGAGACATACCCTGTTCCATAATGCTCTCACCCATATGCGGTCCCTGTTCTCAATAGGCTCATCCCAGTCCCCCATTCATGCAGCTCTCCCATGTGCCCCCATTCATGCAGCTTTCTCCCATGTGGTCCCCATTCATGCAGCTTCTCCCTATGTGGTCCCCCATTCATGCAGCTTCTCCTCTATGTGGCCCCCCATTCATGCAGCTTCTCCCTCATGTGGCCCCCCATTCATGCAGCTTTTCCCCTATGTGGCCCCCCATTCATGCAGCTTTCCTCCCTATGTGGCCCCCAGTCCTCATTCCCCATGTCAGCCCCATTCTACCTCCCCGATGTGGCCCCCAATCATTCATGCAGCTTCTCCCCTATGTGGCCCTCCATTCATGCAGTTTCTCCTCCCATTTGGCCTCCCATTTATGCAGCTTCTCCCCTATGTGGCCCCCCATTCATGTGTAGTTTCTACCCCCATGTGGCCCTCCATTCATGCAGCTTCTCCCCCATGTGACCCTCCATTCATGCAGCTTCTCCCCTATGTGGCCCCCCGTTCATGCAGCTTCTCCTCCCATGTGGCCCCTCATTCATGCAGTCTCCCCATGACCCCCATTCATGCAGCTTCTCCCCGATGTGGCCCCCAATCATTCATGCAGCTTCTCCCCTATGTGGCCCCCCATTCATGCAGCTTCTCCTCCCATTTGGCCTCCCATTTATACAGCTTCTCCCCCGATGTGCCCCCCCAAATCATGCTGATGTGTCCCCCTAATTCATGCTGCTACTCTCTAGTCTGTCTCCACAGCCCTGCTCCGGGCGCTTCTTACCTGGAGCAGGAGGATCCCTGTCATCTGGCACAGTCACTTCTGGGTCAGGCAGAGATCAAACTGAGCTCCAGCCTCCACGGACACGGAACCCAGAAGTGACAGCATGATCAATGTAGAGTCCCAGTATTCAATGGATACTGGGATGCTGCTGCATACCCTGCCCTGCCACATCCACCCCCGAGACCCGCCGCCTTGCTTGTGCCGGGTCCACATGGCTAATTTGCATGGCATGCAAATTAGCCATGTGGACAGCTAGCGTGTGCTGGACCTCGGGGGGCCACCTACCGCTCGGGGCCCCAATGCACCAGCTGCACATGAATTATAACCTCCCCTGGTCCCAGTGCTGCAATATAGCAAAACAATGATCCATCATTATTCCCAAGTCTATTATTCTCTTTTGTTCTCATTGAATCATCAGACTCTGGTGTCTATGTATTTTATGGAAAAGGTCAATAGTTTGAAACTCCGTAACCTTGTATTCTTTCTCATTGCAGGTGGCTTGGTGTCACATCTTTTGGGGTCCCAGAAAAGTTGGGTTGCACCAACCTTCCCTTAAATTTCCGACAAAAAGATATGTGTAAAAAGAAGCCATATTTGTTGTCCAGTATCCGTGAGGGAGCCAGGCTGGGAATTCAGGAGTGCAGGAACCAGTTCAAACATGAAAGGTGGAACTGCTCTATTTCCCCAACTATGTACTCATCTAGTTCATCCTTTTCACTCTCATTCTTGTCATCCTCATTAGCATCAGTTCATTCAGTCTTTGGTTATGAACTGAGCAGTGGTAAGTTTTTATTATTAATAGTTATAAATATATACATTGTCTAAAATTTTCATCTCTAGGACAAGTAATGTCACTGCATACACTTGAATTATCGAGGTTAATAGCGTTATAATGCTTCATTGAAAGTGTGATTACCAGAAGGAAGCACATTTATTTCCTCCTCTATTATAATTATTTCCCAAAACATTTTAATTAATTACAACCAATAATCTAAATTTTAGAATATGCAAGGGGATTATAGAAGCCGGAGGAGAAAGCAGTGTTCTCCTTTTTGGGGATTTTGTATTTTACAAGGTTGCTGAGTTACAGGAATATGTTTACAACCCTGATTCTGGTTTGAAAAATCTGTCACTGAAAGCATTAATTACAATTCAGTGCATATTTATTACAGATATATAATGTAAAAATTATATGTACACTGAATACATATATCACTCCCTGTATCAACTAGGGAAGTATTTAAGAAGGTTTGACATATAATTTCACAGCCACTTTCTTTCAGATTTGTTAAAATAACACTAATCTGATGTGGCTACCCTGGGAACTGTTAGCGGAGTCCTGCATGTGGTTAAAAAGAGGGTATTTTTCCAATAAAAATACAGCTTAGCTGGAGGAAACCGCAGTGTGATCTAATTGCAGAGTAAGGCAAACATTGTAAACTCAGGAGATTTGAGAACAATTATAAATGAAAGAATTCATATTCACAAGATCTCTCATTAGACTTTCTGGATTTTTTTCAGCTTAAATGTAATGGATTTTATTACTTAAAGTATCATTATCCATAAATACTAAAAGGAATGGTTAAGTGAGGACCACACACTCTACAAATGCTTACCCCAGAGACTACACTTGTGTACTTAGGCCTCATTCACACATCAGTATTTTTCCATTAGGCTGAAGGCACACTAGGTGAGGGACTCGCATTGCACTGGGACCAGTGTTGCCCTTTCAGGCAGGGCACTACTGGTGCGAGCCTCCCGCAGCTAACTCGCACTGCGAGTCAGAAGCGAGTGCAGTCGCCCCCATACAGCACATGGTGCAATATTCGCACTACTGTGCTGCACAAATCGCTTCAAACTCGCTGGCTATCAAAAGTCGGCGAGTTTGAATTTCCCTCCATGCGCATACAGTAATAATCATCCTGCCCCGCTGTGACAGCGGTGCAAAATGATTATTATAATGTGATTTAACACTCATGGCAGCATATGTCCTGAAACTGTCCAAGCTCCTGGACACATGCTGAGGTCATAAATGGCCAAATGTGTATCTTATGCTTATAAATCTGCAAAGCCGGTAATTGTCGGCTTTACAGTTTCATTTCTAAACTCCTGCGGCCAGGGCCGCACTGTCCATTGGGCAATGTGAGCCCACTGGCTCAGGTGGCAAGGAGGCAGGGGAAGCGGCAGTGTTGAAGGGGGCCTGCTGCACCACTCAGCTCAGCGCCTGGATGTCGGCTGCAGCAGGGCAGCAGGTACCGGCGCTGACAGCACCCCCCCCCCCGCTCCTCACTCTGACAGCACCCCACCTCCCCTCCCTCACCGTGGCCAGCGCTCTGACAGCTCTTCCCCCCCGCTCCTCACTGCGGCTCAGGCAGCAAGGTGGCTTCATGCCCCCCTGCCTGCAGCTCCTGTCAGTGAACAGCGTTAATGTATGCTGTCCAGGGTCCTGAACAGCTAAGTAATCAGCACAGGCAAACTACTGTGCTGATTACTTAGCTGTTCAGGACCCTGGACAGCGTACATTAACACTGTTCACTGACAGTTGCCGCAGGAGAAATGAAAGTGTAAAGCTGACAATTACCGGCTTTGCAGATTTATAGGCATAAAACACACATTTGGCTATTTATGACCTCAGCATGTATCCAGGAGCTTGGACAGTCTCAGGACACATGTTGACATGAGTGTTAAAGCATATTATAATAATCATCTTGCAGCGCTGTCACAGCGGGGCAGGATGATTATTACTGTATGCGCATGGTGGGAAATTCAAATTCGTCGGCTTTTGACAGGCAGCAAGTTTGAATTCTCCGACAATTCTCCGACAAAATGCTGCCTGTGGTCCTTCAGGACTGTGGACAGCATCACAAACACACGCACCACACACGCACTCACACCTCACACTCGCAGCACACTCACATCAATACATGCAGGCACACTTACCACACGCACCACACACACCCACAAACACGCATTACACTAGCATCACTGTCGTGCATCAAACATGCTCCATGTTTGATGCACGACAGTGTGCCTTCAGCCTTAGTGTTTTTTCATCAGTGTTTGTATGCCGAGGCCAGGAGCGTATTTTACAAAGAAAAGATTAAAAGATTGACACCTCTCTGTGTTGCGGAGACACTCCTGGCTTTAGCATAGGCTGGTTTCACACTGCAGTTTTTTCCCTGATCAGGTTCGATCAGGTTTGCGTATCAAAACCAGGAGAGGAACTTGCAGAGAAAAACTATAATTGAAAGATTGACGCCTGTTCTGAGTTTTGGAGAAATTCCTGGTTTTGACACACAAACCTGATCGAACCTGATCAGGGAAAAAAACTGCAGTGTGAAAGCAGCCATACATATATACTGATCAAAAATACTAATGTGTGAATAAAACCTAAAGCAGTGAAAGTTTCAGTGACAGCTCTCTCATTTAATGTACCGTATATACTCGTGTATAAGCCGAGTTTTTCAGCCCAAAATTTGGGCTGAAAAGTCTCCCCCTCGGCTTATACACGGGTCTATACGGGGGCCCATGGTGTGGTGGCTGTGGTGGGGGCTGTGGAGGCTGCAGGAGGCGGGGGGGGGGGCTGCTGTATGAGCAGCCCCGTCACGTGGGGCCGCTCATTAAATATGCACTGCTTCCCCCTGTCAATCAGCGGCAGGGGGAAGCAGTGCATAAAGCCCCCAAATGCTGGCACTCGCCCCCCCTTGTAAGGGCCCCCCCCGCTGGTTATATTACCATCCCGGTCTTCTGATCAGCGCTGCTCCTCGGTGCTCCGCGGTGCTCCGTCCGTCCGTCCTGCTGCATCCGGGATCTCTGGCCGTCGCAGGCATATGACGTCATCGCGTGATGGCCGGGGATCCCGGATGTAGCAGCACGGACGGACGGAGCATGGCGGAGCACCGAGGAGCAGCGCTGATCAGAAGACCGGGATGGTAAGAGAAGCGGGGGGGGCCCTTGCAAGGGGGGGCGAGTGCTAGCATTTGGGGGCTGCTGGGGACCCCCAGGGGGCTGCTGGGGACCCCCTGGGGGCTGCTGGAGACCCCCAGGGGGCTGCTGGGGACCCCCAGGGGGCTGCTGGGTACCCCCTGAGGGCTGCTGGGGACCCCCTGGGGACTGCTGGGTACCCCCAGGGGGCTGCTGTGTACCCCCAGGGGGCTGCTGTGTACCCCCTGGGGGCTGCTGGGTACCCCCAGGGGGCTGCTGGGTACCCCCTGGGGGCCTGCTGTATACCACTGGGGCTGCTGTATACTACCACTGGGGCTGCTGTATACTACCACTGGGGCTGCTATATACTACCACTGGGGCTGCTATATACTACCACTGGGGCTGATATATACTACCATTGGGGCTGCTATATACTACCACTGGGGCTGCTGGGGCTGCTATATACTACCACTGGGGCTGCTGTATACTACCACTGGGGCTGCTGTATACTACCACTGGGGCTGCTATATACTACCACTGGGGCTGCTATATACTACAACTGGGGCTGCTGTATACTACCACTGGGGCTGCTATATACTACCACTGGGGCTGCTGTATACTACCACTGGGGCTGCTATATACTAACACTGGGGCTGCTATATACTACCACTGGGGCTGCTGTATACTACCACTGGGGCTACTATATACTACCACTGGGGCTGCTGTATACTACCACTGGGGCTGCTATATACTACCACTGGGGCTGCTATATACTACCACTGGGGCTGCTATATACTACCACTGGGGCTGCTGTATACTACCACTGGGCCTGCTGTATACTACCACTGGGGAGGCCTGTATACCACTGGGGGGGGGCCTGTATACCACACTGCTGGGGGCTGTATACCTGTGCTGGGGTCCACCCTCGGCTTATACATGAGTCAATAGGTTTTTCCAGATTTTTGGGGCAAAAGTAGGGGGGTCGGCTTATACACGGGTCGGCTTATACACGAGTATATACGGTATTCGGGCTTAGTGTTGATTTATATACTATTATTCACTTAAAAGGATTTCTGGTTCCATGTATTGGATACCCATCAACCAGAATGGTGTTTACCATTCAGAGTTCTGTAGTGATTGAGGCTGGTATTGCAGTTTACTACATCTTTGTCTCATTAATGTGAGTAGATTGAGCTGCAATAAAATGATCACTTCAAACAACTGATCTGAGTACTGAAAGTCTAAGGCTGGGTTTACATCACGATTTTGGAGCTTCCGAGTGTATCCGTTTCAAAACGGATACACTTGGATCCAAAATCGGCTCCAATGGGTTCCTATGGGGCTCGGATTGGATGTGTGCCTTTTGACATCCGAGTTTGGCACCATCCGATCCTGTCCGTTCCTGTCAGATTTCATCACGGACACAAAAACGCAGGCTGCTGCGTTTTTGTGTCCGAAAATGAAATCGGACAGCCTCGGATCAGAGGTGATCCGAGCCCCGATAGCATAGGAGCCTATGGACATCGGATCCGAGCTAAGCTCGGATCTGATGTCAGCTCCGTGTTGTATGTACTGAGCATGCCCTGAGGCAGTGCTCAGTACATATAATTAACCCTTTCTTTCCCTGTCTGTCCCTGCTTCTTCTCTCTGTCCCTGCCTGTCCCTCCTCTATCTCTGCACTATCTCTTCATTATGCTCCCCCTGTCCTCCCCCCTCGTCCTCCCCCCTCGTCCTCCCCCCTGTGCTCTCCCCTCCAGAATGTAAATAAAATAAAAAAATCCTCTTAGAGCGACTGCAGGGCTGTGACAGTGTGTTCTACTGTGCGAAGAACCTCTCCCGATGTCAGAGCCGGTCACCTGACACATCAGGTGACCGACTCTGATATCACCACAGGTCCTTCGCACAGTAGAACACACTGTCACAGCCCTGCAGTCGCCGGAATGTAATGTATGCTCTGAGAGGATTTTTTTATTTTATTTACATTCCGGAAGAGACAGCACAGGGGGGAGGACGAGGGGGGAGGACGAGTGGGGAGGACAGGGGGAGCATAATGAAGAGATAGTGCAGAGATAGAGGAGGGACAGGCAGGGACAGAGAGAAGAAGCAGGGACAGACAGGGAGAAGAGGATCCACACGGATCCTGCACAGACTCGGATCGGATGGCTATTTGCCATCCGAGTGCAGGGATCCGTGTGGATCCGTGCCTGTCCGTGGGATCCTCCTTTCAACACGGATCCCACGGACAGGCACAAAATCGTGATGTGAACTTAGCCTAAGGGTATGTTCACACAGTGCGTTTTTGCTGCTGTTTTGCTGCAGTTTCTGCCTGTAGTTTACCATTGGTTTTATGGAAATGTATGTTAATTTGTTCCTGCGGTTTTAATTTCAAGCAAAACCAATGTGTTTCACAGAAACGCTGTGCACACACATTGGTTTTTGTTCTCTAGAGACAGTGTAAACACCACAGGATTTGCTGCATTCTTGTTTTCCAGCAAAACCTATGTGATTCTAGGATTAGCTGTCCCAACACATTGGTTTTTGTTCTCTGGAGACAGTGTAAACACCACAGGATTTGCTGCATTTTTGTTTTCCAGCAAAACCTATGATTCTAGGATTAGCTGTCCCAACACATTGGTTTTTGTTCTCTGGAGACAGTGTAAACACCACAGGATTTGCTGCATTTTTGTTTTCCAGCAAAACCTATGATTCTAGGATTAGCTGTCCCAACACATTGGTTTTTGTTTGGTGAAGAAAGTGGAAACACCTCAGGTTTTGCTGTGTTTTATGGTGGGTTTACACGCCACGATATCGGCGTCCAACTCCGACCCAACTCCGACAAAAAGTCACGTGGGTTGCGAGTTGGACCCGATATCGGGTGCGCGTTGTACGGTTTCAGTGTACAACGCGATGCTGGAACGATGCCAAAACGATATCGGAGTTGAATAGCAGAGCTATTCAACTCCCCGATATCGCAAGGCCGTTGTACCAGCATCGCTGCGTGTGACAGCCCAACTCCGATCTGTACTCGCACCTCACCCATTAACTCCCATGTTAAATGGTCGTTACTGGGTTGGTGGGCGTACACATCGGAGGGACGTTGTTTCCCGATATCGCAGCGTGTAAACCGCCGATGCGATATCGGGAAAAGCGCTCAAAAAATGCGCGCTCCCGCGCCGTTGCCTCCGATATCGCGGCGATATCGGGACGTGTAACCCCACCATTAGAAAGAATGAGCATGTCAATTCTTTGCTGAACTTTTACTAAAGTGGAAACACCTGTGGTATTTCCATTTTCTGTAGAGAAAAAAAAAAGTGTGTGTGTGAAAGCTTTTCCCTGATCACATAGGTTTTGATAGAAACCAAAAACTCAGGATTAGATTAGCATAGATTTACATAAAACCAAGGCAAAACCTGATCTCAAAAGCAGCAAAACCTGCCTGAGGGCACATACCCTAAAGGCACACACTATGATTTCGTTAACGATATCGTTGTAACGTTACAACGTCGTTCAGTGTGACATGTACAGCCATGGCCAAAAGTATTGACACCCCTGCAATTCTGTCAGATAATACTCAGTTTCTTCCTGAAAATGAGTGCAATCACAAATTCTTTGGTATTATTATCTTCATTTAATTTGTCTTCAATGAAAAAAACACAAAAAAATTTGTCCTAAAGCCAAATTGGATATAATTCCACACCAAACATAAAAAAGGGAATGGACAAAAGTATTGGCACCCTTACAAAAATCATGTGATGCTTCTCTAATTTCTATGTAATTAACAGCACCTGTAACTTACCTGTGGCACCTAACAGGTGTTGGCAATAACTAAATCAAACTTGCAGCCAGTTGACATGGATTAAAGTTGACTCAACCTCTTTCCTGTGCCCTTGTGTGTACCACATTGAGCATGGAGAAAAGAAAGAAGATCAAAGAACTGTCTGAGGACTTGAGAAACCAAATTGTGAGGAAGCATGAGCAATTTCAAGGCTACAAGTCCATCTCCAAAGACCTGAATGTTCCTGTGTCTACCGTGCGCAGTGTCATCAAGAAGTTTAAAGCCCATGGCACTGTGGCTAACCTCCCTAGATGTGGACGGAAAAGAAAAATTGACAAAGATTTCAACGGAAGATTGTGCGGGTGGTGGATAAAGAACCTCAACTACCATCCAAACAAGTTCAAGCTGCCCTGCAGTCCAAGGGTACAACAGTGTCAACCCGTACTATCCGTCGCGTCTAAATGAAAAGGGACTGTATGGTAGGAGACCCGGGAAGACCCCACTTCTTACCCCGAGACATAAAAAAGCCAGGCTGGAGTTTGCCAAAACTTACCTGAGAAAGCCTAAAACATTTTGGAAGAATGTTCTCTGGTCAGATGAGACAAAAGTAGAGCTTTTTGGGCAAAGACATCAACATAGAGTTTACAGGAGAAAAAAAGAGGCATTCAAAGAAAAGAACACGGTCCCTACAGTCAAACATGGCAGAAGTTCCCTGATGTTTTGGGGTTGCTTTGCTGCCTCTGGCACTGGATTGCTTGACCGTGTACATGGCATTATAAAGTCTGAAGACTACCAACAAATTTTGCAGCATATTGTAGGGCCCAGTGTGAGAAAGCTGGGTCTCCCTCAGAGGTCATGGGTCTTCCAGCAGGACAATGACCCAAAACACACTTCAAAAAGCACTAGAAAATGGTTTGAGAGAAAGCACTGGAGACTTCTAAGGTGGCAAGCAATGAGTCCAGACCTGAATTCCATAGAGCACCTGTGGACAGATCTAAAAATGGCAGTTTGGAGAAGACACCCTTCAAATATTAGGGACCTTGAGCAGTTTGCCAAAGAAGAATGGTCTAAAATTCCAGCAGAGCATTGTAAGAAACTCATTGATGGTTACCGGAAGCAGTTTATCGCAGTTATTTTGGCTAAAGGTTGTGCAACCAAGTATTAGGCTGAGGGTGCCAATACTTTTGTCTGACCCATTTTTGGAGTTTTGTGTGAAATGATCAAAGCTTTGCCTTTTGCTTCAATCTCTTTTGTGTTTTTTCATTGAAGACAAATTAAATGAAGATAATAATACCAAAGAATTTGTGATTGCAATCATTTTCAGGAAGAAACTGAGTATTATCTGACTGAATTGCAGGGGTGTCAATACTTTTGGCCATGACTGTACATCCGATCAATGATAATTGGGCAGATCGTTGATGGGAGTTTTGTGAACCAGGACTTAAACCAAACGATGAGCGTTCATTCAGCCTGCAGCATGGGTGTGTGTGACACCTCGATAATGATGTCGTTAACGACCTCGCCTATTGAGAAGTGAAGGACGTATGCGAGCTAACTACCACAAGTATCGTTTGCTTGTCGCGCAATTGTTGCTTCGTCATTAACGATATCTATATGTGTGACATTTCACTAGCGATCATTGAACATCGTTCAAGCGATCTAGGTCAAGTGGGATCGTTCGACCATTGAAGCGTGAGACGGGGTCTTAATACCAATGATTTATTAAAAATAGCCCATCACTTTTAACTACTTCCAGACCGCCCATTGAAGATCCAGCCAGTTCATGTTTTACTCTGTCTTTATGTTTTAAAACATCCCTACACGCAGCTGTACAAGATCATGCAGATATGGGAATGTGAGCTGGCTGTCAGACATAGACGTCTCTGCCTTCCCTATTGCTTTGTACAAAGTGCTAAATATTTGCAAATGGCACTTCTTCTTCTGGACCCAGCAGTCATATGATCACTGAGTATAGAGATGGAGCAGGGGCCCCTGAGTACTGGTAGAACCAATCAGCTTTGCTATACATGAGGGAGGCTACATTTCCACTGTAACTTGAGCTAATATAGCAACTCCAATTACAAGGGAAATCAGATATCAAGAAAAAAGTAGAGATGAGCCACCACCCTAGTGTTTGAATTCGATATGATTCGTAGAATTGGGGGGGTGTTCGTCGAATGTTCATCAAATGTTCATCGAATGTTCATCGAACACCGTCAAACACCATGGCAGGCAAACACAAACACATACAAACTCATAGAAAACACATCTTCAAAGGTGTCGAAAAGCTACTCAGCTACAAACTACTCAGAAGACACAACAAACACATGGAAAAGTGACAAGTACATATAAAAATGTGAAAAGAAAAGAGCTGGATGAGTAAAAGAAGGAGGAGACACAGATATAGGCATGTCATGCCTTCTAAAATCATGTAAAACACAGCAAAGGGACTCCAACAAGAGTCTCCATTTTTTTCCAAAAATGTGGGCACAGACACCACTTAAGTGGCATCAATTGCCCCACAGTTGCAAGCTTAAAATGGTTGGTGAGGTGACCTTCATGCAGCACATTCAAAAATCCACAAGCCTTTAGTCTCCCCAGGATGACACAGGGGTAGAAAAGTCCTTGCGGATCCATGACTTATTCATCTTGATGAACGTTAGTCTGTCTACATTCTCACTGGACAGCCGCGTGCATTTATCTGTCAGCACACCACCAGCAGTGCTGAAGACACGTTCAGAGAGAACGCTGGCTGCGGGCACGACAAGACCTCCAAGGCATGAGTGGCGAGCTCAGGCCATTTTTCCAGATTGAAAGTCCAAAATGAGCAAGGGTCCATTTCCACAGTCATGGCATCGATGTTCACTTGGAGATACTCCTGTACCATCCTATCTAGGTGTTGACTATGTGTCAGACTTGTTGTCTCCTCTGGCCTTGCAATGATTGTCTGAAAAATTTGTGAAATGTTTCCAACAAAAATGCTGTTACCACCAGATACAGTGTTACTGGTACGGTTTGAGTGATGACTCAACAGTCCCACGATTGGCAAGTTAGAACTGTAAGATTCACTACATGCACAACTGGTGTTTTGTAGAAAAGCAGATCTAAGATTCTGTAACAGCCTCTGTTGATACTCCTGCATGCATGAATCCCTTTCTATGGCAGGAAGTATTTTGACAGGTTTACTCTTGTATCCGGGGATCTAAGCATGTGGCAACCCAGTAGTCGGCATTACTTCGAATTCTGAAAATCTGAGGGTCATGTTGCAGGTAGTGCAGCAAGAAGGCACTCATGTGTCTTGCGAATCCAGGAGCACCAAGTCCTTGTTGTGTTGGTGGCGGTGAGGTAAGTATCATGCTTCCTTCCTCTGCCCTCTCCCCCCAACCTCGCACAACAGAAATGTGATCAAGGTCTCCCTCATCTGCTGAGTCTTCCATGCCCATCACCAGTTCATCCTCCACCTTTCCTCGGCTAATGCACCTTCCTCAACAGTTTGGCTGCTACCATGCGCCCTCGTTAATCTCTCTCCCCCACCCTCCCATGCCTGCCGCCTTGGTGCTGCCGACCGTCTGGACCTTGGAGATCTTGTTATCCCTTCCGCATATGACTCCTCCTGTACTTCCTCACCCTCCTCTTGTCTCACCACCTGACTCCAAATACTGTTTAGAGTGTGTTCCAGAGTGTAGATGACTGGAATAGTCATGCTGATAATGGCATCGTCAGCACTAAACATCTTCGTCGCCATTTAAAAACTGTGCAGAAGGGTGCATAGGTCCTTGATCTGAGACCACTCCTGCAGCATGATCTGTCCCACCTCTGGATCTTGTTGGCCCAGGCTATACGTCATAACGTATTGCACCAGGGCTCGTCGTGCTGCCACAGTCGCTGCAACATGTGCAGAGTCAAATTCCAGCATGTTGGCACATCGCATTTCAGACGGTGGACCGGCAGGCTGAACGACTTCTGGAGCAATGCAAGTCGTTGAGCTGCGGGATGCGAATGGTGGAAGTGAGCACACAGCAACCGTGCCCTCTGCAGAAGCCCATCTAGGCCAGGATAGTGGGTTAAAAATTACTGGACAACCGAGGTTTAAGATGTGAGCCATACAAGACACGTATGTCACATTGCCCCGGGAAGGGCTGCACTCAGGTTTGCAGCATTGTCGCACACAGCCTTCCCTGGCTGCAGGTTGAGTGGAGACAACCATTGATGAAGCTTCGGTCTCCAGAGCTGACCACAACTCTTCAGCTGTGTGACTCACATTTCCCAGACATTTCAAGGTAAAGACCGCCTGACGCCATTGAGCCCTGCTGCCAGCATAGAAAGGAGGTGTGCAGGATTCCCTGTGCGCATTTACAACACGGGTGGCATTACCAGACAGGCTTTGGGCGGAGGTGGATGACCGAGACGAGGTTGAGGAGCAGAAGCAGTAGAGGAATTGACGCACAACTCGTGGGGACGGCAAGACTTGTACAGCAGACCCTTCTCCAGCTCTCACCATAGTTTCCCAATGCCCAGTCAGCGACAGGTAATGCCCCTGTCCATGCTTACTGGTCCAAGTGTCTGTGGTGAAATGCACCCTGTCACACATAGAGTTTCTCAAGGAAGCAGTGATGTTGCGTGTGACATGCTGTTGTAGCGCAGGCACACCTTTCTTGGAGAAGTAGTGGTGACTGGGCATCTGGTACTGGGGCACCGTGACGGACATAAGGTCTCGAAAATCCTCTGTGTCCACAAGCCAGAAAGGCAGCATTTCTGTAGCTAACAGTTTGCAGATGGTGAAAGTCAACCTCTTAGCTTTGTCATAGCTAGGAGGAAATGGTCTTTTACTTGTCCACATCTGAGGGACTGAGGGCTGGCTACTGTGCTGAGACAGGCTCGAGTAGAGTGTCCCCGGCAAACTGCTGGTCTGTGAGGAAGGTGCAGGCAGAGATATAATGTTGCCTTTATCCAAAGGTGGTGCTCTCGATGTCTGAAAGGGCTCAACACCAACAGGTGTTTCCACTTCCAAAAGAACTGATGACCTGCCAATCACACTGGCTGTTGCGGTAAAGAGGTGGAAAAACATGTGTGACTGCTGTCCCCACAATCACAGAGGATGAAGAGCACGCGGATGCACTTGATGGGGCAGACGGTGGGTGGCCCGCCCCGCTAGGCATCATTGTAGCACAGTGAGCTTCCCAATGCGACTTATGCTTCATATCCATGTGACGGTTCATGCATGAAGTACTCAAACTATTGCGTTTTTGGCCTCTACTTAGAGATTGGTGACAAATCTTACAGATGACATGAGTTGGGTGATCCTTTGCGATGTCAAAAAAAGGCCCAGGCTAGTCAAGGCTTAGAGCCCATGCGACCTGAAGAAGAGCCACCACAACTTCTGCTCAGAGGCAGAGATGTGGCTGAGGATGCAGTTGTTGTTGACGTCCTTTCAGTACTCCATCTCTGTCCAGGAAGGCGCAACCTAACGTCGTCATCACTATCATCCTCCTCCACCTCCTCTGCTGGTCTCATCGACTGGCTGACTGTGGGTTGACAGTAAGTGGGATCTCCAACCTCATCATCACCCTGTGTATTCTCACACCCCTCGTCCTCAGAAACAACCTCTTCCTGTCCTGACCGAAAACTCAAGTTGTTGTTCCAATCAGGTATCTCAGTCTCATCAGCAGCTTCCTCATTGTTTCCACCAAAAGGAGTTACAGTTTGGGAAGTAGGGTCTACATTATGCTCAGAACCTTCTTAATCTGGGCCTGGATCCGACTCACAAAGATTCTGGGCATCAGTGCAGATTTTCCTCATCTCGACTCACTGAAGCTTTGGAGCAGACCTCTGATTCCCAGACTATAAAGTGACTGAACAGCTCTGCAGACTCAACCATCTGTGTTACCCCATACTCAGTAGGGCAGGGAGGAAGCAAGTGCAATTGGGGTGACACCTCAGAGGACTGGAGTATTTGTGATGTTGAACTTGAGGTGGAGGAGAGCCCACTTGATGGAATGCTTGATATCCATTCAAGCACTTGCTCTTTTTGTGCCTCATCTACAATTGGTAGCGATGGTCGTGTCCGTAAGAAAGGGATCATATCAGATTGTCCATGAAAAGAAGTAGACATCTTAGTTTGGCTGGAAGATGGTCTTTCTTCTGCAGATGTTACTGTTGCTTTACCACCTACCCCACGGACACAAACTTTTTTCCCTTTCCTCTACGCCTATTCCCCTATGCACCAGCAGCAGGCCTTTTGCCACTCATTTTGTATGTGAACAAATTGGCAACTCTGCAGTCGTTGGCAAAGAAAAAATCGGATGGAAATTGAGAAGAGCTGAGTGGCCAAACAGTGCTACTAGGCACAAACTATTACCTGGGCTAGATGCAGTTAAAAATTAGTATGAAATAGACAGGCGGTGTAGCTTGGTTCACAAGTGGGCTACACCACTCACTAACAGACACTGCTACTAGGCCCGAATTATTACCTGGGCTAGATACAGTCACAAATTAGTATGAAATAGACAGGCAGTGTACCTTTCTTCACAGCTGGGCTACTTGACTGACTACCAGACACTGCTACTAGCCCAAAAGGATTGACTGTGATAGTTGCAGTAAAAAATTGGCTACTGGATAGACAGGCGGTGTAGCTTACTTTACAGCTGGACTACACCGCTGACTACCAGACCCTGCTACTAGCCCAATAGGATTGACTGGGTTAGCTGCAGTAAAAAATTGGCTACTGAAGACAGGTGGTGTAGCTTTCTTCACAGCAGTGCTACACTACCTGCCCAAAAGGATTGGCTGCACTAGATTTGGCCAGATGCTGTGAAAAACACTTGCACAGCACTGGCACACACCTGCCTGGCAAAAACTAATAGGAACTGCTCTAACCTAGCCCTCATAAGGGCTGAAATTACAACTAGTCCCTACTTCTATGAAGTATGAGATAATGCGCAATAGGGTCTTATCTCTAAAATAAAGAGATGAAGTGGATAATAAGTGTGAACTGCTCACCTGGTGCGGTTGTTACCCATGTGGCGCCCCTGCGGGTGTGCGCCACAGAGTGGTATTGCATTTAATATCTATATGTAATATATTTGTAAGTTGCTAGGTTAGGATTTCAATCTTATGGAGTCTATTTTTAGCACTCACTTAGGACCGCACCACTTAGTGTAGGGGGAACTGGTAATATGGTAGGTTCCACAGGTGGGGCGGAGCTTAGGATAGAGTAGAGTGACAGTTGAGAATTTACCTCAGTCGGTGCTGGGAAGGCAGACAGAGTGGTCAGGCCTGGCAGCCCAGCTGAGTGGAGGGTACCCCATCTTTATGTGGGGGCCCAGGACAGATGGCAACAGACCAGGACTGGTAGGAGCCAGCTGGTCATGTTGAGGGGACACCGGTGACACGGACTACCGAGGCAGCCAGGAGTTCATCCCTGACTGAAAAACCGACGAGCTGTAGGCCCAACAGAAACGGGTTGCTGACAGCACCACAAAGGTACCTCTCCCCTCAGGACTGAAAACCGGTTCAGGACACTAGGAGAAATAAAAAGGGACAGACATTTACTGCGGTGCTGGAGGGGAACCTTTTATTCTCGGGTTGCCCTGTCCAGACCGGGTAGTGGACAGACCTTATCTCCTAGAAACAGACCGTAGGTTTAGCGGGGGAGCTCTTCAAAGGTGGTAAAGACTGGAAGATCTAGATAAAGTAGAAACCCTGAAAGACAGAGAGAGAACATCTAAAGACTCCTTAAGAGAAATCCTGAGTTGGTAACAACACCCTAAACCAAACTGTACCGTGTATTGTTATGCCATCAGCCGGTACCAAGTAAAGCAAGGTTAAACTGGAACTGTTTCTGTTATTCTTCCTGCCGCAGCTCAAATAACGTAACATCATCAACATCAACAGAAGAGGGGTAAGAACTGCACCACCATTACCATCACTGTCCTCCCTCACCGTCTCACCACAGCTGCCCTGAGGTAAAGCTCCACCTGTGGGGAGCTGTACCACACTTTGCTGCCCCTCTTCATCACCTCAGTGGCTGGCTGGCAGTGCCGGTACCATCTTACCGGACTCTACAGGTGGCGTCACGTTCCCCTGTAAATAACCCCTTTAACCCCCACCGTTTACCATCAACATCTGGTATAATTGATCACCAGGGCACGGCATCGGGGTCCCGACCATCCGTGACTCCCCACACAGTAGCTCCGGTGTCCGAGTCCCTCACCCACCCTAGCTCTGGTTGAATCACCCACAACCGGTTTGATCGTCTGTGAGACAGCTGCTGCAGGGCTTCACTTTCACAGTTAACCGTGGGGAGAAGATCACTTCTGTTGGACAAGATGCCGCAATGCCCGCGCTGCCGTCAAGAACCACCAGAAGAATGGATCATCTGGGTGCAAAGGTCTTTAATCTTCCGACGCGTTTCGGAGCTATAACCCAGCTCCTTCCTCAGGAATGCGCGGGCATTGCGGCATCTTGTCCAACAGAAGTATACTTCTATGAAGTAACCCTCAAAAGGGCTGATATTCCAAGTCCAAGTAGTCCCTATTCCCTACTTGTCTGAAGTAGCCCTCAAAAGGGCTGATATTCAAACTAGTCCCTACTCCCTAAACCTGTCTGTCTATCTAACTTGATGTTCGCTCACTATCTAAGTCACACTTTACAGCACCCACAGCAGCAGTAGCGGTGCCTGACTGACACTCAACTGCAGCACTGAGGTAGCAGTGGCGATGGGGTAAATGGCTGGGTTTTATAGGGCAAGGACATGTGACATACACAGCCAATGACATACGCCCTTGCTTGTGTGCAATCAATGCACTTTGCTGTGTGTATGATTGGCTCACAGCCTGCACCGCCCCACTGTATATGCAGTTAGGAGAAAAAAAATGGAGATCGGCATTATTGCAGCAGCGTAGATCTAAACCCTGCGTCCCCCCCCGCACACTATACACTGAAACTGGATATTAACAATCAATAACAGTATTACTGTGAAACGCCAGTTATGCTTTTGGTGAACAAACCGTTATCGAACATAACCTCAAACTGCAGAATTTGAAGCAAATTGATCGCATTCGTCGAATGACTCGAACAACGCCCAAAACAGCTCGAATTTAAAATTGGCGAACATTTCCAATCGAACATCGCTCATCTCTAGAAAAAAGTATAAAAGGGAATCTGTCAGCAGATTTTTGCTTATCTGAGAGCAGCATGTTGTAGACAAAGAGATTCTGAATCCAAAAATGTATAAGTTTGATTACTAGATGCAGTCTTCTTACATAATCAAAATAGTTAGTTTTATCCATACAGCAGAACTGCTCCCACCCACAGCACGCTCTCAATAGAGGTGTATACTGTATATTGACAGTGAGGTGTCAATCACAGCAAGGGGCAAGTCGGACTGCCCTGCATGTGACAAAGTAGTCCAGTAAAGCTATTTGCTCACTGTACATGTGTGATGTGTTTTTTTTACTGTGTTTCTGCAGTGAAAACGCATCACCTACAGCTTTAACATGACTGTCAATATAATTTTCTAAAAGCTGTACCCGCATATGCATTTTTGGGTGCTGCGTTTTTTTCTGCAGAAATCGCCTGCGTCTATAACCGCCCCATCAATTAAGACACCTGTTTTTAGGTTGCATTTTCTCCATTGACTTCTTTATAATCCCCCCAAAAAAGCGGATTGGTATTCCCAAAATCTGTTTGGGTACCTTTACACGCGGCTACATTTCTAGGGTGGCTACAGGTAACTTACTGGTTGCAGTGAAATCATGGAGAGATTATTCCATTTGTACACAGCAACAAGATAGAACCTTGTCTCCATGATTTCACTGCAACCAGTAAGTTACCTGTAGCCACCCTAGAAATGTAGCCGCGTGTAAAGGTACCCTTAGTGATGCTTTTTCTCTGTTATTTCCACAGCAAAAACGCTGCAATGTTCGCCCTCCTCGGCGATCCCACGGTGAGCCCTGTTGATTTCTTCCATTGTGCGATTGACTTCCAAGATCTGCGCCATATGACTGTTCATGTGACTCAGGCCATCACATGGGTCGCTGCCCTGAAAGACGATACACACATTTCCCGCCAGTATACAGAGGAAGACATCACCAGAGATCACCGTGGGATCACCGGGGGGGGGTGGGGGTGTTGAGAAAGTGTGTCTGTATGTGTGTGCCTGTCTGCATTGGTAATGTGCACAAACACAGCACAAATGCAATACATTTAATCTGCTTTTGTTTTTACACAGCTGTGTTTGTACAACTGACAAATGCACAATAAACGCACAGCAAAAAAATAAGTCCAGTGGGCACATAGACTACTAGTAATCACTAGGTGATGAAGCCTATATTGTATGTAAACAATAGCTCAGTGCCTAATAAGACAGGCAGAGTTAATTTTTGTTTTTTAACCTCTGCAGCATGCTGTCACTTACATAGCAAAAACATGCTGACAGTTTTCCTTTAAAGTATTTAAATGTTGAAATGCCTTAAGAAAAGTTTTTTTATGGCCTTATGAATGGTGCAATATGTGAAATAAATGAAAAATAAATAAAACGCAGGAAAATTCATTTAAATAAATAAAATTGAAATAATTAAATAAAAGCTGTTGCCAATCCAAACCAATGTTACTAGACTGCCTGTGTTGAAAAAATCTCCAATATTTAAAAATAATTGTTATTGAAAAAGGATCAAATTTTAAAATGTACTTCAGTGGTCCCTTGTAGTCCTAAAAAAACATGAAAAACAAATATTGATGTTATTTTTTTACATGCGATCTTTACATAATAACCAATATTTTTGCACCCTAATTAACCATGTTTATAGCAATTTTCAACAAAATATATAACTATGTTGATACTACATACGTTACGATACGTTAGGTTATGCTAAGGTAGGTTCTATGCAAAGATAAGATGAACAACAGCCCTGGAGATGCAAATCACTTCTGATTACCTATTTGCCTAGCCCCTTTGTCTTGATTCACTAGATTCTTAAGGTACCGTCACACGCGGCAATTTTGCTAGCAACTTCACTGGCAATTTGCTGGTTGAAGTGAAATCATGGACACATTGTTCTATCTTGTTGCCGTGTACAAATAGAACAATATGTCCATGATTTCACTGCAACCAGCAAATTGCCTGTGAAATTGCTAGCAAAATTGCCACGTGTGACAGTACCTTTAGAATTTTGTCCCAAACAATGACTTGACTACACCTTTATGTTAACCCATTTGGTTAAAACAAGCCCTCCTGGTATCGGACCACAGACCCCTTAACTACCCAGTCTCACGGCTAGCCCACAAGTAGTGACTAGCATCACAGGAGCATTGGCACAACTGCAAATTTACCAAAACATGGCTTCCCACCTACACTGGCATCTAAAGCAAGGAGAGCATTAATTAGAGAAGCAGCCAAGAGGCTAGTGGTCACTGCAGAAGAGCTACAGAGATCAATAGCTCAAGTGGGAAAATCCATGCACAGGATAACTATAGGGTATGTGCAAACTGGTAGGGCGGTTAGGTCGGCGGCGGCTGGGGGACGCGCCAGGAAGCTCTGCAGCGTCACTCGGCTTCCTGGCGGGTATGTGCGGCGGGTGACGGGCGGTGCACAGCGGGTTAGCGGCGGCGGTTATGCAGCGGCTGGAAGCAGCACATGATTCTGCTTGCAGCCGCTGCAGAACCGGCGGTTTATAGAACATGCACATTGTTGCTAACCGCTGGGAACCCAGCGGTTAGCAACAGATGAGCATGTGTAACCGCGGTGTGTGCACAGCGAGGTGTCGGTTTACATAGGTTTTAATGTTAATCCAAAAGCCGGTTTGGATTAACATAAATTTACATAAAACTTATGCAAACCGACCGCGTTTACACAGCTAAACCGACCCTAACCGGCATGTGTGCACATACCCTTAGGGTAGAGACACACTAGCATAAGACATTTGATGCAAAAGCATTGAATGCGTTACGCTAATGACCCTTGGGTCAGGCTTTGCTGCCAACGTAAGTTGAGTGTCAAACAACTATGATCTGATCCTGCAATTGAATAACACCTGGGGAGGAACACAGATAAATCTCTCCGTCTCCTCCATTGCATATATTCCACTGAACTCGCATTTGTACCAGTGCAGTGTAATGTTTCACTTGCACCCATAGACTTAAGGCTACTTCACACACTACGATATAGGTGAACGATATGTCACGTGACTGCGATCCTTTCGACATCGTTAGTGCGTTGTCACACACAAGGATATTGTTAACGATCCTAAATTCGGCAACGCGCCAGCGATGCAGAGAAGAATGTATGAACGATGTTAAATAACGGCAGGAATAGGAGAAATATGAACGACATCGTTCAAAAAGGTGTCACACTAAACGATGTTGCTGCTTCACAGATCCTTAATTGGACGACGAACAATAGATTTGAGGTCTGGATCTCATTTTTTAGATGAACGATCCAACGATTTTTCCTTCCTACATCGTTCGTTAACACGCAACGACGCACTAACAATATCGTTTGAACGATCACAAATCTGTGACGTATCAACGATATCGCTAACAATATCCTAGTGTTCCAATACACACAAAGGAAATAAACATGTGTATGACAAAACATGTGTAATTACAATAATTTTATGGGAGAAATAAATCATTTTTTTCGAACAATTTAAACAGTGCCAACACTTTTGACCATGGCTGTATATGTAAATGTTCATAGAGCCTCTTATCAAAGGTTTTACACTTTGGAATATCTCTTTTTGTTACAAGGGTCATATGACAAAATCTGATCACAAAGTGTCATGCTACAATCTAGAGGTAGCCTGGCAGTAAGTGTTCAGTTTTTCTGCCAAGTTATTCTACTTTAAAACACTGGTACTTATGTAGAATTTATTCATGAATTATTGCACAGACCATTTATTCCCTAATTTTATTTTAGGGACTAAAGAAACAGCATTCATCTCTGCAGTGACAGCAGCAGGTCTCGTGCACTCCATCACCAGGTCATGTAGTGCTGGTAATATGACCGAATGTTCCTGTGACACAAGCCTCCAGAATGGTGGTTCAGCCAGCGAGGGATGGCATTGGGGAGGCTGCTCAGATAATCTTCAGTATGGAATGTGGTTCAGCAGGAAATTCCTTGATGCCCCTTATAAAAACATAACTGGACAGGAGTCTGATATTGTTAGTGCAATGCACCTGCACAATAATGAAGCTGGAAGACTGGTGAGTACAATAAAAATAACACTGAAATTACAATTACAATTAACAATAACCACTTTAACCAATAATATCTCACACAGTGACTATATACACTGTGTGCAGAAATATTAGGCAAGTTGTATTTTAGATGATTTTTTTATAGTGACTTTTTTTAGATCTGGCTATCTTAGGAGGATATCTGTTTGTGCAGGTAACTATTACTGTGCAGAATTATTAGGCAACTTAATAAAAAACAAATATATTCCATCTCACTTGTTTATTTTCACCAGGTAAACCAATATAACTGCACAAAATTTAGAAAAAAAACATTTCTGACATGCAAAAACAAAACTCCAAAAAATTAGTGTCCAATATAGCCACCTTTCTTTATGATGACACTCAACAGCCTTCCAATCCATAGATTCTGTCAGTTGCTTGATCTGTTTATGATGAACATTGCATGCAGCAGCCACCACAGCCTCCCAGACACTGTTCCAAGAGGTGTACTGTTTTCCCTCCCTGTAGATCTCACATTTTATGATGGACCACAGGTTCTCTATGGGTTCAGATCAGGTGAACAAGGGGCCATGTCATTATTTTTTCTTCTTTAGACCTTTACTGGCCAGCCATGCTGTGGAGTAGTTAAATGCATGTGATGGAGCATTGTCCTGCAAGAAAATCATGTTTTTCTTGAACGATACCGACTTCTTCCTGTACCACTGCTTGAAAAGTTGTCTTCCAGAAACTGGCACTAGGTTCGGGAGTTGACCTTGACTCTATCCTCAACCCGAAAAGGTCCCACAAGTTCATCTTTGATGATACCAGCTCATACCAATACCCCACCTTGCTGGCATCTGAGTTGGAGTGGAGCTCTCTGCCCTTTACTGATCCAGCCTCTGGCCCATCCATCTGGCCCATCAAGAGTCACTCTCATTTCATCAGTCCATAAATCCTTTGAAAAATCAGTCTTAAGATATTTCTTGGCCCAGTCTTGACATTTTATCTAATGTTTCTTGTTCAAAGGTGGTCGTTTTTCAGCCTTCCTTACCTTGGCCATGTCCCTGAGTATAGCACACCTTGTGCTTTTTGATACCCCTAGTAATGAAATATGGCAAAACTGGTGGCAAATGGCTTCTTGGCAGCTTCACGCTTGATTTTCCTCAATGCATGGGCAGTTATTTTGCGCCTTTTTTGCCCAACATGCTTCTTGCGACCCTTATGGCTATTTGCCATGAAACGCTTGGTATTAATTGGTAGTTGGTTCTCAAGCCTATACAGCTTGGAGTAGGACAATATGTATAAAAAGTATGTGGAGCCCACTGGGACGGGGTACTCGTGCCGGACCGGGGTACTGCTGGGGGATGTCACGGCGGTCCTGGTCCGGACCGTGTCCCGGGCCCGCACAATAAAATGGGGGGATTATTTACAGGGGATTTGTCACTCGTGACGCCACCCACTATATGCGGCCAGTAATGAGGCCGCTGCTGCTGCAGAACCTCCGGGGGTGATGGGATAGCAGCTTGGATAGAATAGTTCCTGTGGGCAGAACTGGGTTCCCCGGGGCAGTGGTAGTAAAAGTCAGTGATGGTAATTGTAGGCTTTGCAGAAGAGAGGGTGATGTGGAGATGGCTCCTGACAGGGCTAGATGGAGAACTGACAGCTTTTCATACCTGAAATCAGACACAGACAACGTAGCAGGGTTCACCCGGGTTTACTGTTCTTATCCTTCAGTCAAACAGGCACGGTACAATACAATTCTTTACAGCTTTGCCATATTGAATCCGGTATACTGAACCCACTGCAGCCAGGTTATCTTTCCTAGACTCCTCTGTCTTCCTACGTGTCCTTTCAGGCTATATCTCAGTGTTTCTCCTCAAAGTGGATTGCGGAGCGGCAGCTCGGTCCCTTTTGGCAGCTTCCTCCTTAATTCTCTGGCGGTAAGCCGGGTCCTCTCTATGCTGCTGTGCTCCCAATCTTATGGTGGGAATATAGATCTGAAGTCTGTATTCCCCGTCAGGTTGTCTGGGGCACCGGGTAAATCTTCAGCCCCCCTCAGAGCTGACACTCTGGTTTCAGCCAAACCACAGGTATCCCTATTTCTCAAGAGATTACTGGGTCCTTTCCTTCCTGTGTAACTTCTGGGTATAATCAGGGAAACTCTCCTATCAGTCAGTTGCTGGCCTTCACTACTTCTCTAGACCTGATGGTACTGGTCTTGTCTTGACCGCTCGGCACCTGCCTACTGGCTAACCGCTTCCTGTCACTCCCTTATATACCCCTCCATTACCATGACTACGCTCCATCCACTCATATCTAGCCTATTACCCCTTGTCTGCCTAGAGTCCCAGACTCAGGGTTAGGTCCCCATGCAATGGATATGTGTGCGAGGTGTTTGTTAAACAAACTGTCTACCCTCCTACCTGGCTGCAGTACTTCCTGTGGCCACCCTAGACGCAGGGGCGCCACAAGTATCATGTGATCAAAATACTCATTTGCCTAATAATTCTGCACACAGTGTAGTGGCAGACACTATGGCCCTGATTCATCACTTACCGCAAACTGTTCATGAATTTGATACAAAGAAAATGTTGCAAACAATGTTACTTTTGAATATAGTGTAGAAAACCACACCGGGCAGAGGAAGTCGAGGGTTATGCCAAATTTTGTGACTTTTAAAAAAGTTGAATTTTAAAGAGACAGATGGAGACATCTGAAAATGATAGACCCATCCACTAAGCAAAAAAACAAACAGGCAAGTACAAGTAAAATAGACTAGAAAAGGTGCAAAACATGCAAAGCTAGACAAAAAATAGTAGCAAAAGTAATGATGAATTGGGCCCTATATGTGTACAGCACAGGTAACTCCAGTAAATCCCAGGTCATGTCTACAATACATTTCATCCAAAGCAGATACCATGACTTTTTCCAGCCATGAAACATCTCTGCAGAATGTAACATTTTCTGATAGCAGTGTTTTTTTTTTATCCCACGCTGCAAGTGCCGTATCTGCTGGATCCAGCAAACCACACTTGCTGCACCCAACCGCAAGCCCCATAGAGAATGCATGGGGCTTGCCGGATTGATGCCGCAAGTCGGCCGTTAGGCAGCAGATGCAGCACCAGCTGCTGGATCGTCCGCAAACATCAGCAAAACGCTGATGTGAAACCAGTCTAAAGGCCACTTTACACGCTAGGATATAGGTGAACGAGATCGCTAGCTATGTCACATGACCGAGATCCTTCCGACATCGTTAGTGCGTTGTCAGATGCAAGGATATCGCTAACGATTTTAAATTTGGCAACGCTCCAACTATTTGCAGAAGAACGTTCGAACGATTTTACAAAGCGGCAGGAATAGGAGAAATATGAACGACATCGTTCAAAACGGTGTCACACTGAACAATGTTGCAGCTTCACAGATCCTTAATTGGAAGACGAACGATAGATTTGAGGTCAGGATCACATTTCTTGGATGAACGATCCAACGATTTTTCTTTCCTACATCGTTCGTTTACATGCAACGATGCACTAACAATATAGTTTGAACAATCACAAATCTGTGACGCTTCAACAATATCCTTAACGAGATCCTAGCGTGTGAAGCGGCCTTAAGCGTGTATTTTGCAGGTCTGTTGCCTGTGTTAAGTAAACTGAAAATTGTAGTTTAAGATTAGGATACATGTAACAATAGCTTAGTGTTAGTACCTGTAGAAAATACTACTGATTTGAAATTTAGAAATGAAAGTTATTGTTTTCATTACATAAACCTAGAAAAGATTTGCTTCTGATGATTTTGGATCTGTTTCATCAGGCAGTGACGAAGCTTATGACAGTGGACTGTCGCTGTCATGGAGTCTCTGGTTCCTGTGCTGTAAAAACATGTTGGAAATCTATGTCTTCATTTGAAAAGATTGGAAGCTACTTGAAGGATAAATATGAAAATAGTGTCCAGATATCAGATCGAATGAAACGAAAGGTCCGCAGGAAAGAGAAGAATCATCGGAAAATACCAATCAGGAAAGATGAACTTGTTTACACCAACAGATCCCCTAATTATTGCGTGGAAGATCAAAAACTTGGAATATCTGGAACCCATGGTCGACAATGCAACCGTACTTCAGAAGGACCAGATGGGTGTAATCTGCTCTGCTGTGGGAGGGGGTATAACACCCATGTAGTAAGACACGTGGAAAGATGTGAGTGTAAATTTGTGTGGTGTTGTTATGTGCGCTGCAGACGATGTGAAAGTATGACTGATGTTCATACTTGCAAGTGAATGTTAAAGTATATGACTTATTTAGTTAGAATTAGTGATAAGCAAGCTCTAAAATGCTTGAGGATGCATCTCTGACTACCAGGTCACTAAACTAATAATTTAAACAAAGGTGTGGGGTCCCCCCATTTTTAATAACCAGCCGAGGTAAAGCAGACAACTGGGGGCTGATTTTATCAGGCTGTAAATTACCATGATAGTTTGGCCCCTCCCAGCATAAAAATACCAGCTGCAGTTGCCCCAGAATTGGTGCATCACATTAGATGTACCAATTCTGGCACTTTGCCGAGCTGTTCCTGATTGCCCTGGTCTGTTAGCAATCAATGTTATATTTTTCGGAGTTGATGTCAGCTGGCATCAAGCCCAGGAATTAGTAAAGGAGATTCAACTCTCAGACACCCCCATTATTAACCCAGGTCGTATAAAGATAATAAAACACACACAAAAATATTTTATTTAAAAAAACACACTCCCAAATAATGCCCTGGTTCATAAATTTATTTACAAAAAAAAAAAAGCCATGAAGATCTGAAGTAGTCCAACGAATCCGACTTAGTCTACATAAAAATAATTGCAAGGAAAAATATAAGAAAAAAAGTGTTTTGTTGGGAAGTGTCATAATGAAGGAAAGAATGAGATGGAGTAGAAAAACAACTAACATTTATTAACAGCAATGTATTTCAAAATTCATCAGATTTCTTTTTCAGGCTATCATGGCCTGGAGAAGAAATCTGAAATTATTTTGAAACAGGTTACTGTCTTCTACTAACAATTTGTTGTTTTTCTACACCTTCTCATCCTTGTCTTCATCGTGACAGCACCCAAAACAACACTTTTCCCATTTTTTTCTTGCAATTGTTTTAATGGGCCACACTTTTCACTATTTCTCTCCTCAGAGTTGTGCCTGACCTCCACAACTCCACCAGGTCAGCAGAGTCCATCTATTCTTCCTTGTTTCCTATCACCAGTGCTTCACCATGCAGTACTCTTTTTTCAGAGTTTGCATTGTTGTTTTTCATTGTAGAAACCTAAAAAATCTACATTTGTATACATTATTTTTCACATAGGGGTATATGTAAGACATGTGCCATTTTATGTTCACATAGTGGAGTATGTCCAAGCTTTCTATCTGAGATATTGAATAAGTCAGAAGATCCTATGAAGGAAGGCTCAAATGTGATATGAACTGAACCTATGTTAGCTTTTAAAATGATGTAAGATTAATTTTAGTCTTATACCAATACATAAATATTCACTATGTTCATTCACACATACTAGTGCACATGATTACTTCACACAGTATATTTAGACACAATGCTATACACATACTGTCGTCTGAGTGTCACTGACAACAGTGTAGGTGCAGAGATGATGATGGAAGCAGTGACAGCACATGGAAACCATTCAAGGACACATTCTATTTTAAAATGGACCTTGCCATAAATAAGATTTTTTTACTTGGTGTAAATGCCGCAGTTCTCCTGAATCTTGAAATGTATGCTTTCTGTTCTAGTTTTATTAGTCAACTGGGTATGGTCCTCAAGAAGGTGCTTGTAAAGAAAAATTGAGACCACGTCTATCTAACTAAAAAGACTAGATATATGATTCGCCAAAGGGTTATGTGGACTCGGGTATCTTGGCCCTCAGCTGCAGTTGGGGATGTCACTGATGGCCTGCCCGGACCCGTGGCCCTGGTGGTCTGCTTTAAAAAAGGGGAATTGAAATGGGAATTGTTTAAAAGTTTGTCGTGACGCCACCTTCAGATTCTGGTGACGGGACACCAGCGCCGCTTCAGTCCTCCGTAGGGCGATGGTACTGCAGCTTTGATGGAACAGCTCCCTGCAGGTGGAGTTGGGCCTCCGGGGCAGGAGTGCACTGATGATGTAGATACAGTCTGTGAAGGAAGATTGTCAGCAGTGCAGTAATAGAACAAATACATGGAGACACGGTTGCTCTACTCGGGTACTTGACTGGAACACTTCTGATGACAACACAGTTCACTTTAGAAAACTGTCTTTTGCATGAGGTAGCTGGCCAGGTAGTCACAGCAGGCTGCAAGGTCTCTAGGAGTCTCCCGTGGTATGCCTTCTCTTGACTATCCCAGGTCCTGCTGCTGATTCCTGTCCTCACACTACCCTCTTACTACCAGGCCCGTTGGGGGTGCTGATGAGTTCCCGACTTCCCAACTCTTAAGAAGGGGGTCCTCGACCTTTGGGTGGGCAATCCTGGCGTGGGGGTACTGTATGGACAGGGTGTCGGGGCCGGTAGACTGACCCACGACGGCCGGTATTGGCGGCTCAGGGGCTAGACTACCTGCACCGTGTCCTCAGAGCCGGCTCCCGGTGGTGGACCAGGGTTCCCCCCGGAGTATGGGCGTTCCAGTATGGGGGTTCCCTCTTTCTTTTCCTGGGCTGCCTATTCCTCTCTCAGGGCTCCCTTTCCTTCTCCTCGGGGCAAACTAGAACTCCCCGTTTTTCTACCTCCCCTAACTCTCCCCCAGGGACTGGGCTCCAACCATGTGCCTAGGCTCGAGTGTGGGAGTGCCGGGGTGGGAGCCTCCTACAAACCTTGCATTCCCACTATGACAGGGTTAACTGCACACTCTTTTATGGGTGCAGTAACCCTACTTGATGCCTGACCAGTGGGGCGCCACATATACATACAAGGAAGAGGAAGCAATATCTCAGAAACAGAAAGGCACATTTAATCTAGGTAAAATAAAATTACATATTTATGATTGGACAGTCAACAACAAGTCTGATGGCAGCAGGGAATGTAGAGGAAATAGGAGGTAGTCAACCTCATTCGCACATAATCTTTGGGAGGAAGTGCTACATTCGCTTGATTACTTAAAGGGGTTCTTTAAGAATGCAATAAAATGGCCCCCATCATGTAATTCAAATGGCAGCTCATCCTAGTCACGTGCCAGATGGGCTGCAGTCTTCAGAAATAGAGCTCCTGAGACCTTTGTCTCAACTGACAGAAGAGCTGTATTAAAAAAAATATTGGTTAGTCTCCAGAGAAGTGTCTGACTTGAAAATAAATAAATCTTCTCACTTACTGGGCACAAATATTTTTTTTCTCGAGTACCACTCCTTGGTGCTCAGTCAGCGGAGGAGAAGATTTATTTCTTCTCCTGTCACAGCCCTTCATTGTCAATAACAATTTGTCGCTAAACTCCTAATAAAGAGATGCAGTTAATATTTCATTTTTTTAAAAACTGTACAAGACAATATCAGTTTATAATAGTACAACCTCCTGGCTCAGCCACCCTTGGTATCATCCTCATTATAGAAACAGCAAATTAGTTAAAATGAAAACAAAAATGTTGAAATTGGATGCAAATCAGAAGTCTATTAAACAGTAAAAGCCATTTTTGTATATAGAAATTAAATTTTATTTTGTTAAAGGGTATATATTAGGGTTTTATACTACTTAAAAGTGTACATTTTGTAAATACTTAAATTATACAGTTCTCGCACTGGCTAGTAATCGGAATGCTTGTATGGTGTATATATACGTATTTGTGTTTTAAAATTGAGAATTTCAAATCCTTTCAATCAAAAAAGCACTAAAACTAAGAGAATCATCATTACTATCTATACATTTTATTACACAAGTTTTTATATTTTGTAAAATACATATAACATTTAATATGACTGATTCTATAATTGATGTGTATTTTTTTACATTTTCATTAAATTGTTGGGTGAAAACTAAGTGATGTTATTTTTTTTTGTCTTTTCAGCAGTTGAAGAAAAATGTGTCTACTGTTATAAATTTAAGGGTGCGTTCACACGCTGCGTATTTGCTGCATATTGTTACGCAAGTGCTGTTGCAGATTATGTACCCAAAACCAGGAGTGGCTGATTAAAACCAGCAATGGGTGATTAAATACAGAAGTGGAGCACTTGTTTCTATTAGACTTTTCCTCTGGATTGTTCTACTCCTAGTTTTGGCTACAAAAACTGCAACAGCACTCGCGTAAAAATACGCAGCAAATACAAAGCGTGTGAACGCGCCCTAAAGTTGATAATTGTTCAATAAACGCAGGTCATTAATTGCCCCAATTTAATTTTCTTAGTATATTGTGTGGTAAACCTTAAATTCAAAATTGGATTAAGATTTCTGGGTTTGTATTGGGTTAGAATTCACTGTAGAGAGAGATTAGTTTTTACCTTTTTTACTTAGTTCTTAAAAACGTTATATCGTATCTGCATTGCTAGCTCTCATGGGGCAAATCTTGGTATCATCAAAACGTTGTCATTATAAAAGGGACTGTGTCAGCACAGAATGACTGTTCAAATCAAATACAGATGCTCAGTGCATTATAGTGCAGCCAAACATTTTGGGGGACCTTACCACCTGTTAGTTTTACCTCTATCTCCACCCTTCTCTGCCTCTATGAAACTAGACTTGTTAATCAAAAAAGAGGAGATGGTGGAGACAGAGAAAACAAGCAGGTGGGAAGTTACATTTAAATAATTAGCCACACCATGATTTACTGTGCGACTGTACTTGGTTTGAACAGTGATTCTGTGCGGACAGAGTCCCTTTAAGAAGACTTTTATTGCCCCACCCTCGTGGTAAGATCACTTCTAAACTAGTCACCAGCACACTGAATTTAAAAAGGCTGAAGTCATGTTTTCTTTATCCTGGGGCAAAGAATGTTCAACGTCCCAGACAAATAAAAGTTCAATGAGGATATGACCTATAAGAAGCCCTCTGCCAAAGAAGAAAGATAACCCCCCCTAAAAAAAATAACAAAAACATTTTTCATTTTACTCAGCTATAAAGCTCTATTTGCGTCCATAGAGCTCTACATACATCACTATCATCACTGTCCCCATTAGCTCACAATCTAAATATCAGCATTTCTTAGTAATATGGGAGGAAACTAAAGTACCTAGTGGAAATCCATGCAAATATAAGTGGAATATCAAAACTTGACAAACTGTGAAGATGTTGTCCTTCTTGGAATTTGAACCAGTGCTCACCACTGAGCAACCACGCTATTCCATCCCACAGGACTAGAAGGCCACAGAAATGCTTTGGGGTTGGTGGCTCACATCATCAAAGCTAATAAAAATCCCAAACTTGTTTCCAGTATTCACCTAGGCTGCCACCCTTGAGCCTCACTTTATATCGGTCATGAAGGAGAAGAGCAATGGATTTCAGGGAGTGGCGGATTAACCTGGTGGCCTAACACACTTCACCTCAGAAAACCAGTACTTTGTTAGAACACATGTATAGTGAAAAATATGTATTTGTAGGGGAATGGATGACCACAGCAGTTAATTCACATCTGTTCAAGACTGTATCTCTACCCAAAGGTCATAACCTGTACTTATCCTGAGCAAAAATTGAAAAAAACATGGGAGGTCTTCCTGAGAACACACAGAGGTTGAAATTCTGCACACCTCTGATGGCTTTAAAAGGACCACCATCTGGTGACAGTGGCCTCACATGCTCTATTTGCTATAGGGGGTGCCTGTAAACTAAAGGGCATTTGAAATGTAATGTATCCATTGCTAAACTGGCCATGGTCCAGTCACAGACCTGGCAACAGAATATTAAAATTAAAGACTGTCCTAGAAATTCAACCTCTAGGTTAAGCCTATAAAAGACTATGCCGACAAAGAAACCTTTTTCACAGATTGGGGTTAGCCAATGCTGATGTGATCCATATTTCAGCTCTCCTCCCTCAGGAACAGAAGATAACATTAGACTGGAAAGTTTAGGTATTTTTGTAATTTTCTCCCTTTTATTTTATAACTGTTTTACATATCTGTGTGTCCTTTTTATTTTTATCTTTTATATTTTTTTTCTGTAAGCACTGTAACTTTTATATTAAAGATTAAAATTAAAGTTTAATCCTTGTACCCTCTAAAGAATCCATAGCCTTAGAGACTGTGTGACCTGATCGTCAGACAGTAGAATATTTAAGTCACTCATCTCCCTGTGTGTTTGATGAGTGGTGGCAGCATGTTGTGTAGCTGGGGTGTGTAGACTGTGTCTGGGTGTGATTTATGCTCATTTTACAGCCTAGAAAAGGGATTGAATGAAAGGAAATGAATTAACCCTTGCAGGCGCACCCCAAGTCACGTGCTGCAGAACGCCGGCTGAAAGAGATTTAAAGCTTCAGATGGCCCAAGTAGAAACAGTCCTCCGCTACCCCATTCCCAGGACATAAATCCAAGGAGACTGCATTTGGAAAACTTCCCTCTGATGGAGAATATTATGGATTTAAATACAGGGGTTTAAAAAAACCTGCAGGCAATACCATCTGCCCCGTGATCAGTGGGCACAGTATTTATGAATCATAATAATAATAGTAATATTAATAATAATCTTTATATAGCGGCAACATATTCAGCTGCACTTTACAGTTCAGAGGGGACATGTAGGGTATGTGCACACAGTGCGTTTTTGCTGCGTTTTTGCTGCGGTTTCTCCCTGCGGTTTACCATTGGTTTTATGGTAATGTATGCTAATTTGTTCCTGCGGTTTTGATTCCCAGGAAAACCAATGTGTTTCACAGAAACGCTGTGCACACACATTGGTTTTGCAAGTGTCAAGAACTGTCAAATCCCTGCGTTTTTGATGCGAATGGGAAAGAATTGACATGCTCTATTTTTCCTGCGTTTTTGGTGAAGTCAATGGAAAAAACACAGGAAAAACACAGCATCAAAAACGCAGCAAAAACGCACAAAAAACGCAGGACCTGAAATCAGCAAATCTGCTGGCAAGGACTCTTGCTGGCAAGGATCCTTGAAACTAGTTCAGGTTTTGCTGCGTTCAGGACTGCTCAAAAAACGTCCTGTGGGCACATACCCGTACAGTCAAAAGTAACAATTATATAAAAAATACAATTAATTAAAGGGAAAAAAAAAGTTGATCCTTCTCATAAGATCTTACAATCTACAAAGAGGTGGGGGTGACACAAAGTACAGGTGCATATTGACAATGAGGGTCCGGCCATCTTGGAGAAATGGGGGGTTGGTAAGGGCTGCATGAGTGGCCACCAGCCGATATGTGTAGAGCTTTTGGATTTGGTGGAACTTGATGGAGAATTATGCTCAGAGAAGTAGTGAATGGGCTATATATAAAGGATTTCGATTAGGGTTCGAAATAGAATGTCTTAAAAAGATGTGTTTTTAGGGAGGACCTAAAATTGTTTAAGTTGTGGATGGTCCTAATTTCATGGGGTGGAGCATTACAGAGAATTGATACAGCTAGGGAGAAGTCTTAGTGCCAGGAGTGGGAGGTTTGGATTAGTGTGGCTATTAGTCGAAGGTCGCTTGTAAAAGGCAGAGAACAGGTGGGGTTATAGATAGAGAAGTGGGAGGAGATATATGGAGGTGCCGCACTGTAAAGAGCCTGTGGGTGAAAACAACCAATTTGAATCAGATCCTATAATGTATGGACAGCCAGTGCAATGACTGCCACAAAGCAGAGGCGTGTAACAGTTAGCCAGATAGATGACCCTGGCTGCTGCATTGAGGATGGACTGGAAAGGGGAAAGTCTAGTGAGGGGTAGCCAGTTAATAGAGAATTACAATAATTAAGGCAAGAGTGGATCAGAGCGACAGTTAGTGTTTTTTTGTTTCCATGGTGAGAAAGGGACGGATTCTTGATATGTTCTTCAGGTGCAGGCAGCAAGAGTGGGCAAGGGATTGTATATAGATAGTAAAGGAGAGATCAGTTTCAAACATAACACCCAGACAGTGAGCCTGCTGCCTAGGCGTTATTATGGTGCCACACACTGAGAGGGAGATGACAGATTTAGGGAGGTTAGTGGAGGGCGGGATTGGAAGAAGTTCAGTTTTGGAAAGGTTGAGTTTCAGATAGACAGCAGACATGATGTTGGAAACTGCGGTTAGAAAGTCATTGGAATTCTGTAATACAGCGTGGGTAAGGTCAGGGGAAGGTCAGGGGATGAATTGTATAGTTGTGTGTCATTAGCATAAAAATGGTACTAATCTGCTGATGATAGGGGCTGTGTAGAGAGAGAGAAGAGAAGAAGTCAAAGGATTGAACCCTGAGGGACTCCAATAGTAGGAGGAAGAAGAGAATAAGTGGAGCCAGCAAATGATACATTGAAAAAGCAGTCAAAAAGATAGGAGGATAACCGGGAGAGAGCAGTGTCTTTTATGCCAGTTGAGTAGAGCATAGTGAGTAGAAGATGGTGGTCAACAGTATCAAAACCTGCAAAAAGGTGAAGAAGAATAAGCAGAGAGTTATCACCATTACATTTTGCCATTAGTAGGTCATTCGTCACTTTGATGAGGGCAGTTTCTGTAGAGTGAAGGGGGCAGAATCCAGACTGTAATGGGTCTATAAGAGAGTGAGTGGAGAGGTAACGAGTGAGGCGTGAGTAGACCAGGCGCTCCAAGAGTTTAGAGATGAAGGGGAGATTGGAGACTAGTCTGTAGTTATTTGTGCAGGATGGGTCAAGAGAAGATTTCTTTAGTAATGGGGTAACAATAGAGTGTTTGAATGAGGAGGGGAAAATGCCAGAGGAGAGGGAGGGATTGAAGATTTTGGTTAGGTGAGCAGTGATGACCGGAGAGAGAGACTGTGGTCAGTGGTACATGTAGTAGGACCAGAGGAAGAGAGGAGCCTGGAGACTTCTTCTTCTGTGACTGGGTCAAATGTGGAGCGTGAGCCAGAGGAGATGAGGGGTGAGATGGAAGTAACAGCACTTGGAGGTTGAGAGCTGATTTCCTGGCGGATATTTTCTATTTTTTATGTGAACTAAGAAGCCAGGTCATCAGCACAGAGGTCAGTGATAAGGGCCTGCACTGTAGGAATGAGGAGAGAGTGAAAGGTGTCAAAGAGTTTCTTTGGGTTGTTGGATAGTAATGAGACTGTTTGTCTCTCATCCTGCAGCAGGATAACTAAACCAATTGCTGAACTAGAATAGGTCCGAGAGGTTTCCTGTAAAGTTGGGGCTTTAGCGTAGCTTCTTGCTGTCTCTAACAAGGAATTTTGAACAGTAATACCAGTAAATGCCAGCACTTCTGACCTAGGTGCAGTTTTCAGCCAGGTGAACAAACAATTCTCTACCTAAGCATGAAACTTCTGCCCAGGAAAGTGGCTTATGCCAAAATTGAAAAGGAATGTTTAGCAATTATGTGGGCTCTGCAGATACTGCAACCAAACCTCTATGGGCGCAACGTCACCGTGATCACAGATCATAACCCACTGAGTTGGATCAAGAGAGTAGTTGAAGATAACGGGAAATTGCTTAGATGGAGCCTGATATTACAGCAATATGATTTTACAATTCAACATAAGAAAGAAATTGATCACGGCAATGTCGATGGTACATCTCGCTGGGTGGGCCGCAACTAGACACGTGCTCGGGCACAGTCAAGTATGTCGGCCCCATGCATGTTCAAAAGGAGAGATGTGTAGTGAAAAATATGTATTTATAGGGCAGTGGATGACCACAGGAGTTACTTGACATCTGTTCAAGGCTGTATTCAAGGCTGTATCTTTACCAAAAGATCATAACCTGTACTTATTCTGAGAATGAACTGAAATAACATGTGGGGTCTTTCTTAAAATACACAGAGGTTGAAAGTCCTCACATCTCTGAAGGCTTCAAAAGGATTATCAACTGGTAGCAGGCACCTCATATGCTCTATTTGCTGTAAAACAAGGCATTTGAAATCTAATGTATTCATTGCTAAATTAACCATGGTCCAGTCACAGACCTGGGATCAGAATATTAAAATTAAAGGCTGTCCTGGAAATTCAGCCTCCAGGTTAAGCATATAAAAGGCAATGCAGGCAAAGAAAGCTTCTTCACAGATTGGAGCCAGCCAAAGCTGATGTGATCTATAGTTCATCTCTCCTCCCCCAGGAAGCATATAATATTAGACTGGAAAGTGTAGGTGTTTCTTTAATTTTCTCCCTTTAATTTTATAACTGTTTTGCATATCTATTGTGTCCTTTTTATTTTTATCTTTTATATCTTTTTTCTGTAAGCACTGTAACTTTTATATTAAAGATTAAAACTTTAATAAGTTTGATCCTTGTATTCTCTAAAGAATCCATAGCCCTAGAGTGTGTGACCCGTTTGTCAGACAATTAGTTAGAAAAATGATCAAAAAAGCCCAAAATATCAAAAAGTTCAAAAACTTTATTTCAGGACGTGCGATACAAAATATAAAAGATTGTCATAAAAGAGTATAAAGGTGGAACAGTTTTAAGTCTCTTGTTTCACTATAGCCTCACAGTATTATCAGGCGTAATCATGTATCAAATGTACAATCAATAATAATGCAACAATATCTCAATATATACCCAATACTTCAGTATATAGATATAATTGTTCTCAATGTTCATTTAAAGATTAGAGCAGTGCTCTAACACCAAAACCAGGCAACTTTGGCTTTATCGCCGCCAAATTCCCTATTTACATGCCGCAATAAGGAGGCAATTTGGCGGCAATCGTTCCAGCAGCAAATATCGCTGCCACAAATGTCTCCCGCGGTTGCGGCGTGTAAAGGTACCTTTAGACACAGCCAGATGGCCCAGAAAGAGGTGTATTAAGTGTCAAACTCAAGTGAGATTTTATTAATTTCGCTACCACAAGATCACAACTTCAGGGGCACTTCTACACCTCAAGCTTTCAATCAACTAGGCCGATGGCTTCCATCCTGGAGGGTCACCCAGAGGATGACTTCACCATGAATCCACTCAGAAGTTTCCTTATGTATCTGTCCATTACCAGAAGGGAATTGGTAAATACCTGAAAACCACTTGATATTGTGAAGAAATTTCTGCAGTATAACACAATGCCAGCAAATTATTTTAGAGATTCCAAACAATATCATCCACAATGTAGAGATTTTCTGTGTGAAAACTGACATGTGGTAAATGATTGTAAATTGCAGCATGTCGATGGTCTTTGCGGCTTTATGTTTTGGATTTCCCTCTCTTCATTATACTGTAGATAGGTTGAAATATGCACTGCAAATCAGCGGCAAAATCTGTATTTAGTAAATTGACAGGTTTTACAGCTGATTGGCAACAAATTTGGCAAAAATATTTCAAGGGCACCTGACATACTGATCCAACAAAGGGTGTGTGCACACAGCATCTACTTAAAAAGTACTAAAAAAAATCAAAAGGAACGTACATAACACAGCAATGTAAGAATGACTCATTCTTTTGTACCGTATATACTCGCGTATAAGCCGAGTTTTTCAGCCCAAAAATTGGGCTGAAAAGTCTCCCCTCGGCTTATACGCGAGTATATACGGGACCCCCTCACTTTTTGGCGCCCCACCTCAGGATGCCCCCCCCCCCCGCACGCAGCGCTGCGCTCATACATTACCAGCCTGTCAGCTGTCATCCTCCGGTGGCGGATCGCGGCTCCCGGGTCCGGCTTCCATCTTCATCTGTGTCTTCCTGCATGTCACATGACCGGCAGGCGTCGCGATGACGTCATCGCGATGAGCCCCGGTCACAATGCAGGAAGACACAGATGAAGATGGAAGCCGGAGCCGGGAGCCGCGATCCGCCACCGGAGGATGACAGCTGACAGGCTGGTAATGTATGAGCGCAGCGCTGCGTGCGGGGGGGGGGGACCATCCTGAGGTGGGGGCGCCAAACTGTGAGGGGGGCCTGGGGCTGCTGTGTACTACCCCTGGGGCTGCTGTAAATACCCCTGGGGCTGCTGTATACACCCCTGGGGCTGCTGTATATACCCCTGGGGCTGCTGTGTACTACCCCTGGGGCTGCTGTGTACTACCCCTGGGGCTGCTGTGTACTACCCCTGGGGCTGCTGTGTACTACCCCTGGGGCTGCTGTATATACCCCTGGGGCTGCTGTGTACTACCCCTGGGGCTGCTGTGTACACCCCTGGGGCTGCTGTGTACACCCCTGGGGCTGCTGTGTACACCCCTGGGCTGCTGTGTACACCCCTGGGGCTGCTGTGTACACCCCTGGTGCTGCTGTGTACTCCCCTGGTGCTGCTGTGTACACCCCTGGGGCTGCTGTGTATACCCCTGGGGCTGCTGTATATACCTCTGGGGCTGCTGTGTACTACCTAAGGGCTGCTGTATACCACTGGGGCTGCTGTATATACTGCTGGGGCCTGCATACCACTGGGGAGGCTGCTGTATACTACCACTGGGGGGGCCTGTATACCACACTGCTGGGGGCTGTATACCTGTGCTGGGGTCCACCCTCGGCTTATACACGAGTCAATAGATTTTCCCAGGTTTTGGGGGCAAAAGTAGGGGGGTCGGCTTATACACGGGTCGGCTTATACACGAGTATATACGGTAATTTATTTTAACCACTTCAGACTTCGAAAAAAGGGGCTATAGGAAGCACTTATTCTTGGAAGCCGCCATTATTTTATATATCGAATGTAATATAAAAACATCGGTCGCAAAATACAGTAAAAAAGACTTCAGAAAAGACGCTGAAGGCTTCTTGAAGCCCCTTCCTACAGCAAGAGCTATGAGTATGCCATGTGCATATACCAATAGGCTGGTTCCACACATCAGTTTATTTCCTTGTATGTGAAAAATGGTTTGGGGTGTTTTTTTAAGTGTACTGAATCCATTTTTAGTCCCCATTTCAGTTTTTACCATTTTTGAGGCATTATGATATAATTACCTACATCTTAGAATAGGTCATCATTATCAGATTACAACAGTCTCCAACCCAACAGATTTAATATGAATGACCTATTCTAAAGATAGTTCAGATAGATCATTATAATAAGGACAACCACTTTAATGTCTTAAAAAGACTGTACTCCCCCTTTCATTGCAGGTAATAATTCAGCACCACATCCACTTGAAATTCCATAAAATCAATAGTCATGAAGGGGCACTTAGAACATACTGTTTTTCACAGCATGTACAAGCGATCACAGATTATACAATTACTGCCACCAGGGCCGGCTCCAGGTTTTCGTGGGCCCAGGGTGAAACAGTCTCAGTGGGCCCCTTTAACACATACTATGATTCATGAATATAATATAGAAGCTGCAGGCTGTGTATATGTAATATAGAGGCTCCTGAGTGGGCTGTATATATAATATAGAGGCTGTTCAGGGTTGTATATATAATATGGAGACTGCCAGGCTGTATATATAACATAGAGGCTGCGGGCTGTATATATTATTTGGAGGCTGTGCTGGGCTATATATACTATTTGGAAGCTGTGCTGGGCTGTATATATAATATAGAAGCTGTGCTGGACTATATATATTATTTGGAGGCTGTGCTGGGCTGTATATATTATTTGGAAGCTGTGGCAGCCCAGCAGCAGCCTCCAAATAATATATCCAGCTCAGCACAACCTCCAAATATATATATATAGTCCAGCACAGCTTCCATATTATATATACAGACCAGCACAGCCTCCAAATAGTATATATAGCCCAGCACAGCTTCCATATTATATATACAGCACAACAGCAGTCTCCATATACCTCAGCAGCAGCCTCCGTATACCCCAGCACAGCCTCCATATACAGCCATCACAGCCTCCGAATACCATCAGCAAAGCCTCTGTATACCCCAGCACAGCCTTTGTATACCCTAGCACAGCCTTTGTATACCCCAGCACAGCCTCTATATACCCCAGCACAGCCTCTATATACAGTCAGCACAGGCAGCCTCTATATACAGTCAGCACAGACTCTATATAGTCAGCACAGCCTCTATATACAGTCAGCACAGCCTTTACTTACCCCAGCATAGCCTCTATATACAGTCAGCACAGCCTCTATATACAGTCAGCAGAGCCTCTATATACACCAGCACAGCATCTATATAGAGTCAGCACAGCCTGTATATACAGTCAGCACAGACACTATATACAGTCAGCACAGCCTCTATATACCCCAGCACAGCCTCTACATACATTCAGCACAACCTCTATATACAGTCAGCACAGGCAGCCTCTATATACAGTCAGCACAGCCTCTATATAGAGTCAGCACAGTCTCTATATACAGTCAGCACAGCCTCTATATACAGTCAGCACAGGCAGCCTCTATATATAGTCAGCACAGCCTCTATATACAGTCAGCAAAGCCTCTATATACAGTCAGCACAGGCAGCCTCTATATACAGTCAGCACAGCCTCTATATACAGTCAGCACAGTCTCTATATACAGTCAGCACAGGCAGCCTCTATATACAGTCAGCACAGCCTCTATATACAGTCAGCACAGCCTCTATATACAGTCAGCACAGGCAGCCTCTATATACAGTCAGCACAGCCTCTATATACAGTCAGCACAGCCTCTATATATAGTCAGCACAGGCAGCCTCTATATACAGTCAGCACAGCCTCTATATACAGTCAGCACAGCCTCTATATAGAGTCAGCAAAGCCTCTTTTATACAGTCAGCTCAGTCAGCCTCAATATACAGTCAGCACAGCCTCTATATACTGTCAGCACAGCCTCTATATACAGTCAGCACAGTCTCTATATACAGTCAGCACAGCCTCTATATACAGTCAGCACAGGCAGCCTCTATATACAGTCAGCACAGCCTCTATATACAGTCAGCAAAGCCTCTATATACAGTCAGCACAGCCTCTATATACCCCAGCACAGCGTTTGAGCGCTTTAGCCAGCTGCCTGCAGTGTTTTCTTGGACTGGTCTCCCTGAGATCAGTGAATACTTTGCAATCTTAGCCTCAATATACAGTCAGCACAGCCTCTATATACTGTCAGCACAGCATCTATATATAATCAGCACAGCCACTATATACAGTCAGCACAGGCAGCCTCTATATACAGTCAGCAAAGCCTCTATATACAGTCAGCACAGCCTTTATATACCCCAGCATAGCCTCTATATACAGTCAGCACAGCCTCAATATACAGTCAGCAGAGCCTCTATATACACCAGCACAGCCTCTATATAGAGTCAGCACAGCCTGTATATAAAGTCAGCACAGCCTCTATATACAGTCAACACAGACACTATATACAGTCAGCACAGCCTCTATATACCCCAACACAGCCTCTATATACATTCAGCACAACCTCTATATATACAGTCAGCACAGGCAGCCTCTATATACAGTCAGCACAGCCACTATATAGAGTCAGCACAGCCTTTATATACCCCAGCACAGCCTCTATATACATTCAGCACAGGCAGCCTCTATATACAGTCAGCACAGACTCTATATACAGTCAGTACAACCTCTATATACAGTCAGCACAGCCTTTATATACCCCAGCATAGCCTCTATATACAGTCAGCATAGCCTCAATATACAGTCAGCAGAGCCTCTATATACACCAGCACAGCCTCTATATAGAGTCAGCACAGCCTGTATATACAGTCAGCACAGCCTCTATATACAGTCAACATAGACACTATATACAGTCAGCACAGCCTCTATATACACCCAACACCACCTCTATATACATTCAGCACAACCTCTATATACAGTCAGCACAGGCAGCCTCTATATACAGTCAGCACAGCCTCAATATAGAGTCAGCACAGCCTCTATACAAGTCAGCACAGCCTCTATATACAGTCAGCACAGGCAGCCTCTATATACAGTCAGCACAGCCTCTATATACAGTCAGCACAGCCTCTATATAGAGTCAGCAAAGCCTCTATATACAGTCAGCACAGGCAGCCTCTATATACAGTCAGCACAGCCTCTATATACTGTCAGCACAGCCTCTATATACAGTCAGCACAGTCTCTATATACAGTCAGCACAGTCTCTATATACAGTCAGCTCAGCCTCTATATACAGTCAGCACAGGCAGCCTCTATATACAGTAAGCACATCCTCTATATAGAGTCAGCACAGCCTCTATATACAGTCAGCACAGGCAGCCTCTATATACAGTCAGCACAGGCAGCCTCTATATACAGTTAGCACAGCCTAGATATAGAGTAGGCACAACCTCTATATAGAATCAGCAAAGCCTCTATATACAGTCAGCTCAGTCAGCCTCAACATACAGTCAGCACAGCCTCTATATACTGTCAGCACAGCCTCTATATACAGTCAGCACAGTCTCTATATACAGTCAGCACAGCCTCTATATACAGTCAGCACAGCCTCTATATACAGACAGCAAATCCTCTATATAGTCAGCCAGCCTCTATATACAGTCTGCATAGCCTCTATATACAGTCAGCACAGCCTCTATATACCCCAGCACAGCCTCTATATACAGTCAGCACAGCCTCTATATACAGACAGCAAATCCTATATATAGTCAGCCAGCCTCTATATACAGTCTGCATAGCCTCTATATACAGTCAACCAGCCTCTATATACAGTCTTCATAGCCTCTATATACAGTCTGAATAGCCTCTATATACAGTCAGCCAGCCTCTATATACAGTCTGCGTAGCCTCTATATACAGTCAGCAAAGCCTCTATATACAGTCAACCAGCCTCTATATACAGTCAGCACAGCCTCTATATACAGTCAGCCAGCTTCTATACACAGTCTGCATAACCTCTATATACAGTCTGCATAGCCTCTATGGTACATATAATCCCCCATCCTGCTGCTGCTCTCAGTTAAAAAACAAACCAACTGATCATACTCACCTTCCATCCGCTCCCTGGGGCTGTGTCCTCCTCAGATTACAGTCAGCACAGGCAGCCTCTATATACAGTCAGCACAGCCTCTATATACAGTCAGCAGAGCCTCTATATACAGTCAGCACAGTCTCTATATACAGTCAGCACAGCCTCTATATATAGTCAGCACAGGCAGCCTCTATATACAGTCAGCACAGCCTCTATATAGTCAGCACAGCCTCTATATAGAGTCAGCACAGGCAGCCTCTATATACAGTCAGCACAGGCAGCCTCTATATACAGTCAGCACAGCCTCTATATACCCCAGCACAGCGTTTGAGCGCTTTAGCCAGCTGCCCGCAGTGTTTTCTTGGACTGGTCTCCCTGAGATCAGTGAATACTTTGCAATCTTAGCCTCAACATACAGTCAGCACAGCCTCTATATACTGTCAGCACAGCATCTATATACAATCAGCACAGCCACTATATACAGTCAGCACAGGCAGCCTCTATATACAGTCAGCAAAGCCTCTATATACAGTCAGCACAGCCTTTATATACCCCAGCATAGCCTCTATATACAGTCAGCACAGCCTCAATATACAGTCAGCAGAGCCTCTATATACACCAGCACAGCCTCTATATAGAGTCAGCACAGCCTGTATATACAGTCAGCACAGCCTCATATTACAGTCAACATAGACACTATATACAGTCAGCACAGCCTCTATATACCCCAACACCACCTCTATATACATTCAGCACAACCTCTATATACAGTCAGCACAGGCAGCCTCTATATACAGTCAGCACAGCCTCAATATAGAGTCAGCACAGCCTCTATACAAGTCAGCACAGCCTCTATATACAGTCAGCACAGGCAGCCTCTATATACAGTCAGCACAGCCTCTATATACAGTCAGCACAGCCTCTATATAGAGTCAGCAAAGCCTCTATATACAGTCAGCACAGGCAGCCTCTATATACAGTCAGCACAGCCTCTATATACTGTCAGCACAGCCTCTATATACAGTCAGCACAGTCTCTATATACAGTCAGCACAGTCTCTATATACAGTCAGCTCAGCCTCTATATACAGTCAGCACAGGCAGCCTCTATATACAGTAAGCACATCCTCTATATAGAGTCAGCACAGCCTCTATATACAGTCAGTACAGCCTCTATATACAGTCAGCACAGCCTCTATATACAGTAGGCACAGCCTCTATATAGAGTCAGCAAAGCCTCTATATACAGTAAGCTCAGTCAGCCTCAATATACAGTCAGCACAGCTTCTATATACTGTCAGCACAGCCTCTATATATAGTCAGCACAGTCTCTATATACAGTCAGCACAGCCTCTATATACAGTCAGCACAGGCAGCCTCTATATACAGTCAGCAGAGGCAGCCTCTATATACAGTCAGCACAGCCTCTATATACAGTAGGCACAGCCTCTATATAGAGTCAGCAAAGCCTCTATATACAGTCAGCTTAGTCAGCCTCAATATACAGTCAGCACAGCCTCTATATACAGTCAGCACAGTCTCTATATACAGTCAGCACAGCCTCTATATACAGACAGCACAGGCAGCCTCTATATACAGTCAGCACAGCCTCTATATACAGTCAGCACAGCCTCTATATACAGTCAATACAGCCTCTATATAGAGTCAGCACAGGCAGCCTCTAATATACAGTCAGTACAGCCTCTATATACAGTCAGCACAGCCTCTATATAGAGTCAGCAAAGCCTCTATATACAGTCAGATCAGTCAGCCTCAATATACAGTCAGCACAGCCTCTATATACTGTCAGCACAGCCTCTATACACAGTCAGCACAGCCTCTATATACAGTCAGCACAGGCAGCCTCTATATACAGTCAGCACAGCCTCTATATACAGTCAGCAAAGCTTCTATATACAGTCAGCACAGCCTCTATATAGAGTCAGCACAGCCTCTATATACAGTCACCACACCCTCTATATACAGTCAGCACAGGCAGCCTCTATATACAGTCAGCACAGCCTCTATATACTGTCAGCACAGCCTCTATATACAGTCAGCACAGTCTCTATATACAGTCAGCACAGCCTCTATATACAGTCAGCACACCCTCTATATACAGTCAGCACAGGCAGCCTCTATATACAGTCAGCACAGCCTCTATATACAGTCAGCAGAGCCTCTATATACAGTCAGCACAGTTCTCTATATACAGTCAGCACAGCCTCTATATACAGTCAGCACAGGCAGCCTCTATATACAGTCAGCACAGCCTCTATATAGAGTCAGCACAGCCTCTATATAGAGTCAGCACAGGCAGCCTCTATATACAGTCAGCACAGGCAGCCTCTATATACAGTCAGCACAGCCTAGATATAGAGTAGGCACAACCTCTATATAGAATCAGCAAAGCCTCTATATACAGTCAGCTCAGTCAGCCTCAACATACAGTCAGCACAGCCTCTATATACTGTCAGCACAGCCTCTATATACAGTCAGCACAGTCTCTATATACAGTCAGCACAGCCTCTATATACAGTCAGCACAGGCAGCCTCTATATACAGTCAGCACAGCCTCTATATACCCCAGCACAGCCTCTATATACATCAGCACACCTCTATATACAGACAGCAAACCTCTATATAGTCAGCACAGCCTCTATATACAGTCGCACAGCCTCTATATACAGTCAGCACAGCCTCTATATACCCAGCACAGCCTCTATATACAGTCAGCACAGCCTCTATATACAGATCAGCAAACCTTATATAGTCAGCCAGCCCTATATACAGTCTGCATAGCTCTATATACAGTCAACCAGCCTCTATATACAGTCGCAAGCCTCTATATACAGTCTGAATAGCCTCTATATACAGTCAGCGCCAGCTCTCTATATACAGTCTGCGTAGCCTCTATATACAGTCAGCAACAGCCTCTATATATACAGTCAACACTGCCTCTATATACAGTCAGCACAGCCTCTATATACAGTCAGCAGCTCTATATACAGTCATGCAAACCTCTATATACAGTCTGCATAGCTCTATGATACAGTCAACCAGCCTCTATATACACAAACCAGCTCATATACATCCACGCATCCTCATTACTGTCTAGCCTCTAATACAGTCAGCAGCAGCCTCTATATACAGTCAGCACAGCCTCTATATACAGTCAGCAGCCTCTATATACAGTCACACAGCCTCTATATACAGTAGCAGCCTCTATATACAGTCAGCACAGCCTCTATATACAGTCAGCAGCAGCTCTATATAATCAGCACAGCTCTATATAAGTCAAGCAAGCCTCTATATACAGTCAGCATCAGCAGCCTCTATATACAGTCAGCACAGCCTCTATATACTCAGCACAGCGTCTATATACGAGCAGCCTTATAAAGCGCAGCAGTGTTTTCTTAGGACTGGTCACCCTTAGATACAGTCGAATCATCTTTGCAAATCTATTAGCCATCAATATACAGTCAGCACAGCCTCTATATACTGTCAGCACAGCATCTATATACAATCAGCACAGCAACACTATATACAGTCAGCACAGGCAGCCTCTATATACAGTCAGCAAGCCTCTATATACAGTCAGCACAGCCTTTATATACCCCAGCATAGCCTCATATACAGTCAGCACAGCCTCAATATACAGTCAGCAGAGCCTCTATGTACACCAGCACAGCCTCTATATAGAGTCAGCACAGCCTGTATATACAGTCAGCACAGCCTCTATATACAGTCAACACAGACACTATATACAGTCAGCACAGCCTCTATATACCCAACACAGCCTCTATATACATTCAGACACAACCTCTATATACAGTCAGCACAGGCAGCCTCTATATACAGTCAGCACAGCCTCTATATAGAGTCAGCACAGCCTTTATATACCCAGCACACGCCTCTATATACATCAGCACAGGCAGCCTCTATATACAGTCAGCACAGACTCTATATACAGTCAGCACATCCTCTATATACAGTCAGCACAGCCTTTATATACCCCAGATAGCCTCTATATACAGTCAGCATAGCCTCAATATACAGTCAGCAGAGCCTCTATATCACCAGCACAGCCTCTATATAGAGTCAGCACAGCCTGTATATACAGTCAGCACAGCCTCTATATACAGTCATACATAGACACTATATACAGTCAGCACAGCCTCTATATACCCACACACCACCTCTATATACATTCAGCACAACCTCTATATACACTCAGCACAGGCAGCCTCTATATACAGTCAGCACAGCCTCATATAGAGTCAGCACAGCCTCTATACAAGTCAGCACAGCCTCTATATACAGTCAGCACAGGCAGCCTCTATATACAGTCAGCACAGCCACTATATACAGTCAGCACAGCCTCTATATAGAGTCAGCAAAGCGTCTATATACAGTCAGCACAGGCAGCCTCTATATACAGTCAGCACAGCCTCTATATACTGTCAGCACAGCCTCTATATACAGTCAGCACAGTCTCTAGATACAGTCAGCACAGTCTCTATTATACAGTCAGCTCAGCCTCTATATACAGTCAGCACAGGCAGCCTCTATATACAGTAAGCACATCCTCTATATAGAGTCAGCACAGCCTCTATATACAGTCAGTACAGCCTCTATATACAGTCAGCACAGCCTCTATATACAGTAGACACAGCCTCTATATAGAGTCAGCAAAGCCTCTATATACAGTCAGCTCAGTCAGCCTCAATATACAGTCAGCACAGCCTCTATATTACTGTCAGCACAGCCTCTATATATAGTCAGCACAGTCTCTTATATACAGTCAGCACAGCCTCTATATACAGTCAGCACAGGCAGCCTCTATATACAGTCAGCAGAGGCAGCCTCTATATACAGTCAGCACAGCCTCTATATACAGTAGGCACAGTCTCTATATAGAGTCAGCAAAGCCTCTATATTACAGTCAGCTTAGTCAGCCTCAATATACAGTCAGCACAGCCTCTATATACAGTCAGCACAGTCTCTCTATATACAGTCAGCACAGCCTCTATATACAGGCAGCACAGGCAGCCTCTATATACAGTCAGCACAGCCTCTATATACAGTCAGCACAGCCTCTATATACAGTCAATACAGCCTCTATATAGAGTCAGCACAGGCAGCCTCTATATACAGTCAGTACAGCCTCTATATACAGTCAGCACAGCCTCTATATAGAGTCAGCAAAGCTCTATATACAGTCAGATCAGTCAGCCTCAATATACAGTCAGCACAGCCTCTATATACTGTCAGCACAGCTCTCTATACACAGTCAGCACAGCCTCTATATACAGTCAGCACAGGCAGCCTCTATATACAGTCAGCACAGCCTCTATATACAGTCAGCAAAGCTTCTATATACAGTCAGCACAGCCTTTATGTACCCCAGCACAGCCTCTATATACAGTCAGCACAGTCTCTATATACAGTCAGCACAGCCTCTATATACAGTCAGCACACCCTCTATATACAGTCAGCACAGGCAGCCTCTATATACAGTCAGCACAGCCTCTATATACAGTCAGCAGAGCCTCTATATACGTCAGCACAGTCTCTATATACAGTCAGCACAGCCTCTATATACAGTCAGCACAGGCAGCCTCTATATACAGTCAGCACAGCCTCTATATAGAGTCAGCACAGCCTCTATATAGAGTCAGCACAGGCAGCCTCTATATACAGTCAGCACAGGCAGCCTCTATATACAGTCAGCACAGCCTAGATATAGAGTAGGCACAACCTCTATATAGAATCAGCAAAGCCTCTATATACAGTCAGCTCAGTCAGCCTCAACATACAGTCAGCACAGCCTCTATATACTGTCAGCACAGCCTCTATATACAGTCAGCACAGTCTCTATATACAGTCAGCACAGCCTCTATATACAGTCAGCACAGCCTCTATATACAGACAGCAAATCCTCTATATAGTCAGCCAGCCTCTATATACAGTCTGCATAGCCTCTATATACAGTCAGCACAGCCTCTATATACCCCAGCACAGCCTCTATATACAGTCAGCACAGCCTCTATATACAGACAGCAAATCCTCTATATAGTCAGCCAGCCTCTATATACAGTCTGCATAGCCTCTATATACAGTCAACCAGCCTCTATATACAGTCTTCATAGCCTCTATATACAGTCTGAATAGCCTCTATATACAGTCAGCCAGCCTCTATATACAGTCTGCGTAGCCTCTATATACAGTCAGCAAAGCCTCTATATACAGTCAACCAGCCTCTATATACAGTCAGCACAGCCTCTATATACAGTCAGCCAGCTTCTATACACAGTCTGCATAACCTCTATATACAGTCTGCATAGCCTCTATGGTACATATAATCCCCATCCTGCTGCTGCTCTCAGTTAAAAAACAAACCAACTGATCATACTCACCTTCCATCCGCTCCCTTGGGCTGTGTCCTCCTCAGATTACAGTCAGCACAGGCAGCCTCTATATACAGTCAGCACAGCCTCTATATACAGTCAGCACAGTCTCTATATACAGTCAGCACAGCCTCTATATACAGTCAGCACAGGCAGCCTCTATATACAGTCAGCACAGCCTCTATATAGAGTCAGCACAGCCTCTATATAGAGTCAGCACAGGCAGCCTCTATATACAGTCAGCACAGGCAGCCTCTATATACAGTCAGCACAGCCTCTATATACCCCAGCACAGCGTTTGAGCACTTTAGCCAGCTGCCCGCAGTGTTTTCTTGGACTGGTCTCCCTGAGATCAGTGAATACTTTGCAATCTTAGCCTCAATATACAGTCAGCACAGCCTCTATATACTGTCAGCACAGCATCTATATACAATCAGCACAGCCACTATATACAGTCAGCACAGGCAGCCTCTATATACAGTCAGCAAAGCCTCTATATACAGTCAGCACAGCCTTTATATACCCCAGCATAGCCTCTATATACAGTCAGCACAGCCTCAATATACAGTCAGCAGAGCCTCTATATACACCAGCACAGCCTCTATATAGAGTCAGCACAGCCTGTATATACAGTCAGCACAGCCTCTATATAAAGTCAACACAGACACTATATACAGTCAGCACAGCCTCTATATACCCCAACACAGCTTCTATATACATTCAGCACAACCTCTATATACAGTCAGCACAGGCAGCCTCTATATACAGTCAGCACAGCCTCTATATAGAGTCAGCACAGCCTTTATATACCCCAGCACAGCCTCTATATACATTCAGCACAGGCAGCCTCTATATACAGTCAGCACAGACTCTATATACAGTCAGCACAACCTCTATATACAGTCAGCACAGCCTTTATATACCCAGCATAGCCTCTATATACAGTCAGCATAGCCTCAATATACAGTCAGCAGAGCCTCTATATACACCAGCACAGTCTCTATATAGAGTCAGCACAGCCTGTATATACAGTCAGCACAGCCTCTATATACAGTCAACATAGACACTATATACAGTCAGCACAGCCTCTATATACCCCAACACCACCTCTATATACATTCAGCACAACCTCTATATACAGTCAGCACAGGCAGCCTCTATATACAGTCAGCACAGCCTCAATATAGAGTCAGCACAGCCTCTATACAAGTCAGCACAGCCTCTATATACAGTCAGCACAGGCAGCCTCTATATACAGTCAGCACAGCCTCTATATAGAGTCAGCAAAGCCTCTATATACAGTCAGCACAGGCAGCCTCTATATACAGTCAGCACAGCCTCTATATACTGTCAGCACAGCCTCTATATACAGTCAGCACAGTCTCTAGATACAGTCAGCACAGTCTCTATATACAGTCAGCTCAGCCTCTATATACAGTCAGCACAGGCAGCCTCTATATACAGTAAGCACATCCTCTATATAGAGTCAGCACAGCCTCTATATACAGTCAGTACAGCCTCTATATACAGTCAGCACAGCCTCTATATACAGTAGGCACAGCCTCTATATAGAGTCAGCAAAGCCTCTATATACAGTCAGCTCAGTCAGCCTCAATATACAGTCAGCACAGCCTCTATATACTGTCAGCACAGCCTCTATATATAGTCAGCACAGTCTCTATATACAGTCAGCACAGCCTCTATATACAGTCAGCACAGGCAGCCTCTATATACAGTCAGCAGAGGCAGCCTCTATATACAGTCAGCACAGCCTCTATATACAGTAGGCACAGCCTCTATATAGAGTCAGCAAAGCCTCTATATACAGTCAGCTTAGTCAGCCTCAATATACAGTCAGCACAGCCTCTATATACAGTCAGCACAGTCTCTATATACAGTCAGCACAGCCTCTATATACAGGCAGCATAGGCAGCCTCTATATACAGTCGGCACAGCCTCTATATACAGTCAGCACAGCCTCTATATACAGTCAATACAGCCTCTATATAGAGTCAGCACAGGCAGCCTCTATATACAGTCAGTACAGCCTCTATATACAGTCAGCACAGCCTCTATATAGAGTCAGCAAAGCCTCTATATACAGTCAGATCAGTCAGCCTCAATATACAGTCAGCACAGCCTCTATATACTGTCAGCACAGCCTCTATACACAGTCAGCACAGCCTCTATATACAGTCAGCACAGGCAGCCTCTATATACAGTCAGCACAGCCTCTATATACAGTCAGCAAAGCTTCTATATACAGTCAGTACAGCCTTTATGTACCCCAGCATAGCCTCTATATACAGTCAGCACAGCCTCTACATACCCCAGCACAGCCTCTACATACAGGCAGCACAGGCAGCCTCTATATACAGTCAGCACAGCCTCTATATACAGTCAGCACAGCCTCTATATACAGTCAGCACAGCGTCTATATACAGTCAGCACAGGCAGCCTCTATATACAGTCAGTACAGCCTCTATATACAGTCAGTACAGCCTCTATATACAGCCAGCACAGCCTCTATATAGAGTCAGCAAAGCCTCTATATACAGTCAGCTCAGTCAGCCTCAATATACAGTCAGCACAGCCTCTATATACTGTCAGCACAGCCTCTATATACAGTCAGCACAGGCAGCCTCTATATACAGTCAGCACAGCCTCTATATACAGTCAGCAAAGCTTCTATATACAGTCAGCCAGCCTCTATATACAGTCAGCACAGCCTCTACATACCCCAGCACAGCCTCTATATTCAGTCAGCACAGGCAGCCTCTATATACAGTCAGCACAGCCTCTATATACAGTCAGCACAGCCTGTATATACAGTCAGCACAGCCTCTATATACAGTCAGCACAGACACTATATACAGTCAGCACAGCCTCTATATACCCCACCACAGCCTCTATATACATTCAGCACAACCTCTATATACAGTCAGCACAGGCAGCCTCTATATACAGTCAGCACAGCCTCTATATAGAGTCAGCACAGCCTCTATATACAGTCACCACACCCTCTATATACAGTCAGCACAGGCAGCCTCTATATACAGTCAGCACAGCCTCTATATACTGTCAGCACAGCCTCTATATACAGTCAGCACAGTCTCTATATACAGTCAGCACAGCCTCTATATACAGTCAGCACACCCTCTATATACATTCAGCACAGGCAGCCTCTATATACAGTCAGCACAGCCTCTATATACAGTCAGCAGAGCCTCTATATACAGTCAGCACAGTCTCTATATACAGTCAGCACAGCCTCTATATACAGTCAGCACAGGCAGCCTCTATATACAGTCAGCACAGCCTCTATATAGAGTCAGCACAGCCTCTATATAGAGTCAGCACAGGCAGCCTCTATATACAGTCAGCACAGGCAGCCTCTATATACAGTCAGCACAGCCTAGATATAGAGTAGGCACAACCTCTATATAGAATCAGCAAAGCCTCTATATACAGTCAGCTCAGTCAGCCTCAACATACAGTCAGCACAGCCTCTATATACTGTCAGCACAGCCTCTATATACAGTCAGCACAGTCTCTATATACAGTCAGCACAGCCTCTATATACAGTCAGCACAGGCAGCCTCTATATACAGTCAGCACAGCCTCTATATACCCCAGCACAGCCTCTATATACAGTCAGCACAGCCTCTATATACAGACAGCAAATCCTCTATATAGTCAGCCAGCCTCTATATACAGTCTGCATAGCCTCTATATACAGTCAGCACAGCCTCTATATACCCCAGCACAGCCTCTATATACAGTCAGCACAGCCTCTATATACAGACAGCAAATCCTCTATATAGTCAGCCAGCCTCTATATACAGTCTGCATAGCCTCCATATACAGTCAACCAGCCTCTATATACAGTCTTCATAGCCTCTATATACAGTCTGAATAGCCTTTATATACAGTCAGCCAGCCTCTATATACAGTCTGCGTAGCCTCTATATACAGTCAGCAAAGCCTCTATATACAGTCAACCAGCCTCTATATACAGTCAGCCAGCTTCTATACACAGTCTGCATAACCTCTATATACAGTCTGCATAGCCTCTATGGTACATATAATCCCCCATCCTGCTGCTGCTCTCAGTTAAAAAACAAACCAACTGATCATACTCACCTTCCATCCGCTCCCTGGGGCTGTGTCCTCCTCAGATTCTTCCCCACCACATCCTTATAGCAGCAGCTCCCAGGACTGTAGAGCTTCCTCCTTCCTGCAGCAGTGTATGAGGTCGCAGGGTGATGACTCATCACTCTGCTGCAGTTAGCAAAGGAGAAAGCTCCACTGCTCCCTAGAGCCAGCACATGGCTAATCTGCATCGCATGCAAATTAGCCATATGCACTCGGAGCTCAGCAGAGCACTCAGCGCCATGCTGCATCTGCCTGATGTGCCCCTTGTTCACAGGGCTGTCTGTCCCTAATGGGACCCTGGCTGTCAGAGCTGCCTGTCCCTGATGGCCAGTGGGCCACCCCAGCTGTTCAAGGCCCTGGCACTTGTCCGGGTATGCCGGGTGCTGACGCCGGCCCTGACTGCCACAATTAGTAAAGGATTTCCTCCTATATTCTTTTTAAGTTACAGGGAAAACACGTTTGTGTATTGAACATGTACTGGCACAAGGTACATTGTTTTTTATCCCCACGATAGATAACTACCTTTGTGAATGAGTATCTAATTTTTTGCTTTGGTCACTAGGTGACATCAAATTACCAATAGTGATACCCAGTTTGGGGAGTAATCTACAAGCTGACTCCAATATACAGTAGATTTGAGAATACTGTTGATCTCCGAAATGAGTATTACCGTACTTAAATATTCTCACCACTTGATAACAGATTGATTATAATGTGTTTAAAACATAATCATATTATTACTTTTACATGAATTATTTTTAGAGGTCTGTGAGGTCTGGATTTGGAATCAGCAACATTTTTTGCTCGTATCAACATGTTTTTAGAATAATCTCTGCAAGAAAAAGGAATGGAAGTCTCCAAACACAGACTAGACAGATATCTGTTTGGCATGATTAAAGAGGACCTGTCACCAAACCAGGCATGGTGATCTAATTACAGCACTGGATACAGCATGTCTGCAGCATGCAGGCAAGGGGTCACCCAGGACTTGAGCAGCCCTGTACCCCGAGATAATACACTTAGAAAATTTACATGCTACAGCCACTAAGGAGGTGGCTAGGGGCTGCAGCCAAGGGCAGATTCACACCCCCTGCATGTGTAATCTGCCCACCGCTGCCAATCATCCTCTCCCTGTCTGCAGCATTTAAACAGAGGGTTTTTTTCTCTCCCGTTTAGCCCCACCCCTCAGGGGGCGGGGCTAACGGACTTTCTGGGGGAGAGAAAAAAAACTCTGTTTAAATGCTGCAGACAAGGAGAGAATGATTGGCAGCGGTGGGCAGATTAAACATGCAGGGGGTGTGAATCTGCCCTTGGCTGCAGCCCCTAGCCACCTCCTTAGTGGCTGTAGCATGTAAGTTTTCTAACTGTATTATCTCGGGGTACAGGGCTGCTCAAGTGCTGGGTGACCCCTTGCCTGCATGCTGCAGACATGCTGCATCCAGTGCTGTAATTAGATCACCATGCCTGGTTTGGTGACAGGTCCTCTTTAAGTGAATCCTGCTTTCAGCAGGGAGTTGGACCAGATGACCCAGGAGGTCCCTTCCAACTCTACATTTCTATGATTCCATGACAATAATCTATAAATTGCATAAATATCATCAAAAACATTGTGGTATGTGCCAGTGAAAACTCCACTAGCTGTTATGAGATCCCCTCTAGCTTTTTGTAAGGTGCCTCCTAGCCGTTGGTGAGGCGCTCTCTAGTAGTTGGTGGGGCATCCCCTAACTGATGGTCAGCGGCCTCCTTGCTGTGTGTGAAATGCCTCCTAGCTGTTGGTGAGGCTGTTCTGTGTAGGCAGATTTCACAGAAATGATTATAAGCTTAGCAAAGCTATCTATGACTGCAGCATTCTCTGATTTAGGAACTTAATTGACAAATTTTGCACTTTGGTAACTAGCTATTAATGAGGTGATCCTAGCTGTTGGTGAATCACACCCCCCAGGCTGTTGTGAGATACACTCATAGCTTTTATTGATAGGTGCCTCAGCAGTTGGGAGGCACCCCCTAGCCGTTGTGTGGTTCCCCATAGCTGTTATGAGGCACCTCCAACTGTTGTGAAGCACCCCCTAGCTGTTAGGGAAGTGTCCCCTATCCTTTGTGAGATGCATTCATAGCTGTTGGTGAAGCACCCCTAGATGTTGATAAGGCACCCACTAGCTGTTGTGAAGTGCCCCCTAGCTGTTGGTGAGGCATCCACTAGTTGTTTGTGAGGTGCACCCTAGCTGTTTGTGATGTGCCTTCTAGCTGTAATGAGGCACCTCTGATCTGTTGTGAGGTACACCTAGCTATTACTGAGGCATCCCTTAGCTGTTGTGAGGCACACCCTAGCTGTTTGTGAGGTGTCTCCTAGCTGTTGTGAAGTACCCCTTAGCTGTTGGTGAGCTGCCCCCTAGTTTTTGGTGAGGTGCTCTCTAGTTGTTGATCAGGCAGTTTTCACAGAAGTCATTATTATAAGCTGAACAAACCTATGACTGCAGCATTCTCTGGTTTAGCAACTTAATTGACAAATGTACTTATTTTTCTCTTACAAAAGAATTCAGGAGACAAAAAAACAAGTTCGGGAAGCACTTCTTAGAGCAGGGGTCTCAAACTCGGCTGGGTTGGTGGGCCGCACATAGAAAAAAATTGATATCGGGGGGGCCACATTACTAAGTGACATTTTTAGTAATTCCAGAATTTTTGGCTCAATGTAGTCTTGCGAGTCTGTGATCTGATTGGCTCGCCATCTTCCATTGATGTAGCTGAGGGAAGGAGGCTCAGAGCTTGTCATAGCGGCTGCAGGAAGTGATAATAAAGCCGCAGTCCCCAGCACACTACACCGTGGCGGCCCCCTGCACAGTGGATCCCAGCATCCTTACGTTGTCAATGGTGCCGCAGTCCACACTTTGAAGCCCTGGGGCCGCGTGTTTGAGATCCCTGGCTTAGAGGAAATATAAAAATGGCACAGGCCAAAGTGTTGTGCTGCAACCCTAGGCACCAGTGAAATGGGTTTTTCTGATTGCATGTGTGCTGTTATTCCCTTTATATTTTTCAACTCAGGTTGCGAATTGTAGAATGGTACATGAATCACATATCTACACTGTACACATGGAAGTACACAGTCTACTATATGAAAATAAAACATTCTTTATTGATGAACTGGTTTAGAACTATTCACCAGAGGTAGCAGTATTTTAGGCACTTCTTCTGCAACAACAGAACCATAACCTTGGAGGTCAAGTGTTGAGGTAAAACTTATAAGACAGGATTCGTAAACGAACAATATATAAGTTTTACTTTCCATCTCCATGTTATCTTCTTTCTGCCTATCTATAGCCCAATTCTGCAGTAGTACCCATGCTCTGAGCTGGTCAGCCTTGTCTTCCATTCTATGCTGCCAGGACAGATTTACATGTTTCTTCATCCACCCAACCCTCTGTAGGTGTCCTGGACCCCGCAATCCACAGTTATTCTGGCTTCAGGCCATGCTAACTAGAGCTGCACTTAATTCAGTAATGCTCAATTCTCAGTGTCAAAGATCTTCCGGCCATATATACCACTTACTTGCCATCTTTGCAAACTTCCTATTACACACCCAGTGACCCACTTCCTTTACTTCTCCACAACAAGTTCTACTGTTAACTGCTGATCTACTGTTAACGAAGAACAATCATCACCCCTTCGTCCACAGCAGCACAATATGGGTTTACCATGCCCCTCTGCACCAGCAGGACAAAGCTGAACTTTTAATACGTTTGCAGCTCTCTCCACCCTGCCTCCCCCTTGCACAAAGGGGGGATCCACCCTGAGGTCAACAGTATTTTACTTTGTCCCTTGTCATATGTGGAAATTATTTTCCCTCTTCCTGGCCCTGCTTTACCAGCTTTGTCATTGTGATTCCAGGCTGTGGAGGAGCTGGACTGGCGGCTCACTGCGAGCCGTTTTTAGGCTCAGGCTGGTGTTATGTGTGTGGCTCCATAGTTTCATTGCACTTCCTGCTCTGGCTGCACAGTACTTATGTTGGCGCCGTGTGTGCCACCATTGTTTTGCTGGGTATCGGGCTGCTGCTGGTATCCTTAGAACCCACCTCTTGGCTGGTAAGGAGTAAAAGTGTCACAGGTCTGTGATAATATGATAATTCTAAACTGAAGCAGCCGCTATGCAGTTGGGGGTTATCCAGGTCAGGTGTAGCACCAAGGTCTGAAATTGGGCAGGGCAGCATTCAGCTCCTGAGTGCTCTCTGCAGCCAAGTGCTGTTAAGCACTGGGTAATCAGGCTGTGTAATGCAGCCTGAGATGTGCTGCCTGGGAGACTCTGGAATAAGAGCCATGTGCTGCTTTCACGAGGCATTGCTGGAAAAAAAAGCACGTATATTCCTATCAACACTGATCAGCTTGCAGCTTACTCCATGTGGAATAGTGTGCAGACAAGCCCTTCACCATTTACATCTCTGTTCTATCTATCTCCACATGGTGTAAAGTCCAATCTCTGCTAGCCGGATCTCAGGTCTTGCTCAGTTTGGGTCCCAGCAAATTGCTGTCAAGACCAGGGCTTAAATCACCGGTCTAGGCCCCGCACAATAGAGCACTACATGTGTCCCAATTGCTGTGGATAAAGTATATGTCTGACAAGCACGAGATACATACTGAGAATCTTAAGTTCCATAATTCTAAAATGAACATGGTTGCCCTCAGACAGTGTCACCTGCCAGGCTGAGTTCCCTACTTCTCGTGGAAATCTGCTACATTTATTGAAGTCGTATAGTGAGAGTACTGGGCTATGGCTGAACTGCTCGCTGGTTCAGTGTATAGCAGTGTTGCATTACAGTTCTGAAGTTAAGTCAAATCCCATGATGAACACATAGGTGGCTCAGTGGTTAGGAATGCTGCTTTACAACGTTGAAATAGGGCTTTGCCCAGCATTAGCTTGAAGCACCTGGGTGGTGAACGAGAGGTCCTGGCTTTGCGCCTCAGCAGTTCCTTGTTTACCTTTTGCACATCTCTCTGATGCATGGCACATTCCATTGGCTGCATTTTTGGTGCATTGCAAGGAGTTGGCCTGGCTAAGGCTCAGAGTTAAAATGGATATTAAGAATCTGTAAGTGCTCAAATGGCTGGGCTACCTCTACTTCTAGTGCCCAGGGTCTTTACCGTGGAGGACAAGGTCTTTGACTTATGAAAGGCGAATTAAGTAAACGCGCTCTCACTTGAATGAGGCTCTGTCTAAGAACTGGGTGTTGCCTCCTGAGGTAGAAGTGGCAATTGCTACTGGAGAGAAGGAGGAAAGGTACCATAGCTCAGCAGACAGGGGAATCAGCCTTACAGCAAGAAGTCACTGGATTAAATCCTGAAATCACAGCATGACAATATATGACTGGCCCATAGATATGGATCTTATCCTTTGGCCTCTGAGAAGTTCTCCATTGGTGCGCAGCCTTCAAAACATTTGGAAGTGGTAATCGATATGGAGTATCTAGTAAGATATCCTAAAGGACTTCAAGGTCATCAGTCTAGCCTTAGATTTTTTAAGCGATATCTCTCAGCAAAAAATAGGACAGCTGCCAGGTAGAGGGTGATTTCAGTCTCAAGAAGAAGAGGAGCAACCTCATCTTTCTGTGCAAGACTCCAAGACAACTCAGGAAGTATTCCGAGGAGGAAAAGACCGACTCAGTTGTGCTGTGCAGTTTGGTTGCCCCTTGCTGTCTGCAGGGTTTGGGCATGAAGGTGTAAAATCAGTGATTTCTAGTGCCTTTCATCTCCTGTCCCCAAGAAAGACCTGGAGTCAAGGACTTTTCCATCTTCCAGGGAGAAGGTTCTAGAAGGGGCAATACAGAAGATAATTCTTCTGTCTAGTCTGTAACCTGTCCTAGTATCCATGTTGGGAAGATATACTTGTCGAGCCCACTGGGACGAGGGTACTCGGTACCAGACCGTGTCTGCTGCGGGGGAAGTCACGGGTGGTCCTGGTCCGGTCCGTTTCCCGGGCCCTGGCAAATAAAAGGGGTGTATTTACAGGGGATTGTCAGTCGTGACGCCACCCACCATATGCGGCCAGTGATGGGGCCGCCGCTGCTGCAGAACCTCCGGGGATGATGGAATGGCAGCTGAGGTGTAATAGTTCCAGTGGGTAGAACTGTATTCCCCGGGGCAGTGATGGTATGGTCTATAATGGATATGAATTGTGAAGACGGGGTTAAAGGACACACACTCACGTTTGGTAGTCAAAGATGCAATTCTCCTCTTCTCCTGATGCTGCAGCATCTTCTAATCCATGTGCAGAGCTGACAGGCTGGTATCTCTGCAGGTGGGAGCTCTCTGTTGCTGTATGTAGGGCAAAGGTTGCAATCAATACACAGACTCACAGTTTTGCTGTTTTCCAAAGCTTTACTGCAGATGTTGTTGCAGGTTATAGTCCACGGAGTCTGTAATGGGGCTAAGCTCTCTTCCCACCCTGTCCGGGTCGTCAGCTTTCTCGTGTTATGCTGTGTGTGTGTCCTGGGCTGCTGCGTCTAGCTAAGCTGCTGGGACTTCTCACTCTTTCTCTGTGTTCTGCTGGTACCACTTGGCTAGGCAACTTGAGTCCTCTGTGCTGTGCTGACCCCTCCGTGTTGCTTTGCACTGGTACTGTGGGCATTTAGAGATCCCACTGTTCCTGGATTCACTGTGCTGTGGGTGCCAGACACAGTACCGGATCCGGTGTCCGTTCTGTGCGCTCTTCTGGGGCAAGTGAAGGTATCACTCCAGCTCCCAGACTTGTTCCTCTGTCTGTAGTTTTCCTGTTCCTCTGACCCTTGCTGGGCCTGCACTAAGTTCTGCACTAACTTGTGCTCTTCACAGCCCTGCTCCGAGCTGAACTGAGCTCTCCCTCATGAGCTGGAGTATTTAAGGGAGCAGGTGGTGCTCCCCCTCCTGGCCCAGAGGTACTAGTCTTTGTCAGTGTGTAGTGGGGAGAGAACCTATGTGGTGTTATTGTGGCATATTAACCCATGGGGTGCCACATTCCCCCTTAGTTAAATACAGTACTCCGGGACTGTGGACAAACAAGTAAACGACAGTTAAACACAATTAATATTGACATAGGCTTAAAAGTGTAAAAGTACAAAAATCACTAGAATGGGAAAAAGAGTCCAAAAAGTCAAAAAGCAGTCTTTCCAGGGGTTTAGTCTGTTGCCTCCGGGCTGATACATGTATTCACAAAAGAGTTCTTACCACAACCAGTCCGTGGTATATATGGTCCATAAATGAATAAGGAGAAAAGTTCAAAATTCATACAGGATAGTCTCTGTAGGTACTGGGCTTTTTTAACGTTGCAACAACTATATACATTTGTCCACTGAATTCAATTTATATTTAAACAACATATTTACATTTTACACATTTAATTCTGCATCTTAATCTTTGTACCTAGCCGGTAACTGACCTTGCGTACTACGCTCTGATCTGCGCAATGTTGGTGGACTTAGTCTGATAGTGTGAGTGGACGTGTACCTATTTGGGGTGCTTGGTGTTATGGCAGATGGGTATCTGATTGCAGGACTGGCAAGTTCACTAGGACCAGGAATTTGTTCTTCCTCTTCAGATTCTACTTCCAGTTCTTCCAGTTCTTCAAGTCTTGGGTCTTCTTTAGGTAACACGGGTTCTGGTAACACAGGTTCTGGTTTTGGTTCCACCATTGAAGGGAATGCAATCATTGGTACGACAACTGCTCCATGGTAATTTGGCCATGTTTTAAGGAAATCTCCTAGTACCGTGTGGAATACTTCTTTTTCTTTAATAGGTTGGACCTGTACGGGTTCTGTTACTTCAGGTGTCTTTAGTGTTTCAGGACACAATTTTAGCTGATCACGAGATACGACTGCTGAAGTTCTTCCTTCATCTTTACTTATCAAACAGATTTTAACATTGTCTAGGTTAGATGGTAAGACTGTGTATGGGACGGTTTCCCACTGATTATCCAGTTTGTTTGAGCGTCTCTTTCTCTTGAGAACTTGATCACCTTCCTGTAATGGCATTGCTTGAGCATGTTTGTTAAAAGTCTTCTCTTGTCTTGCTCTTGCTTGCTGCAAGTTTCTTTCTACGCATTCTTGGACTTGTTGATACTGTTTCTGACGTTTGGTATCCCAATCTGTTTCTGCTACTTCTGTATCTGGTTTTACAATTCCCATTTCTAGATCAATTGGTAATTTACCGGGTCTTGCACGCATAAGGTATGCTGGAGTGCAGTTTGTAGAACTCACGGGTACATGGTTGTATAAGTCTACCAAATCAGGTAATTTATCTGGCCACTGGTTTCTTTCTGACTCTGGTAAGGTCTTTAACTGTTCAATCACGATATGATTCATCTTCTTGCATAAACCATTTGTTTGGGGATGATACGTTGTTGTGTGAATCTTCTTACAACTGTACATATTGCATAATTCCTTGAATAGTTCTGATTCAAAAGCTGGACCTTGGTCTGCAAGGACTTGTTCTGGGTAACCATGTGGTCTACAGAAATGCGTCTGGAATGCTTTTGCTGCAGTCTTCGCTGTCAGATCTTTAACAGGTACCACCACTAAGAAGCGTGAGTAATGGTCCACGATGGTTAAGGCATAGACATAGCCTGACCGGCTTGGTGACAATTTGACGTGGTCTAATGCGACTAGCTCGAGTGGCTGCTTGGTTACTATTGGTTGAAGCGGAGCTTTCTGTGGATCTTTCCTTCTGAGGTTGCATGCGGCACATCTTCTACACCATAGTTCAATGGATCTTCTCATGCCAACCCAATAGAATCTTTCTCTCAGGATTGCTTCTAACTTCTTCCATCCGAAATGACCTGCGCCGTCATGATAAGCTTCTACGGTAAGACCATCTGAGTGGCTCGTTTGGGTACGATTATCTGCCCGGCCAGTTCACGCGTTTTAGGATTGGTATGCGTTCTGCAGAGCTTCCCTTGATGTAGGAACAACTTGCCTCTATCTTTCCATAGCTGTATAGCTCCAGCTGGGGCATTCTGATCAGGGTGTGCACGTTGTTGCGTAAGCAATTCTTTCACTAGCTTCACAGCTGGATCATTATCTTGGGCTTCGGCCCATCCGTAGTGTCTTAACGGGTTAAGATTTACTTCCTGCTTTCTTTGGTAGGCGCCGGGTTGATAATCTTGTACCTTTGAACGATGAAAGGCCGGTAGTTCAATCTCTTCCAACACTTCCAGTTCCTCTTCCACGTCTTTCAGGTGCGGCATCCGTGACAAGGCATCTGCGTTCCCGTTCTTGCGACCTGCCCTGTATTTGATGACAAAGTTGTAATTAGATAGCCGGGCTATCCATCGCTGCTCCAGAGCTCCTAGTTTCGCTGTATCCAGGTGAGTCAACGGGTTGTTATCCGTGTAGATGGTGAATTCTGCACCTGCTAAGTAATATTTAAAACGTTCAGTCACAGCCCAAACTACTGCCAGTAGTTCTAACTTGAAGGAGCTGTAGTTCTCAGGATTTCTTTCTCTAGGCCGGAGCTTCCTACTTGCAAAGGCAATAACTCTCGCTTTGCCTCCTTGCTTCTGTGACAATACTGCTCCCAGTCCCACGTTGCTGGCATCTGTGTATAGAATGAAGGGTTGATGGTAATCAGGGTATGCCAGGATCTCTTCTCCCGTCAATGCACTTTTCAGCTTGTTGAAGGAATCTTCTCTTTCCTCATCCCACCGTGTCAGGAAATTACAGGATGAAGACTTTTTTGATCGTCCTACCAGAATGTCTTGCAGGGAGCCGCTAGCTTCGTGAATCCTTTGATAAATCTTCTATAATAGCCTACCAGGCCCAGGAATTGCCTCACTTCTTTCACGTTTGTAGGTCTTGACCAATCCCTTATCACTGTGACTTTATCAGGATCCGGTGCTACTCCCTCTGAACTCACGACATGTCCCAGGTACTGTACCTTTGGTTTGAGAAGGTGACACTTGGATGGCTTGATCTTCATGCCATACTTGGATAAAGCTTCGAACACTTCTGCCAGGTCTTGTAGATGTTGCTCATACACCTTGGAATAGACTATGACGTCATCTAAGTACAGGAGGACAGTTTCGAAGTTCTTGTGTCCTAAGCAGCTCTCCATCAGACGTTGGAAGGTCCCGGGTGCGTTGCAGAGTCCGAACGGCATACAATTAAACTCACAGAGGCCCATCGGCGTAGTAAACGCTGTCTTCTCCTTGTCGGCCTCGGCCACAGGAACCTGCCAGTACCCACTAGTCAGATCAAGGGTGGAAAAGTAGTTAGCAGATTTTAATGCAGCTAATGACTCCTCAATCCTAGGTAATGGGTAAGCGTCCTCATGAGTGATGCGATTAATCTGCCGGTAATCTACTCACATTCTCATGGTCCCATCCTTCTTTTTAACTAACACTAGAGGTGCTGCCCAGGGGCTACAACTGTCTCTTATTACCCCTGCAGATTTCATTTCTCTGAGCATGTCTTTGGTGGTTTGGTAGTGAGCTGGTGGTAAGGGTCTATACCTCTCTTTTATAGGCTGATGGTTACCTGTGGGTATAGTGTGCTCTACCCCTTTAATCTGCCCAAAGTCTAACGGGTGTTTAATGAATATTTGCTCTTATTCTTTCACTACCCGGTATACTCCATGCTTGTGACGGGGAGGTGTAGAACTGGTACCTACATGCAACTTTTGGCACCAATCCTCCAGCTTCTCCTCTGAGCCATTGTCATCCGCCTGACTTGACGGGTTCAAGGGCTCGGCGGCTGTGATGTTATTGTTATCAACCGTGTACAACTTAGCCATGGTAGCATACTTAGGTAATGTGACCTCGTCCTCTCCGCAGTTCAATAGGCGTAATGGCACTCTTCCCCTGTGTACGTCAACTACTCCTCTAGCAGTGAGTATGGTGGGTCTGCTATCCGAGTACACGGGTTCTAACAGGCCCTGATAGTCTTGCCCTTTAATGCTTATTGCGGCTCTACACCAGACCAACATTTCAGTTTTGGGAGGAATTACAATGGGTATTGGATCACTTACTCGTACACTGCCGATCTTACCTCCGGAGATTTCTACCTGTTGCTTCAACATCAGGGCTTTGATCTCTTTGTGCAGAAGCCTCTGTTGTCCAGTTCCGGCAGTCTCGGCGATTTGCTGCAAAACACTTAACACTTCGGAAAAACATTTCTCAATTACATTCATTCCTAGCAGCATCACGGGTTCACGTTCCCGCCGGTTAACATCTATGATTATAACACCCTGGTTCTGCAATTCTACCTTCCCAACCTGAATATTCATCTCTCTAAACCCGACCTTTGGTATTACCTGTCCACTACTAGCCCATACATCAAAGTTAAAGTCATCTGGCGCACTAGTAATGTCTGAATCAGCCCAGTACCTTTTATAAAGAACATGTGGGATTGATGTTATCTGGGACCCGGTATCCAGCAAGGCACTGAAGGGAATGCCATCCAACACAATAGGGATCACCGGCTTTCCTCATACGAATTTGTCATACCAGGCTGAGGGGCCTTGAGAGTTTATTCCTGGGGAGCGGCCCGCCTGCCCAGGGCATCGTCGTTTAAATGACATTCACGAGCAAGATGGCCTGGTTTCTGGCAACGGCGGCAAATGGGCTGTCCATCTGGTTGATAGCGATCACTGGGTCGTCCTCTTGCTGCTGGGTATCTTCTGGGCCTCATCCACGGGACATCCTCTCTGCTGGTCGCCAACTCGATCTTGGGTGCAGGCTTTGACTCTCGCAGTTCCTTGATGACCTTGGCCATAGAGATCACGGTGTCTGCCAGGGCATCTAGCTTTTGGTTGAGGGCTGCATTGGTGATCAATTCCCCGGCTTCAGCAGCAGTTGCCGACATGGCAGAGGTCGCTGGTGCTGCCGTCTGCTGAGGTGCTGCTGCAGTGTCCGGTACAGATGTTAGATCCCGGGGCTCTTCCAGCTGCTGCAGACGGATAGCTCTATCTTTCAGCTCAGTAAATGTCATATCAGGGTTCTGCAGCAGTATCATGCTTAACTGTCCTCGGTGGGAAGGGGAATGGAGGCCCTCTATAAATTGGTCAAATAACATTTTATCAGCTCTCGGGGCTAAAGCAGGTTCTGCCAGCTTAAGGGCTCTGAGTGCTTCCTGCAGGTTCAAGGCAAAGTCTCTGGCACTCTGTTTAGGTTTCTGGTGGCATGCAAAGAACCTCATCTTAGCCCGGGTATCAGCAGCAGATTCAAAAGTTGCTTTCAGTCAGGCTGCTAGATGCTCTACAGTGTCCTTATCCGTGTCCAGCCAGGACGCAACCTCACGCCGTGCATTGCCCGTTAATTGTCCCATTATCATTCCTACATGCTGGGCTTCAGTGAGGGGATACATCACATAATACTCTTTTATCTTTTGCATAAAGTCAGTTAATGTATTAGGCTCACCGGAGTATTGGGGCAGCCACATTGCCCCTGGAGTATACGGCATCAGGAACGGCATGATGGGTACTGTTCCTTGCACTGCTGCACCGCCGGGTACTATCGCTGGGTCCGGCGCTGCAGCTCCACCGGCTGCTCCGTCGTCGCCTTGTGCACTGGGCTGCGACATCTTGGGCCCCCTTAGTTAATATTCGCCCTCCATCTTCCGCTTCCGTCCGGATGTCTATGGGAGGTTCCGGGGTGCACCAGGGATCTTCTTCCCCGCCGGATGTCGTCAGCACCAAGGGAGGAGGCTGGGTCGCACCACTGCAGGGTACCACCCCCTTTCTTTCCCGCACGCCGCGCGCTCCAAAATGGCGGATTTTCAAAAATACAGTTCAGATGGCGCAGTTCAAAAACGGTTCTCACATCAATCACGGCACACGCTGCCCGTTTTAACGGGCACGGTAGATCCTGTTCGTGACGCCAGGTTTGTCGAGCCCACTGGGACGAGGGTACTCGGTACCGGACCGTGTCTGCTGCGGGGGAAGTCAGGGGTGGTCCTGGTCCGGTCCGTTTCCCGGGCCCTGGCAAATAAAAGGGGGGTATTTACAGGGGATTGTCAGTCGTGACGCCACCCACCATATGCGGCCAGTGATGGGCCGCCGCTGCTGCAAAACCTCCGGCGATAATGGAATGGCAGCTGAGGTGTAATAGTTCCCGTGGGTAGAACTGTTTTCTCCCGGGGCAGTGATGGTATAGTCTATAATGGATATGAATGGTGAAGACGGGTTAAAGGACACACACTCACGTTTGGTAGTCAAAGATGCAATTCTCCTCTTCTCCTGATGCTGCAGCTTCTTCTAATCCATGCGCAGAGCTGACAGGCTGGTATCTCTGCAGGTGGGAGCTCTCTGTTGCTGTATGAAGGGCAAAGGTTGCAATCAATACACAGACTCACAGTTTTGCTGTTTTCCAAAGCTTTACTGCAGATGTTGTTGCAGGTTATAGTCCACGGAGTCTGTAATGGGGCTAAACTCTCTTCCCACCCTGTCCGGGTCGTCAGCTTCCTCGTGTTACGCTGTGTGTGTGTCCTGGGCTGCTGCGTCTAGCTAAGCTGCTGGGACTTCTCACTCTTTCTCTGTGTTCTGCTGGTACCACTTGGCTAGGCAACTTGAGTCCTCTGTGCTGTGCTGACCCCTCCGTGTTGCTTTGCACTGGTACTGTGGGCATTTAGAGATCCCACTGTTCCTGGATTCACTGTGCTGTGGGTGCCAGACACAGTACCGGATCCGGTGTCCGTTCTGTGCGCTCTTCTGGGGCAAGTGAAGGTATCACTCCAGCTCCCAGCTCTGTCTGTAGTTCTCCTGTTCCTCTGACCCTTGCTGGGCCTGCACTAAGTTCTGCACTAACTTGTGCTCTTCACAGCCCTGCTCCGAGCTGAACTGAGCTCTCCCTCATGAGCTGGAGTATTTAAGGGAGCAGGTGGTGCTCCCCTCCTGGCCCAGAGGCGCTAGTGTTTGTCAGTGTGTAGTGGGGAGAGAACCTATGTCGTGTTATTGTGGTATATTAACCCCTGGGGTGCCACGTACTCACCTGTGTCTGGGTCTGAACCCAAGCAAGTGTGATTAATAATCGCCCAGAATGGTATTGGTAATAAGGTCTAGACTTCATCTTCAGCGAATATGCGTTGTTCCATATCTGGACGACTCGCTGCTCTTAGCTTCATCTCGTCATCTCCTTCTAGAACACTAAAGGTACCTTTACACGCCGCGACGGCAGGCTGGATACATCCCGCTACTTCACGTGCACGAGCACGCTCAAACGGTTACAAACGGTCAACGCACCCTCTTTACACGCCGCCACAAGGTGCGCTACGCCACGCTACATCTATAGCTAGCTACATCGCCGGGTGTCTCAAGTAGCCAGCTGTAGCTCATTTACACACCGCTATAACCAGCTACTATGGGCGTACCTGGTGCAGCAGGGCCAGCACATAGGCGTGCTACAATTGTGGATTACGAGCCGTCCGTACGCTGATAGGACGAAGCAATAACATCCTGATTGGGCAGGCAACGCAAGAGGCTGAGTAATACAGCACGCTCGAGCGATTGTGTAGTGTGACTCGTCAGCTCCTTAAATATGCCTCCCTATGCAGCGACTACCAATCGTCATGCAGCAGCTTCCACCAATGATCGCACATGGGGCACGGTAACACGGAGCCAGGGTCACGCCTTAGCTACATTGCAGGCTGTCCCGAGTTCCCTTCCGTTGCTTCTTTACACGCCGATACAGCTCGCTACCATCGGCGTTGTAGCCATCAGTTTTCGAGCAGAGCTAGGAAACAGATGTATCTGTTGCCGGCTGTATCGTCACGTCTTCAGACGCCGCTACGACGGGCTACATTGGCGCTACAAGCTACATTTGTAGCCTGTAGCGGGATGTATCCAGCCTGCCGTCGCGGCGTGTAAAGGTACCTTTACAGAATACTCTTACAGACCTCGGCTGGCTGATAAGCATGGGGTTCAAGGAAGTAGAAATCCTTCCTGCTGTGTATGATCAACTCTCTGATATAAAACTATATATCTCTCCACCTAGAGGAAGATGCGGAGGAGGTTGGCTTTTTCACATGTAATCGTAGAATCCCAATAAGAACTCTCATGAGATTACTAGGGTTATTAACTTCCACAGCCGTGGCTGTTCCTGGGGTCCTAGCACAGGAACAGACGTTTTCTTTCCAACCTGGATACAATGTGGTCCCTTCCACAGTAACAAGATGAACATTCTCTTAGTCGAAGTGTTCCGCATGGCAGGGATAGAGGGAACTGCCTGAATAAGGCTGTGGTCACAGTTGCCATGCGTTTTTTTAAGTGATTTAACAAAACTCATGCATTTTTTCATGTCAGCATGAGTTTTGTAAGGTGTCTGATGGCTCCCTGCGTTTTTGGGTGCGTTTTTGAATCTGCACCTAAAAATAGTGCTTGTAGTATTTTTTTGAGCGTTTTGAAAAACGCATGCGTTTTTGTAGAAAACGCATGCGTTTTTATAACATGGGTTCCTATGGGAAACGCATGCAAAAACGCATGTACAGTTAGTACCTTTTAGTGCCATTCAAAAACGCATGCGTTTCCCATAGGAGCCCATGTTAAAAAAACGCATGCGTTTCCGGAAAAACGCATGCGTTTTTTAACATGGGCTCCTATGGGAAACGCATGCGTTTTTGAATGGCACTAAAAGGTACTAACTGTACATGCGTTTTTGCATGCGTTTCCCATAGGAACCCATGTTATAAAAACGCATGCGTTTTCTACAAAAACGCATGCGTTTTCTACAAAAACGCATGCGTTTTTGGATATGCTCCAAAAACGCATGGGACAGTCACACATGCTTTTTGGCTATTAGGGCATGCGTTTTTTAACATGGGGGCCTATGGGTGCGTTTTTTACATGCGTTTTTGAAAACGCAGGTCTCCAAAAATGCATGTGAAAAATGGTACTGTGACCCCAGCCTTATACCGGTGGAAGTTACCTCAGGAACAGGTTGGGGAGCCCACTCAAAAAATAGTACCATTGGCTATGTTCACACACAATTTGCGTTTTTTTTAGCACTCTTAAAAGCACTTGCGTTTTTGTAAGAGTGCTAAAAAATGTCCCTTGTGTGTCTGAAAGGATTTGCCACGTTTTTGGACTTAGTAATTTTTTCACCAAAAACGCAGGCAAAAACGCAAGCGTTAACGCAGGGTGCATAAATGTGCCTTTTAAAAACGCATGTGTTTCCCATAGGGCCCCCATGTTAAAAAAACGCATGTGCGTTTTCTCAAAAACGCATGCGTTTTTTTTAACATGGGCCCCTATGGGAAACGCATGCGTTTTTGAATGGCACTAAAAGGTACTAATCTACCATGCGTTTTTGCATGCGTTTCCCATAGGGCCCCATGTTAAAAAAACGCATGCGTTTTTGGAAAAACGCACATGCGTTTTTTTACAGCACCCAAAAACGCTGCATGCAGCGTTTTTTGGACTAGGGGTAAAAAACGCAAATGGAGCTGAAAAACGCAGCTACACTCAAATGTACCCTGCGTTAACGCACCTGCGTTTTTTTTAACAGCCCAAAAACGCAGAGATGGTCAAAAAAACGCATGTGTGTGAACATGGCCATTGCAAGGTCTTGGTCCATTACAGAGTTTCTCCTACTCTCCAATGTAAGAGATTAAGAGCTATCTATATAACTCTTCTAGCCTGCACGGAATCCCTTAAGGTACCGTCACACGTGGCAATTTTGCAAGCAATTTCACTGGCAATTTGCTGGTTGCAGTGAAATCATGGATACATGGTTCCATTTCTACACGGCAACAAAACAGAACCATGTATCCATGATTTCACTGCAACCAGCAAATTGCCAGTGAAATTGCTTGCAAAATTGCCTCGTGTGACGGTACCTTGAGAGGTCAAACAGTGAAGGTTTGCACTGATAACATTTCCTGTGCTTGTTACATAAACAAATAAAGAGGTATGAAATCTCCCCCTCTCATGTCAGAAGTGGGTCAGATTTGTTTCCGTGGACAGATTCAACAGTAACCAGGTTATCAGTCAGGAGAATGGTGACTGAATCCAGAAGTGTTCAGACTGATTGTTTTTGAAGAGCCCCACGTCAGTGCAAACTGATGGCAACTAGAGAGAATGTTAAAACAGTGAACTGCTTCTCCCTATAGCCAGACAATCCAATGGCATTAGAAGTCATGTCCGTCTCATGCATCTTCAAGCTAACACATTTATCTGCCGACTTCCATGATTCCAAGGGTATTGATGAAGACCAGGCATAACCATACTTCCATTCTGGCCCACAATCATGGTTCACTCTCTTCATAGCCTAGCTCACTCTAGGAGTGTATGAGCCTGGGTCAGTTCTAGAAAGTTCACCTTTGGCAGGACCCAATCCTAGGGACCTGTTCTGTGTCAAAACCTAAGAACTCAGTTTGATGGCTAATTGCCCTTACTAAAAAAAAACAAGGGTTTTTCAAACAGGGTGTTGGTTACACTAGCTCACTCCAGGAGTGAAGCAACCAAAATGGATCTTTCTTTCTGAGTGCACTTTGAGATTTATCAACCATGACGAGCCTTCCATCCCACAGACCTTGAAGTTATTACGGGATGGATTTGACAGAGGATCTAAGCCTAATAGCATCAGCATTACAGAGTTGCAGCAGCTCAAAGATTATCTAAAGTAAATTTCTGGCTTGAGACCTTGAATCTCTAGACTGGTTGCCCAGTGGTTCTTGGCTTAGTACTCAAATGGCTGGAGGCCATTTGAACCCCTAAACTCTGTGGAGTGGAGGTTTCTGACCCTTAAGATGTGAGGACTCAGAACTTCAAAAGGTATAAAAACCTATTAGTACTTCATGTGGGGAAGTTCCAAGGGAACTTTCTTTGTCAAGAAGGATTTGTGATTGTGTAATGAGGTGTACAATTCAGATTGTATTATCGAAATTGACAGTGAAATGAGCTGTGCACAGTCCGCCACTGCCCCCTTGTGGACAAGTGCTGACATGACTGCAGAGAGAAAAAAAACAGCTTTGATTGCTGCTCCCCTCCCCCAACAGCCATGTGCTGAGGAGGAGAGAGGGCGGGAGATTAGTACAGACACAGAGCTGAACAAGAGAACATCTGCCTGTGGATGTCTGTTGAAAGAGGGCTACTTTGCAACACCTTGCCGGAAAAATCACCCCGCAGAAGCCCCTGTGACTGATCCTGGGCCACTGGACTTTGGTGCTGTGACTCTGGCCGCTCTGCAAAACCTTGCCCGCCGTGCACCCAGAGTGCTTGTGCAGGGGCCGTGACCTACATAAGGGAGCCATTTGTGCTGCTGTGATCTCCCTTCTCCTGATCTGTGTGCCCTGAGACTGGGAGAGACAGACTGTTACCTGCAGAAGGAGACCAAAGAAGAGTGAGGAGATCCCAGGCCTGCTACGTGGGAGCGACACCTTCTTCTGTGATAGACTGGTACGTGATTTTAGGGAAAGTTAGGGAAAGATACCTTCATTGTTGTGTTTTCTTTTCTTGCTGCGTACCCGGAAGAAGTGAAGATTCAGAGACTCTAATATATACAAGTGCGCATAGAGTTCGGTTGACTGTGATATAAATATGTTTTACAGTAAAGAAATGTTATTATCGGTTAAACCTGAGTATGGGGATTCTGTTGAGAAAGATCATACACACACACCCGCGGCCTTACCACCGGTCGCTACATCTGGCGTAGTCGGCAGGATGTGTGATCAACAGAATCTCCTCCCGGTAGTAGCTTATAACCAGACTTATACTACGGCCTGCAGGTCCATATCCGGTGCCAGCACTCCGAGCAGTGACACGGAAGAATTGAAGCAGATAGTAGCAGAGTTGCAGAAACAGATACTACAGCTACAGCTCATGCTAGACCAACAGGAGGACAGGCAAGCGAGACAGCAACCCAGTCGGCCTATGGGAAGGTGCTGGACATGCGGCGACCCCCGCCATAGGGCAAACCGTTGTCCGCATCCTCCACCCGTGGTCCGATATACCAGAACCAGCAAGCCATGCCCCACAACAGCAGCCACCTTTAAACTAGACGCCCCAGCCAAAGCGGTTTGCTCAGCAGGGGAGATCAGGGAAAAGGGTGTGAAGAGACAGAGCCAGACCGATAAGCAAGTACTGGCCACTCGGGTCCAGGGGACGGTGAAGTGGTTTAATGTCCGCGATGGGTATGGCTTCATCAACAGGAATGACACAAAGGATGACGTGTTTGTACATCAGACTGCCATAAAGCGTAACAATCCTCGTAAGTGCCTCCGCAGCGTTGGTGATGGGGAGGTGGTACAGTTTGATGTTGTGAAGGGAGAGAGGGGTACAGAGGCCGCCGACGTCACCGGTCCTGGGGGTGTTCCCGTTAAAGGAAGCAGATTTGCCCCCAACCGGCGCCGCTACCGCCGGCGATCCTACTCTCCCCGGGTAGAAAATGTGATTGAGTTTATTGGAGATATTGTGAGCCCTGAACAAGGGAGCGAAGGTGAACGGGGGGATGACGGTTTCCCCCGACAGAGGTCCCTACTCCGCCGGAGAGCAATCCCTATGATATCAACGGCCATCACTGCCTTGGAGCCGATGGTTGTTGACAGGGACTGTCAACCTTTAAGTGGGGGGGTATGTAATGAGGTGTACAATTCAGATTGTATTATCGAAATTGACAGTGAAATGAGCTGTGCACAGTCCGCCACTGCCCCCTTGTGGACAAGTGCTGACATGACTGCAGAGAGAAAAAAAACAGCTTTGATTGCTGCTCCCCTCCCCCAACAGCCATGTGCTGAGGAGGAGAGAGGGCGGGAGATTAGTACAGACACAGAGCTGAACAAGAGAACATCTGCCTGTGGATGTCTGTTGAAAGAGGGCTACTTTGCAACACCTTGCCGGAAAAATCACCCCGCAGAAGCCCCTGTGACTGATCCTGGGCCACTGGACTTTGGTGCTGTGACTCTGGCCGCTCTGCAAAACCTTGCCCGCCGTGCACCCAGAGTGCTTGTGCAGGGGCCGTGACCTACATAAGGGAGCCATTTGTGCTGCTGTGATCTCCCTTCTCCTGATCTGTGTGCCCTGAGACTGGGAGAGACAGACTGTTACCTGCAGAAGGAGACCAAAGAAGAGTGAGGAGATCCCAGGTCTGCTACGTGGGAGCGACACCTTCTTCTGTGATAGACTGGTACGTGATTTTAGGGAAAGTTAGGGAAAGATACCTTCATTGTTGTGTTTTCTTTTCTTGCTGCGTACCCGGAAGAAGTGAAGATTCAGAGACTCTAATATATACAAGTGCGCATAGAGTTCGGTTGACTGTGATATAAATATGTTTTACAGTAAAGAAATGTTATTATCGGTTAAACCTGAGTATGGGGATTCTGTTGAGAAAGATCATACACACACACCCGCGGCCTTACCACCGGTCGCTACATCTGTATTAAGCTATGCTGCCAGAATTCCAACATTCCAGTTCACTTCTGCACATTCTGCTAGGTAAAACAAGAAAAAAAGGAGCGCCCATAGGCTGCACCATGGCCATTTAGGGGGTTAAAAGTATCGTCAAGCGGCGTCTCATATTTTGGGGTTGTGCACCCCTGCACAACCTCAGTTAAAACGTGTCTGCCAGAGATCAGCATGAATGCAGGGATTCCGGAACAGAGTGTTCTACAGCGTTTCCTGGTCTGGTCATGGGACCCGATCATGTGACCGCAGGGGGCGTTGTTTTCACCACGTCACTGCAGGTTCTTTTCTTTGATTGCAGGCTTGCTCAAAGCAGCTCCTACCGATCACCCACACAGAGGGACGTATGCATAAGAAATAGAAGATTGCAGGTTTTTAGGAGAGCTGAAGCAATAAAGAAGGTGGAATTGGGTTATAGTTTGAACTCACAAACCTTTTTATTAACTCCTTTGCAAGCCACAACGTGTTTCAATAGCCACTGCTATCTTCCTCAGGTTATTGTACCACCTGAGGAAGATAAAAGTGGCTATTGAAATGTGTTATGGCGTACCAAAGAGTTAATTGTGTCTTCAAACTGTAACCCAAGTCCACCTTGTTTATTGCATCAGTGCTCCAACAAACCCGCAATCTTCTATTTCCTATCCTCATTCTGCTAGGGCAGATTCAACAACCTGGGCAGAATGTCTCTATGGTCCACGTTGATAACTGTCTTTAAATACTACAGTTGAAGCATCCTCTGCTTCTTCTACATTTGCCAGATCTATTCTGGACTCTGTTTCAAACCCTCCCCAATAAATACTTTCTAATTCCCATATTGTGCTGCTGTGGACAAAGGGGAAGATTGGATTATAATGTTAATCTGTTTTCCCCTAGTCCATCAGCAGCACAAGGCTGCCACCCTAAAGAGTATTTCTGTTATTAGTGGCATGTTATTAAACTAGTGATCTCAGGGAGGCTCCCCCTTTATGTTGGGTGGAGGGACCTGCAAACTTATCAAAAATTCCGCTTTGTCCCACTGGCGCATAGGGGCATAGTAACCCCATATATACTGCTGATGGACTAGGGGAAAACAGATTAACAATAATCCAATCTTTTCCTTCCTAAACTCCTCACTGTAGGTCTACATAAATCTTAACTTTTCCTTGCTCATCTTACTATAACATGTTTACTACTGCCTAATAATCTCATTTCTTTAATAAAACATCACAATACTTTGCATAATTATGAAGTAATAGCATTATATAATACTGCACGATACCTACAATATAGTTTATGTTGCACAATGGTGCTTTTTAGAAGGGGTGTCCAGTATTATACAGCCCCTTTAATGGCAAGGAATATAGGATTCATTTGCTTTACCATCATAAAATGGGATTATCTGATATCTAATGGACTACCCAAGGAAATGTATAAGAACCAGAGGAGAGGGTTTACATATAAGGCGCCACTCCACTGCTGAAAACACTGGAGTGCTGCTTTAAGATCTCATAAGTGCAGTTCATATCAAGGGAGAACTATAACTCCCAGCATGTCCTGCAGATCCTTTGTCATGCTGGGAGTTATAGTTCACCACAGGAGTGGTAGAAAGCCTATATGTACAGCTCTTTATTGACACTAAGAATTCATTCTAAGGTTTTACACTCACATTAACTGCTGCTGTCACTGTGATCCATCATCCTGTAGTCATGGTATAGAACTTCTCTCTTAGTGCAGGACCTGAGATGAGGTAATGAAGAGTGCGGGCTGGAGCATTACTTGTAATGAAAAGGGGAGGGCTCTGGGCAGTCATGTGATGCTCCAGCCCGCCCTCCTTATTACAGGTCCTGCACTAAGAGAGAAGTTCTATACCATGGCTGCAGGATGATGGATCACAGTGACAGCAGCAGTTAATGTGAACACATGCTGGGCTCCAGAGGTATGCTGTCACCTCTGCCTGCTCTCCCCTGCACAGCGGTCATACAATTGCCTCCCCCATGCTCTCACTCTGCAGCTGCCCCCTCCCCACAGCCAGTCAAAGTACATTCGGACCATAAGACGCACCCCACACTTGCCTCCAGAATTTGGAGGTAAAAAGTGCGTCTTATGGTCCGAAAAAAACGGTTAGTAAACCGGAGTCACACTGGCGCATGGCATCCGATGCGAGACAATTGCATGGGATACATTAATGACGCTCGGATCTGCTGCGAGCGTGACCAAATGTCCCCTACTGTGATCCGATCCTATAATCAGATCACAAGTGCAGAGAGGAGAGAGCGATTAATCTCCCCATCTCTTTCATTGAAAGTCTTGGTATATATATCACACTGCACTCAGATGACATCAGATGTTTCATTCACATCCATAGACTCGTATGGGTGCGAGTGAGTCGAGACTCATTGACAATCACAGCATGCTGCGATTCTTTCTTCAGGACAAACGAGAAATAAATAACAGATGGTTACTGCGCCCATAGAATATCATTGTACTCATCCAATTTATACGCTCGCGTGCAAGAGCCCTTACTTTAATTGGACTCAAAAATTAGATACATCTAGCAGCAGTTCCATATTATATAGAGTTGCCTGTGTTTTCCAGGCCATATTTAAAGAAAAAAAATTCCAAAGAAACTATTTTGATAATTTGTCATTTGAGGCAGGAAAAAAAAAGATCATATAAAGTTCAGTGATACATGTGAGAAAGAAAAAGAATCAGAATATAGAAATAAAAGAAAATCAAATATAGGTCATTGATAGATGTGATAATAAAAAGATAAAAAGGAAGAAACAGAATACATGGATTTCTGCTGCTACAGCTGGTTATTCAGTCCTATACTGTCCCCTGGTGTCCAATATAGAGATCTCACAGTTCCCCAAACACCAAACTTCAGAAATGGATTGTTCACATTATGAAACCCTTTTTTAAAGTTTTGCTTCTGCATTGTGGTAAAATTGCAAAAAAAAAAAACAATTGAGAGCCATCTGCCTGATGAAGAGACCTGGGTGTTCTGGAAAGCTTGCTATTAAGGCTGGCTTCACATTAGCGTTCCCCTCCGCAGGGTTCTGCGGAGGGGAATCGCTATGTGTGCACAGCGGCCGCCAGCTCCTATCTTTATAATGGGAGCGCACGGTGCTGTGCTTGACTGCGCATGATCGTGCGCACCCATTCACTCCCATATGTGATCTGTGCGTAGGCGGATGCCTGCGCACAAATCACACAGTCTCGTCCGCACCAGGGACGCGACATGTTGCATTCCTGGTGCAGACGAGAGTGTGTGATCTGTGCGCAGGCATCCGCCTGCGCACATATCACATATGGGAGTGAATGGGTGCGGATGGTCATGCGCAGTCAAGCGCAGCACCGTGCGCTCCCATTATAAAGATAGGAGCTGGCGGCCGCTGCGCACACATGGCGATTCCCCTCTGCAGAACGCTGCGGAGGGGAACGCTAATGTGAAGCCAGCCTTACTTCTATCTTTTCAGGGGGCCATTAAAAGGTATCAACCACTCAGGGCTCTCCATTAAAAAAAGTGTTTGCTATCTACTGGCTATCATGGTACAAAAATATATTTTACCTGCAAACAAAAAAAAAAAAACATTTTGCACAGCCAAGGTGTTGTGCTGAAACCCTAGGCACAAGGGACATGGGTTATTTTGGGTGGATGCGTTATTCACTTCAGATGTTTCCAACTCAGGTTGCCTACTGTCTGATGGATGGTGGAGGAACCCCAGATCTATGCGGTACACATTGAAGAACGCAGTCCACTGTATAAAAATAAAACTTTCTTTATTAACGAACTGGTTGAGAACTAAATACCAGAGGTAACGGATACTTATATAAGTATATGGTGGGGAAAAAAAAAACCTGCCATTGTTTTTTGGGGAATATTTTTAGGTCATTCATTGTACACAAAAAAAAAAATGACCCCCAAAACATAATCCTTAACATTAGTAGGATTATGGAAATACCAAAACTTTATCATTTTCATTTTTACTTTTAGTGGCTTACAAAAAAATCTGAATTTTGACCTTTTTTGAGCAAATTTTGACCTTAAAGGGGAACTCCAGAAGGATAACAAAAAGTGTGCATGGTCCCTGCACCCCTATCCTGTAAGGCTGAGCTGCCTACTATGCTTGCATAATGTTTAGAACTAATATAAATCACTTATTTACTAACTGCTCCTCACCCATCACCCTTCCCGTATGGGACAATACGTCATGCCTGATTTTGCAGCTGTCCTCCCTCCCTCTTCAGTCAGCTTCATCACATTCAATAACAGATGGTTCCCCATTCAATCACATGGGCTTGACATCACAGAAGGTCCCATTTTGTGGCATTCTCCGCAGAGAAGAGGTGTGGTCACACCTCCTGCTCTCTGTACTTTATTAGTGTTATTTATTTATATAGCACCATTAATTCCATGGTGCTTTACATGAGAAGGGGCTATATACAAAATTATAGATCTGGTTTACAGTAAACAAATTAACAATGACAGACTGATACAGAGGGGAGAGGACCCTGCCCTTGCGGTCTTACATTCTACAGGGCAATGGGGAGGAAACAGTAGGTCAGGGTTGCAGCAGATCTGGTGGTGGAGAGGTGGTAGCTCCGGAGGCGGTGGGGCTGCGGCTCGGTCATTTCAGGCTGTAAGCTTTCCTGAAGAGATAGGTTTTCAAGTTCCGTCTGAAGGATCCAAGTGTGGTGGATAATCTGACGTGTTGGGGCGTAGAATTCTAGAGGATGGAAATATTCGGGAGAAATCTTGGAGGCGGTTGTGTGAGGAACGGATAAATGTGGAGGAAAGGAGGTGGTCTTGGGAGGATCGAAGGTTGCATGAGGGAAGATAGTGGGAGATTAGTTCAGAGATATAGGGAGACAACAGGTCGTGGACAACTTTGTAGGTCAGTGTTAGTAACTTGAACTGGATTCGTTGGGGAATTGGGAGACAGTGGAGGGATTTGCAGAGGGGAGAAACAGGTGAGTAGCGAGGAGAGAGGTGGATTAGTTGGGCAGCAGAGTTGAGGACAGACTGTAGAGGTGCAAGAGTGGTAGCAGGGAGGCCGCAGAGGAGAATGTTGCAGTATTCAGCAAAACAGATAGATGGCAGCACTCACCAGTCTCCAGGATCAATCCTTTATTTTAGATAAGTACCATTAAAACCGCATAAATGCATGTTCAGGGGTGCAGGGGGGAGGATGGATATTCCCCTAAAAAAAGCAACGGGCCGTTTCACGCCGCCCTCGGGCACTTCTCCAGGCTATGACATATGCCTGGAGAAGCGCCGAGAGCGGCGTGAAACGGCCCGTTGTTTTTTTAGGGGAATATCCATCCTCACCCCTGAACATGCATTTATGCTGTTTTAATGGTATTCATCTAAAATAAAGGATTCATCCTGGAGACCGGTGAGTGCTGCCATCTATCTGTTTTGCCGAATATCACAAGATACACTCTGTAACCTGGAAGTGCACCACACGTGACTAGGACGCTGACAGGAGTCAGAGGTAAATCAGCAGCAGCAGTGTGAGCTCCAGCTGGAGCAAGGCCTGCAGAGAGGAGACTGAGGACAGTGAGCGGTGCCCGGCATCTACATAAAGTGAATGTTGCAGTAGTCAAGGCTGGAGATGATGAGGGCATGTACAAGAATTTTAGTAGATTGAGGGCAGAGGAAAGGATGGATTCTGGAAATATTCTTGAGCTGGAGGCGACAGGAGGTGGCGAGAGTTTCGATGTGTGGTTTGACAGATAGGGCAGAATCAAGAGTTACTCCAAGGCAGCGAATTTGAGGAGTGGGAGAGAGCATGATGCCATTTACCATAATAGATAGATCAGGTGGTGAAGATGAAAGATGGGATGGAGGAAAGATGATGAGTTCGGTTTTGTCTACGTTGAGTTTTATGTAGCAAGAGAAGAAGGAGGATATGGCTGACAGACACTCCGGGATTCTGGATAGCAGAGAGTTGACATCTGGGCCAGAGAGGTAGATTTAAGTGTCATCAGCGTACAGGTGATACTGGAAGCCATGGGACTGTATGAGTTGTCCTAGGCCAAGGGTATAGATCGATAAAAGTAGAGGCCCCAGGACATAGCCTTGTGGGACTCCAACAGAGAGAGGGCGTGATGAGGAGGAAGTGTGGGAGTGGGAAACGCAAAATGTGCGGTACAGCAGACATCAACTCAGTGCAGAACCTTATGTGACATCACACCCACGTGATTGAGGAAGCGTCTGTTATTGGACGCAGTGAAGCGGATTGCGGAGGGAGGGGGTAGAGCTGCTCAATCAGGTGTGACATATTATCGCATACAGGAGGGGTGGCGGGTAAAGAGCAGTTAGTGAACAAGTGATTGATATGAGTTCTAAACATTATACAAGTATAATAGGCAGCTCAGCATAATAGTATAGGAGTGCAGGGACCATACAAAAAAATGTTCTCACAAGAGTTCCCCTTTAATAATCCAACAAAATTTTAGAATTCTGACCAAAGTCACTGTATTTATATAATTCACTTGTGGCATCTCTCATCCACTTCCACCCAGATCACCTCTTATCATGCGCATGAGTAAGTGCACATATGCAGGGCCAGAGTCAGGGATAATGGAGTTGCTCTACCAGTCCACATGGCTAATTTGCATGTGCATGCAAATTAGCAATGTGTTGATGCTAATCAGGGCTGGCTTCAGCACAATGTGAAGGACTCTGTGCTCTTTGTATGACTGACCCTGAAAGGGGGACCCTGTGGTTTTCTCACCTCACCCACTGGTGCTGACTGACACCCAGCTGCTGTCTCCTACATGTCGACTTACATTGACCTCATTCACCACCCGGATATAGAGACACAGATCTGCAGCCGGCTAACTCATAAGCTGTCAGCAATCTGAGGCTGTGCTCATTGTACAGCCGGAAGGTAAGAGAGAGCGGCTGGGTGTCACACAGGGGTCCCCTGATGAAGGGCAGGGACACAGACAGAGCACACAGGGGCCCCCTAACAGGCTGACAATGTAATGGAGGGGTCATACATAGTACACAGGGGCCCCCTGTCAGAAGGTGGACAGAGATAGTGCAGGGTGAGAAACAGAGCACCCAAGGGCCCCCTGTCAGGGGGAACAGAATGCACAGGGTCCCCTGTCAAGGAGGTACAGAGCACACAAGGGCCCCCTGGTCAGGGGGAACAGATCACACAGGGGCCACCTATCAAGGTAGGTAAAGGCAGCACACAGTGGCCCCCTGTTGGGGGAGGGAAGGACAAGGAGTAAACAGGGGCCCCATGTTGGGGGAGAAGAGACACACCACACAGGGGAGTAGAAACACAGTCCTCAGGGAGGAGAGTGCACAGGTTGGGTGAGACAATGCACAGAGTAAAGTGCACAGGGTGGGAGAGTGCACCGGGGATGAGAGTGCACAGGGGGAGACATACAGCACACTGGGGGGAATGAGAAAGCCCAATGTCTCTCTCGCTCTCTGTATATATAAAGGCTGCAGCCTCTATATACTTACAAAAATGCGCTGTCCCATCCGTCATCATCTTCGGTGTCAGCTTGCCTGCATATCACACGCTTGTGGCAGGCATATTTACACACTCAAGTGATGGATGTGCAAATATGGCGCCGCTGGCGATACTGGCCCCTTGTACAATACCACCAAAAGTGCCGCTAACACTTGAAAACGATGACACACAAAACTGAAGCTGGGAAATAACTGTATGCAGCCCGTCACACACACCGCTGAATAAGGAACTGCATCAGCGCGCACCCGGTGAAAGTTCCTGAGACCACCGCCATCTTTGGACAACTTGGTGTCCAAAGATGGTAGGGGCCTCAGTGACTGCGCTTGTGTGTGCCTGGGTTTTGAATAAAAAGAAAAAAAGGAGAATAACTTCCGTATAAGGAGTGCACACCGGTATAATATGCAAAGTTAAGTTTATTTTCCAAAATTTAAATAAACATGAACCCAGTGCTATAAAAACATTTAAAAGCAAGGAGTCCAGTCAATCTTACAACTTGTAGTATCACATTAGCAGTAGAGGATGTAGCCTCAATCTGTGTCAAATCAGGGATTATTCACATAAGGTAATATGGTACCAAATACAGCCTAATTAAACAGCCCCTACATGTAACAAACATTTAAAGCAATGTTTTAGTAATAAAGGAGGGGGCAGGAGGAACAAACAACCTGGGGTAGCAATTTTTGCAATAAAGCCTATGTAATAAGTACTGAAACACGGATGGTATAGTTCCTAAAATAAATAAACCATGTGACATCAGGTAAATATAAAGTATTATACAGGGTCTTGAGGTGGTTCTTATTTACATTCAGAATTGTCTATGACAATATGAAAGAGCTCCAAGTATTTTGTCAATGCAAGGGTCAAAATGAGAGTCAGAAAAGCACTAACACAATAATAGGGAACCTTTCTCTGGTAGCAAGACCAGAATTACACATCACCTCCAATGCCAAGGTAATTTCAAACATACAGACATACAAGTGTTTAAGGCACAAAGCACCCAGGTATAACCACAGGGATGGTAACCCTATGGCAAGCAACACGGTACCAAAGCCTTGCCTAGTCTGATGCAGACGTGTCTGATGCGAAAGTGTCGGATCTAAAGTGTCTAGATATGAAATAGACCTGAAATTGACAGGAATTGACTGGGATAGACTGGAAGGTACTGACAGATAGCCACTCAAACAATGTCTATTAATCTATTCTCTACTAATCACTACCATGTCTTTAACTTCACTGTTTGTGTTTCTATGTGCCATCACCACCAACTTGTATCACCCTATCCCCCCTCCATCACCACTCATTCACATCAGCCCCTCTCTCCTGCCCTACCCTATGTACAGCTCCCATGCCATCTTCAGTTTACTGAGGATTCTCAGCCCACCATATTCTAACATTTGTCATAATAAACCAAGTCCTACATCTAAAAACTAGCTGCTCTTCCTCTTTTTGCTGCTGCACCTGTCAGTTGATATCTCCCCCAACCCTGGTCCGCCCTCTAACTTCAACCCCTCTCACACCACACATAAAAACCCCACTAACCTTATTACCATCACTTGCGCTCCTTCATCTTCCTCTTTTAACTGCGCTCTGTGGAATCCACGATCTGTATGCAACAAACTTCCCTTCATTCACAATTACTTCCTTACCAACTCTCTTAACCTGCTGGCCCTTACAGAAACCTGGATCCAGGATTCAGACACTGCTTCCCCTGCTGCTATCTCTCACGGCGGCCTACATTTCTCTCATTCCCCTAGACCTGGGAACAGACATGGTGGTGGAGTTGGCCTCCTCCTGTCCCCGCAATGTACTTTCCAGGTCATTCCTCCAGCCCCATCACTATCATTCCCTTCTTTTGAGGTCCATACCATTAGGCTATTCCATCCCCTCCCCGTCAAAGTAGCAGTGGTATACCGCCCCCCAGGGTCACCCACCCAGTTCCTCGACCATTTCTCCGTGTGGCTCCCGCATTTCATGTCCTCAGATTTACCAACCCTTATTCTGGGAGACTTTAACATTCCCATAAACAGCCCCATCTCCCCATCTGCATCCCAGCTCCTATCTCTAACCACCTCTCTTGGACTCTCACAGCTCTCAACCTCTGAGACGCACAAAGACGGTAACACCCTTGACTTGGTCTTTACCCGGCTCTGCTCATCCTCCTCCTTAGATAACTCACCTCTTCTCTCCGACCACAACATTCTCTCCTTCTCACTCACTAACCCACGGCCACCACAGCCCAATCCTACCTATCACACATCCAGAAATCTACAGGCCATTAACCCTCATGCACTCACAGACTCCCTCGTCTCATCTCTGTTCCCAATCTCTTCAATCTCCTGTCCAGATCAGGCAGTAAATCCCTACAATGACACTCTCAGAAGCTCACTGGACCAAGTAGCGCCCCTCACCTTCAGAACCTCCAAACAGAGAACAAAACAGCTTTTTGGCTCACATCACAAACTCGATTCCTCCAGCGATGCTCTAGGAGTGCTGAACGTCTATGGAGGAAAACTCGCTCACCAGGAGACTTTATCCACTATAAATTCATGCTCAAAACTTACAACTCTGCCCTTCACCTTGCCAAACAGACCTACTTCACCACCCTGGTCTCCTCACTATCCAACAATCCAAAAAACTCTGACACCTTTCACTCTCTCCTCAGTCCTAAAGTGCAGGCCCCCATCACTGGCCTCTGTGCTGATGGCCTGGCTTCTTACTTAATGAAGAAAATAGACAACATCTGCCAGGAAATCAGCTCTCAGCCTCCAAGCGCTGCCACCCCCATTCTTTCCCACATCTCCTCCGGTTCACTCTCCACATTTGACCTAGTCACAGAAGAAGTCTCCAGGCTCCTCTCTTCCTCTCGTCCCCACCACATGCACTACTGACCCCATACCCTCACACTTGCACCAGTCCCTCTCTCCAGTCGTCACCACTCATCTAACCAAAATCTTCAATCTCTCCCTCTCTTCTGGCATCTTCCCCTCCTCCTTCAAACACTCGATCATTACTCCATTATTAAAGAAAACCACTCTCGACCCATCCTGCACAAATAACTACAGACCAGTCTCCAATCTCCTCTTCATCTCTAAACTCCTGGAGCGCCTGGTCTACTCCCGCCTTACCCGTTACCCCTCTGCTCACTCTCTTCTAGATCCATTACAGTCTGGTTTCCAACCCCTTCACTCTACAGAAACTGCTCTCAAAGTGACCAATGACCTTCTGACAGTAAAACGTAATGGTGACCACTCTCTGCTTATTCTCCTTGACCTCTCTGCAGCTTTTGACACTGTCGACCATTAGCTCCTACTCTCTATGCTGCACTCCATTAGCATAAAGGACACCGCTCTCTCCTGGCTCTCCTCCTATCTTTCTGACCGCTCTTTCAGTGTATCTTTTGCTGGCTCCACTTCTTCCCCTCTTCCTCTCACTATTGGAGTCCCTCAGGGTTCAGTCCTTGATGACACACAACTATACACTTCAGCCCCTGACCTTACCCCTGCGGTATTAAAGAACACCAATGACTGTCTAGCTACAGTTTTCAATATCATGTCCGCTCTCCATTTGAAACTAAACCTTTCCAAAACTGAACTTCTTCTGCTCCCCCCATCCACTAACTTCCCTAAATCAGACATCTCTCAGTTTGCGGCACCATTAAAACGCCTAGGCAGCAGGCTCGCTGTCTGGGTGTTATGTTTGACACCGATCTCTCCTTCTCCTCCCACACACAATCTCTCGTCCGCGCCTGTCGCTTACACCTGAAGAATATATCTAGAGTCCGCCCCTTTGTCACCATGGAAACAACAAAAACACTCACTGTGGCCCTAATCCATTCCCGCCTTGACTATTGCAATTCTCTATTAAGTGGCCTCCCCCTCACCAGACTTTCTACTCTCCAGTCCATCCTTAATGCAGATGCAGCAGCCAGGATCACCCATCTGGCCAGTCGTTACTCCGATGCCTCTGCTCTGTGCCAGTCATTGCACTGGCTGCCAGTACACTACAGGATCAAATTCAAATTGCTTGTTCTCACCCACAAAGCTCTTCACAGTGCAGCACCCCCCTACATCTCCTCCCTTATCTCTGTATCACCCCACCCGTTCTCTACGTTCTTCAAATGACCTTCGACTAACATCTGCACTAATCCGATCCTCTCACTCCCGGCTCCAAGATTTCTCCAGAGCTGCACCGATCCTCTGGAATGCTTTACCCCAAGAAATCAGGACTATTCACAACTTGCATGGCTTCAGACGATCCCTAAAAACACATCTTTTTAAGGCGGCCTATCATACTCCCTAATAGAAGTCCTTTGCACTTTAGATAGTGAATGGGCTATCTCTCTTGACATTACTCTTCTACAAACTCCACCAAACAAAAAAGGTCTACACAGATTGTCTGGTCACCATTCATGTAAGCTTATTTCTATCCCCCATTTCCTCAAGATGCCTGGACCATGAGTGCAATAAGCCCCTGTACCTTGTGCAACCCCTATACCGTTGTAGATTGTAAGCTCTTTTGAGCAGGGTCACCTTCATTTCTTGCTTTATTTATTGTATTTTCTTTTTTACATTGATTCTATGCCTACTGTTTTGTATCCAATTATTGTACTGTATTTGTGCTCTACTGTAATTACTTACTGTATTATATTTTCTGTACTCTAACCCCTACATTGTTAAGCACTGCGGAATATGGTGGCGCTATATAAATAAAGCTTTACTATTATTATTACCAATGATCCCTTTACAATCGGGGAAGGATGCCCCCAAGTCAGTGGAGTGTAGGAAAGAGTTTTGCAAAGGCAGTTCCTCATGTGGCCACCATCTTTGGACCTCACAGGGGGGAGACAGCACAGAGCGAGGAGAGCACACAAGTGGGGGCACAGAGTGTGCAAAATGGGGAACACAAAACGCGCACAAGGGGGGGGAAGAGACCGCAAAAAGTAATGTATGTTCAAATATTGCACCCACTGGTGGTACTGGTACATTGCGCAGTACTACCAGCAGTGCCATCATCACCCAAAACCACTGCCACCTAAAACTCCTGCTGCTAACACATGTATGCACAGGTGCACTTACTCAGGTGGCTGCCATCTTTGGACACCTGGGAATACAAAGATGACAGCGGCGTGACCAGGGTGCCGTGTGGGAATACGCACTTACGCTGCCACCATGTTTTGACACCACAGGGGGAGAGAGCACAAGGGGGAGAGACATAGCACAGGGGAGCGAGAATGTACAAGGGGCACAGAGAGCGCACTGGGGGAAAACAGCTCAGAGGAGAGGAGATAGCACAGTGGGGAGAGTACACAGGGAAGACAGCTCAAATATGAGAGCACAGAGGGGAGAAGACCACACAGGGAGGAGAGAAGCAGACAGGGGAAAGAGTGCACGGGGGAAGACACAACCACCGCGCCCAGCACCACAGAGCCCGCCCCCAGTGATCTTACAACCCTCCCGATGTGATAGCATCAGGCCCACATCTATTGAGGTAACAACTCTGGAATGCGTCAACAGATTCCAGTGATTCTAAGAACCATTTTTTTCTGACATATTGTACTTTTAGAATGGTACTTTTTGCATTTATTTGTGAAAAAAAGCAACAATTGGGTGAAAACTTTGAAAAGGTTGCAATTTTCAAACCTTGAATTATTATGCCCTTAATCAGAGAGCTATTTCACACAAAATCATGAATAAATAACAATTCCCACGTGTTTACTTTACATCACCACCATTTTTGAAATTTACGGTATATTTGTTTTTTTGTTAGGAAGTTAGAGGACTTAAAAGTGTCAGCAATTTCTCATTTTTACAAAAAAATTAACAAAATGATTTTTTTAGGGACCACATCACATATGAAGTGATTTTCATAGGCCTTTGTGACAGAAAATGCCCAGAAGGGACACTATTCTAAAATCTGCCCACCTCTGACTACCCAGAACCACATTCAAGAAGATTGTTAACCCTTCAAGTGCTTCACAGGAATGAATGCAAAGTGTATTTACAAGGGATAGCATGTCAAACAAAAGACCTCAAAATTTTTTTTTTCCAGTTTCTTCTCAGCGAGCTGATACAGAACATGGGTCAGAATCTTCTGTTTCGACAAGCAGGAGGGTTTGGAAGGGAAGGAGCAATATTTGAATTTTGGAACACATATTTGGCTGAAATAGGTTGTGGGCACGTCATATCTGCACGGCCCTTAAGGTGCCAAGAAAGCAAACCACAAAATAAATAAATAAAAAAAAACATATCCCATTTTGGAAACTACACCCCTCAAAGATTTTATCCAGGGGTATAGTAAGCATTTTGAAGATCCTCTGTCACTGGAAATGTGATTCTGAGATCCTGCCTCCTACTTTATTGGTGTCCTTATTTATCCAGATTAAAACGGTTTGGTTGAGGATGTTTCAGCCTTTTCCTTCCCTAGGACTGTTCTATCATCCCATTTTCCGTTCGGCACACTATGGAAGGAGCATGGCTTTGCGGTTCTTTTTCTCCTGAAGATTAGGAGTGCAGGAAGGGACTTCTTTTTGTCTGAAGTTTTCTCAAGCGGACTGTCTGGCGTTGGACAAAATAATCTCTTTCAAAGGGGATCAGGCAGCATTTAGGCTGTAAGCCCACTACGTTTACTTTTTGTGCTGCATTTGTGCACATACAAGCGCAGTATAAAAACGCAGCACAAATAAAGTGACGCACACAATTTCTCACCCTCTGACGAGCCCATGAAGACCGGTAAGGTCTTCTTCCTGGGCAGAGGGATCTGTGGATTTCGGCCAATCAAAGGCTGGCCATGTGACAGGTTGAGTCACATAACCAGTCACATGGGGCGGCGCAGGTCCTCAAGTAACTTAGCTTCTCCCGATGCCTGAAATTAAGAGATCACCGGTGATCGCTGGGGATGGTGAGTATTGGTGCATTTTTTGTTTTGGAAATCGCAGGAAAAGAGCACTAGAAATGGACTGTGAGAATACCTATCTGTTTGTGGTGCTTTTTTCTGGGAGTTAGAATGGAGTTGTGCTGTTTCAATCCTGTTTTATAGTTTAATCTTGTATTGATGCTTGTCTCTGCTGCCACCTGCTGGCCAGACCTTTCAATTCTTTCTGCCTTTCCTTGTCCAGCCTATGGGGGTGTGGCTCCTGCAAGTGCTGTTTGTCTCTTCCTGTTTTGCCCAGTCATTAGGAGACATCTTTACTGCAGAGAGTTCGATCCTCATGGAGCTAGAGAAGCAAAGTTTTTGACCCACAAGTAGCGACTGCAGAGACAAGCTTCATACAAGATTTCAATGCCATGTTTTGGATCTTTCATCTACGGAATAAACCAGCATTGTTTTCACCCTAACGTGTGTACGCTTATCTGAGACGCTGCTCCGGGTCCTGTCTGCCCCTCTTACTGGAAGTACAAAGGTAAGAAAGAACTCTCACCCAATTATACAACCAGCATGCCTTTATCGCCTTTAAGTGGGAACAGAATAGTCAAAAACTCTGCTTGAAGGCTCCCAGCAGTCAAAAACTCTGCTTGAAGGCTCCCAACAGTCAAAAAACTCTGCTTAAAAGCTCCCAGCAGTCAAAAACTCTGCTTGAAGGCTCCCAGCAGTCAAAAACTCTGCTTGAAGGCTCCCAGTAGTCAAAAACTTTGTTTGAAGGCTCCCAATAGTCAAAAACTTTGGTTGAAAGCTCCTAGCAGCTAGAAAACTGCCTTATAGCCCAACATCCAGCTATAGTTCTCCATGTGCCCTGTCCCTCTGTGCATTAATCTGCCCAGCAACAAGCCTTGTGTATCTGTCTGCCTGCAGCAGTGCACGTCTGGACAAGCCTGGAGGAAGCTCTCCCACATCTTGTATCAGCTCTGCCTGTACTGTTATAAAGAACTGTTTTTATGCACCTGCGGTTTCCTTCTGGCCACATCGCTTCCATAAGCCTGCAGTACACTATACCTCATTACTGCACATCGGCGAGCTGCGAACCCCAAGTTTCGTCAAAGCCACCTTGGGAATCCCATCCGGGAGTTCCCGCAGAGCGATTTTCGGACCCCGATTCAAAAGTTGAGTTTTTTAAAGAGACAGTACACCTTTATTCAAAATGGCCGAAAAGGACCTCGGACAGGCTCCCACTGCTGAAACAGAGCAAATACAACCTGATACCGTCCACGATGAAGCCCAGGAGGCAGACCCCGCGTCTCAAGCAGACCAAGTTACCCGACCAAAACGTTCTTCCAAACCAACGGTAAAGGCAATTGAAAACTATCACGCCATGAAAGATGAGCTAAGTGAACGCCTGGAAGAAGAGTGGGAACGCGTCGCCTCTTACATGTCGAGACTTGAACCCTCGTCAGGCGACGCCGCAAGCTTACAATCTGTTATGGAATGGCTGAACGCTGCCCATGAAGGATACAAGAGACTGTCAACAAGGTACATTGCCCTTCTAAAAGACTTTAATTCTGATGAATCCCTTTCAGACCTCAGTAAGGCGCTAGAGACGGACAAAGGGAGAGATGCCAAGGTCCGACACGCCATAAACAAGGCCGAACACCGTATCTCTCACCTGCAAGAAACCAGATCACACCGATCGAGCTCATCTAAACGTTCCTCTTGGGCATCCAGGTCATCATCCTCAAGAAGTTCAACCATGAGCGACAGGATATTAGAGGCCCGCATAATAGCAGAGGAATTCAGGGTGAGACGTTCTTTCACTCAGAGAGAAGCAGAAGAAAAAAGGACAGAAGCAAGGGCAGAGGCAAAAAGGGCAGAAGCCGAGGTGGAAGCAAAAAGGGCGGAAGCAGAGGCTAAAAGGGCGGAAGCGGAGATGGAAGCAAAAAGGGCAGAAGCAGAGGCTAAAAGGGCGGAAGCGGAGATGGAAGCAAAAAGGACCGAAGCAGAAGCGGAGGCTCGAATACAGATCCTTCGGTCACAGATGGAAGAGGAGGTTGCGCTAGCTAAAGTAAGACTACTCGAGCAGGCATTGATCCAAGGTCTTGATCCAGCTAACTCGCCACCACTGGAAACGGATGATCCAGTCGATCTCACCAGAGACTATGTGCTAAACCGGGTACCTGTAGCGACCCCGGTCTACAGTACCGTCCAAGTCGACGACACCAAAACCCCCAACATACTTCTAAAGGTGCCAGTACCCTCGAAGGCGCCCGAGCTAATTAACGACAGTCGCCGAGAGATACCCTCTCAAACACAGTCACCACCACAAGATGGCAACCCAGCGTTTCCTGGCCCACCTTCACAGCTCAAGCGGTATTCGTCAGATTCTTCAAGGGCTAAACCACAGCTCAACCCTGCAGCAGCATCATTCTACCCGGAAACAGCTCATCCATTCACGCCAGGCGGCCCATACGCCCCAGGGGCATCACGAGTCGTCGTGGCAACAAGTGGTGAGAAGTCGGACATGTCCGAGTTTGCCAGGTTCATGGTGAGCAGAGAGCTAATCAGTACTAGTCTCGTGAATTTCGATGATCGTGCAGAGAACTACAGGGCCTGGAAAGCAACCTTCAAGGCAGCCATCGCCAATCTCAACCTAACCGAAGAACAGGAACTCGACCTCCTGATCAAGTGGTTGGGCCCAGGCTCTTCAAGCCGTATCAAGAGCCTCAGAACCGTCTATGTAGGACAAGCAGAAGCAGGTCTTATCGCCGCATGGCAAAGGCTAGAACGCACCTTTGGCAGCACGGAAGCAATAGAGAAAGCCCTATTCAAGAGACTGCAGGATTTCTCAAAGATCAACCTTAAAGAAGTCCACAAGCTCCAAGACCTAAAGGATCTGCTCATGGAGCTGGAGCTCGCCAAAAGAGACCCTCGTCTGTCCGGGCTGTGCTATCTGGATTCAGCCCATGGAGTAAACCCAATCGTGGTGAAGCTGCCATACAGTCTGCAGGAGAAATGGGCAACGTCAGTCTCAAGGTACAAAAGAGTGAACGACGTCACCTTTCCCCCATTTATCCACTTCTGCAGATTCATTCACGACCAGGCCCAGATGAGGAATGACCCCAGCCTCGACTTCAGAGTATCCAACACTTCGGCAGCTGCAGCAACTCCAGCATCAAGGTATGAAAGTGCTATACAAAAACCCAGAGACACTAAGAGAGCTGTGAGTGTTAGAAAGACCGAACTACCATCACCCGCAGCGCCCACAGACGAACAGAACACGGTCTCACCACGAGATAAGTCTTTCAATCGTGAATGTCCCATCCATAAAAAACCACACTCACTGACCAAGTGCAAGGGGTTTAGATCCAAAACCTTACAGGAGCGCAAGAAGATCCTCACTGAGCTTGGGATTTGCTTCAGATGCTGCGCATCACTTGAGCACATGGCCAAGGACTGTAAATCCACAGTCAAGTGTGGGGAGTGTCACAGTGAAAAGCACGTTTCAGCCATGCATCCTACCCGGCTAGCTAGAGACATACCGGCTACAGTCACTACCGTTCCCGCTCCAAGTCATGGCGGGGAGCCACAGAATCAGACTGACACCGCCACAACTGTTTCCTGCTCATGCTCAGAGGTATGTGGAGAGGGCCGAATGGAGAAATGTTGTGCCCGAATATGCCTCATCAAGGTTTATCCCGAGGGACGCCCAGAAAAGGCAATGAAGGTGTATGTCATCATAGACGACCAAAGCAACCGGTCCCTGGCAGGAACCAAATTCTTTGAAGCCTTCGGAATTAGTGGACCATCAGAACCCTACACCTTGAACACCTGCTCAGGCCGCATAGAGACTAACGGCAGAAGAGCCCGGGGATTCATTGCTTCTCCTATCAATGGGAAGACTGAAATACCTCTACCAACGCTCGTTGAATGTGACCAAATACCCAGCCACAGGAGTGAAATTCCTACCCCAGAAGCTGCACTTCATCAACCACACCTGAAACACCTCGCGAGCGTTATCCCACCTATAGACAACAACGCGGAGATTCTACTCCTGCTCGGCAGAGACAACCTGAGGGTACACAAGGTGCGACAACAGTGCAACGGACCTGACTATGCACCATACGCCCAGAGACTAGACTTGGGATGGGTAGTCATAGGAAATGTGTGTGTTGATCGATCAGAAATCGACTCCTTCAGGACCTACGTGCACGGAGATGGGCGCACAACCTGCCTAAGACCATGTCCTCATCACTATGAAGTGAAGGAGAAGCCCCCAGACTCAATACAGCTACCCGACGTCGCTTCTTCCCTGTGTACCGACAACTTAGGAAGATCAGTCTTTCACGCAACCTATGGTCTCCGAAGAACCGCGTCAGAGGGAGAGTCCGAGTATGGCACAGACGCGAGAGACTTTGTTGAAAAAGACTTTTACGTAGATGATGAGCTCAAATCACTACCCACCGAGGAAGCAGCCATTGATTTGCTCAAAAGGACCCAAGGTCCAGAGTTCCTGCTGAGACAGTCGGAGGAAGCAGTCCAGGAAAACTTCAGCATCCTAGATCCAGATAACGATCCAGATGTCCGAACTGAAGTCAACACCCTGGCCACCAGTGCAGAGGAAGCTTCCAACCTCGGCTGCCAACGTTTTGAACGTTTCTCCAGCTGGACAAGACTCGTCCGGACTGTCACCAGGTTAGTGCACATCGCCAGATGCTATTGTACAGACCTAAAAAACAGAGACTGTCATCGCTGGCATGTGTGCCACAAACCCCTTTCTGCTGAGGACATCTCCCATGGTGAGTCCCTCATAATACGCCACCTCCAACAGAGCGAATTCGCCACCGAATGGAACTGTTTACACAACAAACAGCAGATTCCACCAAGAAGCCCTCTCGCCAATTTAAACCCGATTATGGACAGTTTTGGCTTACTTAGAGTCGGCGGTCGTTTAAATCAGGCTCGTTTCGGAGTCGCAGAACAAAATCCTCTCATCATTCCCAACAAACACCACGTTACAGTCTTGCTGATCCGACATCACCATGAAAGCACTGTACACCAAGGCAGGCAGATCACAGAGGGCGCCGTACGGTCGGCAGGTCTTTGGATCATTGGAATGAAGAGACGTGTAGCACAAATACTCCATGATTGTGTGCATTGTCGCAAAACGAGAGGAAAGCAACTGTGCCAACAAATGGCTGATCTGCCTGCAGACAGACTTTCTACGGAACCACCTTTCACCTACGTGGGCCTAGACGTGTTCGGACCATGGATGGTATCCTCACGCTGAACGCGTAGCAGCCCAGCAGACAGTAAGCGGTGGGCTGTGCTATTCACCTGCATGAGTGTTCGAGCCGTTCACATTGAGGTGTTAGAATCCATGGATACTTCCTGCCTGATCAATGCCTTAAGGAGGTTCTTTGCCATTAGAGGACCAGTAAAGCAGCTGAGGTCCGACCGTGGCAGCAACTTCGTCGGTGCATGTAGAGAGCTGAACATCGACACCAAGCCAATCCAAGACCAGCTAGCAGACAAGGGTTGCACCTGGATCTTCAATTCTCCTCACAGTTCTCACATGGGAGGCTTCTGGGAGAGGATGATCGGGATCTCACGCAACATCCTGAACTCCATGCTAAAGGACGTTAACTCCTCAAGACTCACGCATGAGACTCTAGCCACTCTTTTAGCCGAAGTCTCAGCCTTCATCAATTCGAGACCCCTCGTGCCGGTGACAATGGATCCAGAGGTACCAACCATGCTGACTCCCACCATCCTTCTTACTCAAAAAATTGACAACGCGGTAATTCCCAGCGGAGACTTCAATCACGCCAACACCTACCAAAGACACTGGAAACGAGTCCAATATTTGGCCGACTACTTCTGGAATCGATGGAGAAAGGAATACCTCACCGTTCTTCAAGGAAGAAGGAAGTGGCGACATCCCAAGCCAAATATCAAGGAAGGAGACCTGGTCCTTATGAAAGATCAGACCACTGAAAGAACTGACTGGCCTCTGGGACTTGTTACTAAGACACTACCTAGCCAGGACGGCAATGTGCGGAAGGTGGAGCTGAGGGTCTTCAGGAAAGGTGAGACGAAGACCTTTGTAAGGCCGATTCACGAACTCATTCTGCTGTTGCCCGTAGAGAGCGCCACTACGGGATGAACGCTTCCTGACCTGAACTTTAGCCGTTTTCTTTTTTCCTCATTTTTGGATTTTAGAATTTTGAATTGTTGTATTTAACATGCCTTTCGTTTTAGGTATTGTTATGGACTAATAGTGGAATCCCCAAAGTGAATTCCAGACGGGGAGTGTGCTGTTTCAATCCTGTTTTATAGTTTAATCTTGTATTGATGCTTGTCTCTGCTGCCACCTGCTGGCCAGACTTTTCAATTCTTTCTGCCTTTCCTTGTCCAGCCTATGGGGGTGTGGCTCCTGCACGTGCTGTTTGTCTCTTCCTGTTTTGCCCAGTCATTAGGAGACATCTTTACTGCAGAGAGTTCGATCCTCATGGAGCTAGAGAAGCAAAGTTTTTGACCCACAAGTAGCGACTGCAGAGACAAGCTTCATACAAGATTTCAATGCCATGTTTTGGATCTTTCATCTACGGAATAAACCAGCATTGTTTTCACCCTAACGTGTGTACGCTTATCTGAGACGCTGCTCCGGGTCCTGTCTGCCCCTCTTACTGGAAGTACAAAGGTAAGAAAGAACTCTCACCCAATTATACAACCAGCATGCCTTTATCGCCTTTAAGTGGGAACAGAATAGGAGTAGAATGGGGAAAAAAAAGCAGCCAAAAAAACAGGCAAGTTAATTGCAGGGACATAAAAGAAAAAGCTGGCGATTTCTGCTGCAAAAAACACTGCACCCAAAAATGTACATGTGGGCACAGCTTTTGTAAAATCCTTTTCATTACAAAGCCTGCGGATGTTGCATTTTCAGTGCAGAAATGCAGCAAAAACGTACAGTAGGCACTTAGCTTGTCTTTGACTCAATGTCTCCCATCCATATTTTGTAATCATACAGTTCATCTTTGAGTTGTTAAGAGTGGCTGCTGTATCGTCAATATTTTCTAACAGATTTTGACAAGACATCTGCTAAGAATAGTGTGGCTTTTTGGAGAAGGGGAAATAATAGAATGTTTTCTTTAGGCTTGCCTATTCTTAGATATTCCTTCAGTTGTTCCAGCCAGCGAAAAATAGATCTTGCATGGCAAGTAGAAGCGACATTTGTTCTAAGTCAAACACAAGATACTCAATACTTGTTAGGCTGCTTTCACATAACGATTTTATCATTTCCGATGCTGTCCGATAAAAATCGGACAGCATCGGACCGATTTTGGGCCCCATGCAGCTCTATGTGCACTAAATGCCATCCGATTTGGTCCGATCCGATTCTGTCCGATTTTATTATCGGTGCAAAAATCGGAGCTTGCTCCGATTTTTGCACCGAAAATAAAATCTGACAGATTCGGATCGGAACAAATCGGATGGCATTTAGTGCACATCCGATTAGGTCCGATCCCTATAACATGGGACCCTATGGAGAAGGGTCCGAGGAAACATGTGATGTCTCCTCGGACCCAGTTTTACTGTACTGAGCATGCTCAGTACAGTAAAACTGCTCCTAACTAGGAGCACAAGAGTTAATAACCTTTATTTTTTTTTTTTTCTCACCTCCCCCCGAGCCCCCGCCGTCTTCCGCCATCTTCTTGGAGGCTCCTGGTGGATCCCGCAGGCTGCCGGTGTCAGCAGAGGGCTCCCTCTGCTGTATAGGACCTGCGGTGATGTCACAGTCATGTGACCGCGGGTTACCATGGTGAACCCGCGGTCATATGACTGTGACATCACCGCAGGTCCTGAACAGCAGAGGGAGCCCTCTGCTGACACCGGCAGCCTGCGGGAGCCACCGGGAACCTCCAAGAAGATGGCGGAAGACGGCGGGGGCTCGGGGGGAGGTGAGAATAAACTTTTTTTTTTTTCTTTTTTTCACCCCGCAGGGAGCGATTTTATGCCGGAATCGGGTGCCTATTTGGCACCCGATTCCAGGCATCAGAAGGGAGCCGATGCTGTCCGAATTATATCGGACAGCATCGGCTCCCTACAAATCGTAATGTGAAGGTAACCTTAGAAAGACGGATTTCTGATCTATAGGGTCATTGAGTTGTGAAGAATCTTCAAATGACAGAGATGTCTTCTCTGCAACTTTAGCAACCTGTGTCCGATATAAATGTATGATATATGAAATCACCTGGCTTGGAGGATGTCCATTTAGTTGTTTAATTTTGTAGAAAAAAAGCAGATCACAGATCTGGCACAAAACTAAAGTAATTTCAAATGGCAAAACCCTCAGCCTTGAAGAAACACTAAAAGAAATCTTGAACAAAAATGTGCTAGCCAGTAACGATTACTTTTGTAGACCAAGCAGGGGGAAAAATTATGGAATCGCTCAATTCTGAGGAAAAAATTATGGAATCAACCTGTAAATTATCATTCCCAAAACTTACACCTGTATCAAAAGAGATGTGCTCATTAGTCTACATCTAAAAAGGAGTGATCACACCTTGGAGAGCTGTTGCACCAAGTGGACTGACATGAATCATGGCTCCAACACAAGATACCGTATGTCAATTGAAACAAAAGATAGGATTATCAAACTCTTAAGGTCACTTTACACACACAGATATCTGTGACCAACTTCTGAACAGATCTCTGGTTGCAGTGAAATCATGGACACATTGTTCCATTTTGTGGCTGTGTATTTTTTTGGTAAATATATGTTTGTTTATTAAACTTTTTGCATGGAGAAAAACAAAAATAAAATACATAGAAAGTGAAGAACAAAAGATGTTGCACCTCCCCACACAAAAGTTGAAATTTCACAAAGTACAAAAGAGTGAAGGCTGCACTCCATAAACTAACAGACCTATAAGAACAAAACAACTTTGATAGTGTGAAATACCACATATATTGATAGAAACAGGTTACCTTCCCAAAGGAGGACCTGACCCAATTAAGCTTCCTTCCCGAAATATCAGGGAGGTAAAGACTTAAAGACTTACCAACATATAAACCTAGTATCGTCCGGGGGGGGGAGGGGGGAAACCAGGGAGGGGGAGGTGGGGGGAAAGGATTAAAAGTAAAGTGGCTTATATCCAAGGAGACGGACAACGTCTACTCAGGGTTAGTGCCCAGCTTAGGAGAACAGGGCGGAAACTGAATCTCTTTTTTTTTTAAGCAGAAGTTTTATGGGGTTGTGTCTGGGAGAAGGCTCCAGAGAAAATTGGATTTGTCGTACCATGCCTCCAATTTCTCTCAATAAAGAAGCTGCTCATCCTTTATTTTTTCAGCAAAATTAGGACAATTGTTTTGGTTGCAGAAAGCACAATTAGGAATTACGATTGTACACTTAGCCTTGGGCTAAGATCCTTGTCACAGACATCAGGGTTTGTGCTCCACTCTGAAGCTCCAGAGCATGAGGAAGTTGTTCAGTCCTACCTCCGAAGTTTACATATCATTCTTATGTTTTATTCATTTGTTTGGGAGGTGGGATAAACAGAATACAGAATGTTCACTCTGTTAAAGAAAGCTGCAAACTTTTGCAGTTCGGGTCTTTTGATTACCCTTGCATTGCAATAGTTCTATTTGTGTCGAAAGGGAGATGGCTTATCAGTAGACAAATTCATACAGGGATTGGGTCTCTGTGTAACTTCCACAATATAAAGTCAATAAGCATCTGTGGGTTAGACATAAAAAAGTACAACAAAGTATATTTTTATTTTAGTTTATTAAACTCTTGTCTAATAGTGCAGTCAGTAAAAAAAAAACTATTCAAACAGAATTATATGTGCAGATGAACACGGCAAGCAGTATTGCTTTTTATCAATCTTTTTAATGTAAGAATGTAACAATTTAATAATATAGGCAAAAATAAAAAAAGATTGACCTCTTGCTGGTTATTTCCTATTTGGTCCTTATACATTGGCGCTCATGTATCAACACCAGCCTAGTCTCAGGTTATCACAGGGTGTTTTCATACATGAGCCAAAATAGGTGATAACTTACAGCTCAGTAAGTGAATGACCGTTGCCCCCCAACCCCATTGATTGGCAGAACATGAAACTTTTATCCCCAATAAAATGGAGTGACCATGCTCAAAACTTGACTGATGCTCCAGTTATTCTCTATGGGAACTGCTATAAAAAAAAAAAAAAAAAAAGCGCTTAATAGTCAACAGAGAATGAATGGCGTGGCTGCAGAGTGTGGGCACTGCTGTTACATTCTAGCAAGGAGATAAAAGAGACTATTCTGAAAATCCATATAAGTTATCACTAATCTTTTAGACAACTCCTTTCACGGTTTCCTCAAAGAACTAAAAAAAAAAAATAAATAAAACATAATATACACCGATGAGCTAAAGAGTAAGAATGATTTGAACTACTTTTCAGGCTCCATATCTCACCTTCCACTACAGCTTTAAGCATGGGAATGCCAGTTTATAGACATTCTTCTTGGCTATCTCATGTATACATTTGACTTACAATTATTTAGCATATGATTAGTTACGCAGATTATTTTCATGTCACTGTATTGTTACCATTTTGCTCCTGGTGATTAAGAAATCATTTTCTTCTTGTATGTAAGTTACAACCTGCTCTCACATTTCTTAATAGCCTAGTGTGTTATTAGATTGATTCTCAAGTGAAAGGTCACTGGTTCAAATTCAGGAGCAGCTACGAAGAAGATTTCCCAAGAAGAGAAACCGAATCATCCAGCTCATCAATAGCGGTCTCTCAGCCAAGAATATTGCCAAACTGAATGTGAAAGTCATCACAGCTGGAAAATATGAAATGAAATCCATTCATCCATTCAGAAGCCAAGAGGTTCAATCAGTTCTAGTGTGACAAGTTACATCATACATTTGAGTACTATGGGTATGAAAACAATGACAGTGTTCAAGCAAGACAATGACCTGAAGAATAAATTGAGATTGGTACAATGAGAATGAAGTAGAGATGCTGGATTGGCTCTCACAGACACCAGAGGTCAACCCAATCAAACACTTGTGGGTAGAGTTGAAGAAAAATCTGTATACATACCCTAAGTGAGTTGGACCAGTTTGGACCAACATTGGGAATGTGTAGAAGAGATCTGAGATCAGATATCGGTCGAAACATGGTTGAATCGATTCAAGAGCATGCGAGAAGGATTCAGGCAATGTTGAAAGCCAAAGGTAGACTTACAAAATAGTAATTTTAATTTAGATATTTAGCAGTAAAACAGTAACAATTCAGTGACGTGACAAGTATCTGCATAACTAATCATATGCTAAGTAGTTGCAAGTCAAATTTATGTATGAGATACCCAAGATAATTGTCTATAAATCGAAGGTAGTCTCAAGTTCAAAGCTGCAGATGATGGCGAGTTATGAAGCGTGAAAATCAAAAGTTCAAAACATAATAACCCCTTTTGCTCACCAATATATATAAATACATATATATAACTATATAGAGAGCGAGTTATTATGGATTCCTGGGTCGGAGTATCTCCAAAAGAGATGGGCTTGTACAGAGTATGCAGTGGTTAGTGGTCCAAGTTAGACAACCAATGACAAGGTTATGTGCGCCCAAGATTGACTGATGTGTGGGGGTGCAAAGATTAGGCTATATGTACTACAGCAGCTTTACTGTGAAATTTAACGGAATTGCTGAAAATGTTGTTGATGGCCATGATAGAAAAGTGTCGGAACCCACAGTGCAGGGTATGGAGATACATTGCCAACACTTGTTCCCTGTGCCTCTTTATATTAGGATAATGTACCCTGCCACACTTAAAATATTCTTCAGGAATATAAAAAGACCATAAAATAAATCATGCTGTTAAATTGGGTCTACTATTTCTTAGACCTCAGTCTGAATTACTCATCTGTGAGATATGCGAGACAACCAAAACTATTGATAAAGGCTAAATTTGAAACTTACAGGACATAAATGATGAGCCAACACCTTGGTGCCAGACACGACGGGAGCCCTTCAGAGGTCCTGTGCCGTTCAGGCCTCAACAAGTAAAAGCAGGCACAAGGCTGACCTACACCATATTAGAGAGGTGTGTTTAATGTTAGGGTTGGTGGGTGCGCATTATACACATCAATAGAAATATGTAGTGGTATAGAAGGTCTATGATAGTTTGTTACTCCTCGTCATGGAGGTTTATAAAGTACACAGTCATATTGACAGTGAATATCTTACTGCATGCTCTAGTAGATTCCCACTACTCAGATTACTATAAAACAAATGTATTGGTACACCCTGGAATGTGAATCTTTATTCTAAAAATATGAAACCTTCTTATATCTTAGACTTTCACATTGACATTGAATTTTACCACCAACAAACACATATGACATTTGCTAAAGTTCTAGAATAGCTGATGACAATCGATATGATGTTGTAAAATTAATGACCATAAAATACTGCACATACATAGTCATTCTCACACGAGACTAAAAGTAAAGCTCCAATATCAATGCTTTAACATTGCACAGTAAGAAAAGATTGCTGCTTATTTTCTTGAAAATGGTCCTGAAAATCCCAAAAGCTTTTTTGCTTTTTTTCTTCTTTTCTTTTTAATAGAAATGTCATAGGTAGGTCCTCTATAGACATCAACCAGAAAACAAAACATACAAACGTTTCTTAAAATTCTAATAGAAAATGACAATGCAGACTGAACTGGATGTGACAGCAATTGTGCAAAACATTGTCCCATATATTTAAAAAAAAAAAAAAAAAAAAAAAAAAAAAAAAATGCATTCTATAGACGTACAGCCGAAATAATCCTTCTGAAAAATCTTTGGTGGAATGAAGAAAGTCCAATGGAGAAAAAGCCATTTTGTTGAAGTAAAAGACCTGAAACGGTGCAGATCTTTGCATCTTATTCCAGTATGGGTTGTCAGAGACGCACTTCATCGCAGTCCCAACATGGGTTCCAAAATATTCATTGTGTTTTCCATTAATATGCTCCTTTTACAAAAAAATACCCATTTGTATAAGCAATAAATAAATTTCATGTAGGATCATGCTCACGTCAACAACGATGAATTAAACTGTTCAGTATTTTTTATTTTGTTGGCTGTTATAAAAGGCATTCCTATCCAAGTCCATAGTAAAGTTGTGGCCTGATTGATACGGTCAGTCATTCTGTTTCTGAGGAATGCATCCTTCCATTTCCACCACTTCAGGCCACCCTTCATATTTATTTGTATCCTTATTGTTCTTTATGTGCTGGAGACAATAAAAAAATTACATAACTAGTTATTTCAAGTTAGAAACATTTTTTTTTTAGAAGACAATATTTAACCCTTTCACCCTAAAGATCAGGCCATTTTTTGGCAATTCTGACCAGTGTCACTTTGAGGTTATAACTCTGGAACGCTTAAACACGTCCCAGTGATTCCAAGACTGTATTTTTTTTTTTTTTTTCATCTCATATCGGACTTCATTTCAGTGGTAAATTTAGGATGATATTTTTGTTTGTGAAAAAAATGGAAATTTGGCACAAATTTGGAAAATTTCACCATTTTAAACTTTGAGTTTTTAGACAGTTAAACCATAGAGTTAAATCACACAAAATAGTTAATAAATAACATTTCCCACATGTCTACTTTACATCAGCACAATTTTGGAAACAATTATTTTTTTTCGTTAGGAAGTTTAATGAGCAAGTTCTCATTTTTACATCAAAACTTACAAATCACACTGTTTTTTTTTATTTTTTTTTATGGACCACGTCACATTTGAAGTGACTGAGGGAACTACATCACAAGTGACACCATTCCAAAAATTGCACCCCTCAAGCTGCTCAAAACGATATTCCAGAAAATGAATAACCCTTCAGGTGCTTCACAGGATCTAAAAGCAACGTGGAAGGAAAAAATGTAAATTTTTATTTTTCTAAGAAAAATGTTCCTTTAGCCTCAAATATTGAATTTTCACAAGGGTTGCAGGAGATATTACACTAGTAGTAGAAGTAGATTCAGAAAACCCTTTATCCAATATGCAAGGCCCTCCAAAACAACATATAATTCATATAATACAACCAGGAGTCAGGCCAGAGTTGAAAAGCAAAGTGCACTTTATTAAAATAGCAGCAACAGCCGCATTTAAAAAGTGATAGAACACAGCACACAAATATAGGTGACCACATGAAAGTATGCAAGATACATCCAAAATTCAACATTACCTTGCAACCAGTATAGTACCAATAACTTGCCCCAAAACTGGGTGCATAGCAAGCACAAAAATCACAAAGTACATATAAATCAATCAATTCATGGGTCAGAATATTACCTATTGGTGGCTGTGGCTCCCTAACGCGTTTCGCATAGCTTCTTCCGAGGGGGGTCAACCCCTCGGAAGAGGGGTTGTGTTTGGAGAACCCCTGATGTGCCTAAAAGAGGAAACTCCCCAGGAAGTGGCACCATTTTGGAAACTAAATGTTCTTTGGAGCTTAAATTTTTTATTGTCACAAAGGCTAAGGCTACATGCCGACGTAAAATGTATGGGGGAGATTTTTTATGTAAAAAATCTACACCAGGTTTTATAGTTCCGCAGATAAGTTGGTAGTCTCTGTGTGTTTTATGGTGCGTTTTTCGTTTGGATTTTGCTGTGCGGATTTATCAGTTGTTCACTGTTGTGACTGTGAATAAATGTATGAGCTGCCACCAACTCCCAAATGCATAGTTTTACCTGGCTGGCAATAAAAAAGGGAGCCCTTTTTTTTTTTTCTTTTCAATTATTTCTTGAAATTAAAAATTATGTGGGGCTTTGCCCTATTTTTGGTTGCCAGTTAGGTACAATTAGGCAGCTGGAGGCTGGAATCCACAGAATCGGGAAAACCAAGCATTTTTGGGACACACTGCAAATCGCATTCACAGAAGCGCCATTTTTTGGCGCTGTACACGACTCTTCTAATTGTCCTGGTGCCAGGGGCAGATTGGGTAAGGAGTTAATGTCAGCTGAGTATTACCAGCTGGCACGAAGACCGAGGTTCTGACTGCTTGCTGTGAGTGGGGTGTCTTAAAGTCTGGTTCACCTGAAATCAGCTAGAGCAACATAAGCTTAGCTCTGACCTCAGGTGAACTTTCCCACGTCATCCCATTCGCAGTCCCTGAAACTCACTAGTACTGCTGTGAGCAGAGTGAAGTGGGAAAGTTGACCTGAAGTCAGACCTCAGGTCGCTCTAGCCGATCTTAGGTGAACCAGACTGATGTCACCCCGCTCATGGCATACAGTCAGTTTCGGGTTAGAGCAACGCGACCCACAGCAGTTTTTGTTCCCACTCTGAAGAATGGACGTTGCTGAAGATCGTGGAGGGTTTTTGCGGGAGTAATAAAGATAGGAATGAGGCAAGTGTTTGTGTTCTTTTTATAAATAATGTGCCACACTGTGAAAAATCATTTATTTACTTAGAGGTTCATAATGGCCTGGCCTAACACTGACCCGACATTATGAATCTCGGGCTGAGTGCTATCTGGTAATACTCAGCTGGCATTAAACCCATATTACCTAGTCTGCCACTAACAGCAGGGCACAGTGCCAGAAAATAGCGCTTCTAATGCACCATTTTCTGCGGCGGATGCAGACTACATATCACAGAATATAGGGCCCAGTATGCAAAATTCAAGCCACATTAGTGCTAAATATGCAGCACATGCAGTGAACAGTACTGTGTATTTGTTGCGTATTAGGAGCTAACATTGAGCTTTATGGGTGAAAATTGTGGCAAAATACACTGAAAGAATTGACATGCTGCAGACTTTTCCGCAAGAAAATGGATGCCATTTTTGCCATGGGAAAATCCACAGCATGGGCACAGCACTTCTAATTTCCCATACACTTTGCAGGAAAATTGCTGTATTGTCCAAAATACACTTAAAAAACGCAATAAAATTGTGTGAAATGTACACAATGGAAGTCTTACAGGAGAAAATGGACCCCATAATTTGTTGTGTAATATCTCCTAAGTATGCCGATACCTCCAATGTGGCAGAATACCACTGTTTGGGCGCATGGCAGGGTTCGGAAGAGAGGAAACACTATTCAAACTCATAATTGGCTGCAATTATTAGCAACACTATGTTGCGTTTGGAGAGCCCCTGATATGCCTAAACAGTGGAAACCCCTCACAAGTGACCCCATTTTGGAAACTATACCCATCAAGGAACTTTTCTAAATGTGTGGTAAGCACCTTAAACACCAAGGTGCTTCAAAAGAATTTACATATTTTTTTTCACAGAAAAATCTAATTTTTCACACAATGTTTTAGCCCCAAATTTAATTTTGTATTTTCGTTAGGGCAAAACCTCCCTGAAAATGCACCATACAAATTGTTGTGCAACATCTCTTGAGTACATTGATTCCTCATATGCAATTGAAAACTACTTTTGAGGTACAGTTCATAGCTCAAAAGCGATGGCGCGCCACATTGGATTTCAGATTTAGCTGGAATTGTTTGGGGTTGCCATGTGCACTAACAGATGGCAGGCCTTGGTGGGACTTGTGTTTTCGCGGGTTGACTTTAATGCTATTTGATGGCAATTTGGGTGCAGATTATTTTGAATCAGTTCACAATTATCCTGTGCTCTATGCTGAGCTCTTACATTCGGGTTTCCAGCTACATGTCGGAAATATGTGATTCAATTAAAGCCCCCAATGGATCCATTCAACTATGAGCCAGCAGAGTTACTCTGGACTGTGTTTGGCCTCTGTTCAGCGTGCCCTCATTTTAAAAATGTGAGCAAAACTGTGGTTGAACTCACTTTCACGCACGCCTAATAAAAGACACAAAAGGATGGACACCGCCAGATCAGAGATCTGATCGGAGTTCAAAGTGACTCCACCTGCCCCATTACATTGAATTTTCTGCTGGGAATTTTGTCTGAATCATGCATTTCAGAGATTTAGACATAATAGCTGGTGTAAGCGCTCAGCCTAGAGAGCAGGATTACCGTGAGCCGCATTATACTGCGATCTTTCGAAGGCAGAATATACAAATTAACACCAGTTGAAGAATTGCCTTTACTACTATTTTTATGCCATTCACCTTGCGAAATAAGTGATTAGGTGCCTTTATTCATCAGGTCGATATGATCACAGAGATACTTAGGGTTTGCGACTATCACACTAAAAGTCATATGAGGGCTTGTTTTTTTGTGGGATGAGTTGGAGTTTTTATTGGTACCATTTTGGGCCACAATGTTTTTCGATTGCTTACTATTCTGCTTATTATTATGCCATTCACCATATCGTAAAAGTGATGACAGTCTTATTTACCGGGTGAGTACAAACACAGCAATACCACATTTATACAGAGTTTTTTGTGTTTTTTTTTGCTTTGCAGATTTTAATAAAACAATTTGATAGAAAAAAGAATTGTTTTTGCATCTCCGTATTCTGAGAGCTGTAACTTTTATACTTTTTTGCTGACCGAGCTGTGTGGCAGCTTGTTTTTCACGTGACAAGATAACATTTTCCACTGATGCCATTTTTATTTACATGCGACTTTTTGATCGCATTTTATTCAATTTTTTTTGGTGGTATGATGAAAAACAAACTATTTATTTTAACTGTGTTCACCGTAACTAAAACTATAAAACTAGTGTGACAGTTTTATGGAGTGGGATGTTTCAGATGCAGTGATATAAAATAGGTCTTCGTTTTTATTTTGTAAAAAAGAAAAAAAAATTTTTAATGATAAATGTGGACAGTCTTATAATGCTAGTGTCCATCTTACAATCAGTATATATCTCTCAACCTGGTACATGACCCCCCCCCCCTGCCATCCTTGTATATATATTCCGCATCCTGGTATATAGCCCAACCATCCTGGATATCGCCCCCCTGTGATAGCACATGTCCCCCTGTGATGGCACACAGTCCCCCTTTAATGCTGCCCACTCTAATATAAACTTTGAAATTAACTCTCCAGCGCTTACCTCCTTCTCTCCCTGTTTGCTGCACGCACTGATTACATTACTCTGCTGTACCGACCACATGACCGGCTTGGCCGGGAACCAGGAAGTGCTGCAACAAGCAGGGAGAGACAGAGGCAAGCGCTGGAGAGGTTAAGTTCAAAGTTTGTTATTTTAGTGTGGGCAGCAGCATGGGGGGGCCATATCCAGGATGGGGGCTGGCATATCCAGCACAGGGGGACTGCACATGCATGTAGTATGCCCACTCCTCTGTCCATACCTCAGCGCTGTTTCAGTACTGAGGTGATGAACAGTGGGTGCAGTTAATATTATATGAGGCCAATTAGCGGAAATTTGTGACCTCCCGCTCTCTCTGCAGCCTGCTCCTGCCCCCAGACACTGCTCCGAAAAATATGGTGTGTGTGTGTATTATATATATATATATATATATATATATATATATATATATATATATATATATATATATATATATATATATATATAATAAATATATATATATAATAAATATATATATAATAAATATATATATATACACACACACACACACACACACACACACACACACACATTCATTCATACACACACACACACTAGATGGTGGCTCGATTCTAACACATTGGGTATTCTAGAATATGTATGTAGTTTATGCATGAAGTTAAGAATAATGGAATGCGAAGCTGGGTTTAAATCCCGCAGCGATATGGCAACGTCCCCAGGTTACTATGGTAGCGATCGGGTCTCCGTGATTATGTCACAGGGTTCCGATCTGACATGCGGCAATCGCTATTTTGATGCCAGCAAAATCTTCATGACGTACTGGGTACATCCAGTGTCAGGAACCCATTGATTTCCTAGACGTACCCAGTACGCCCAAATGCTTTTATAGATAACATACTGCATGTTCTGTCGCAGCAGATATTTCAGCTGCTCTTAGAATTAGTTTTTCTTTATGTACAAAAGTAATAGGCATCAACTGTGTGTTCCTTGGAGATATAATTAATGTATTACCTATAGTTAATGTATTATCTGTAATTAATGTAGTGCAGTATTATATTGATCAGTAACAGTAACCTGCTGGAGATTTCATGTATATGTCTAGTTACTATGGGAAGTCTCCCAGAATGCATTGTGGTTACCTCAGTGACAGAAATCATTTTCATCTTTGCCTCAGATGAAAGAACCTGCATCTTATTTTAAGTTAAGCTTTTTTTTAAGACATATATGATACCATAGAATAAGTATTGTCTGATTCTGTAGGTCTGAATATACATATATGTTTACTGTTTTAAAGATGAGAAAAAGGAGGCACTCACCATTTGATGCTCTGTGTTTTTTAATGAACCCTTTTTTCCGGGTTACATTACAGCCAGGGAGGGGGTGATGGAGGCCTCATCTTTAAAGCAGTACACTAATGGACTTATAGGACTGTGCAACACCTTGTCCTCAATAGAGCCTTATGTGCGCAGGTCCCAGTGGTCTGGGTTGTATATATGCTCAGGAGCCGGTAGTGCCCGGATATATCTTTGGACTCAATACATATATGTTTGTTTACCATTCTGTCATGTATTCTTGTACACTCTTGTTATATTACCCCATAACCTCATTCCTGACACATCTACCATCAATAAAGAAGGAGGTTCTAGTTCATCAGTCTCGTTTTTAAGCAAAAGACAGGAAAGGTTTATCTGTATGTCTCATTCCACAGTGTCAACATGTGGGAGAACAGAACCCAGCAGGTACGGGGCACATTATAGGGTCCAGCACTGTCTGCATTGCTGCTCTATGAGTGTACAGGCTGAAGCGTTGACATAACTCTATAGTGCACATCTTCTCTGCCGGCAATCACTCATCTCAGGGGCCCGTGCTATCTGCGATAGCAGCGCTGCGGAGCTCAGTGATTGTCCACAGTGAAGATGTGCACCCAAGTAGTAAGTCACCAGTGCAGCTAGTAAACAGACTGGAGCAACAGGGAAGATCTGCCGCTTGACCCCAGGAAAGAGGGTTACCTTCAGTATTTGTCTATTTTATGTGTACAAAAGCATTTTGGGACCATGTTTTAAGTCATTGGAAAAACCCATTAACTGTGTGCATAAGAAAATCAAGGAGTGCTAGTGTTCTGGGCCGTAATTATGAGCCATACAGGGAACATGTAAATGGAATGGACACAATCCTCAATTTAAGATGGCTTTGATCAAGTTTCTTTCAGCAGGGCAAAAACATAGGGGATAACAAAGATTGCTGAAAGAACAGAAGTCTTACAATGTATTACCCCAAGTAATCAAAGGTTCTCCACATTTGCTTTGAACATTTTTTATAAATCATAAAATAAAACAAAAATACTCAAAAATGCCAGGTTGTTTCTTGCAAACCGCTGCAGGTTTTCCTCCAGAATTTTTCTGGATTTTGCAGCATTTGTTTAACCCTTCTCACCATGTTTTAAAGCAGGGTTTTTGGTTTCTGATTTTTGTCAGTCTGAACACATTCTTACCTGCTCAAATGGACTTTTCGTCTTTATTCCTTTTCCACCAGCAAAGACCCAGTTGTCCCTGAAGGCCAGAGAGTTGATAATTGTACTGCCAAGTTCTGATATCAGTTTCCGCGCTTCATCATTCAATCTGTAATATGTTACACGTAAGACTTGATAAGTAAAGGTAAAGTACACGACATCAAACACCAGATTCAGCCACTAGAAAATGAGCCATGTATTGGATATTTTAAGAGTTCATATGAGTGATGGCCATTAATATACAGATGCATCTCAATGAATTAGAATATCAAAAAATGTTTTTATTTCAGTAATTCAATACAAAAAGTGAAACGCATACATTATATAGAGTCATTACAAACAGTGATCTATTTCAAGTGTTTATTTCTGTTAATGCTGATGATTATATCTTACAGACAATGAAAACCCGAAAGTGATTATCTCAGAAAATTAAAGAGAAGATAAAGCGTTAAAAACCACCCTGCCATATTCCACAAGACATCAGAGGGTGAATATAATAGATTTATTAGTCAATGTGTTTCAGGACTCCCTGAAACATGGCAATATGATGTTGATTTGTCCTGAGGAAGGGGCCAGGGAGCCCTGAAACACGTTGCCTAATAAATCAATATTATATTCACCAGATCGCTGAATTTTATTTTTAACCTATTAGGCCTTTAAGTTTGACACTTACTTTGTTGCTCCGTCATCATAGGTCGCCATACAAACTATGGTCCCATCTGGAATCTTCTTCAAGAATTCAATGAAGGGAGCTACATCTAGAAAGTGCATAATATAGAAATCAGTGATTGAAATATGGAGTCTTTAGTAAAAGGGTTTATCAGATTATATTCATAAAGTCACAAGGGTTTTTAGGGCTGAGAAGAAAAACAAAATTAAGTCTGCAGTTACCAAGTAACTGCAGATCGACAAATCATGGCAGTGTTCAACCTCATTATACCCCTGTATCACTCATATGAGCGGAAGTAATGTCTGCTGCCTACAGTCACACGAAGCGACTGAAGACTTTTCTCCTCAGTCTGGAAAATCCCTTTAATATTAAAGGGAACCTAACCCCACAAACTGACCTCCCCTTATCTTTAGACCTGTCCCTGCACCCCCTCTTATCATTTCCAGCCATCCCTTTTGCAGAAAAAAATCGATTTTGTAAAGTAGAGAAAAGTTTATATTACTTTGTCCTGTGTGAGTTCTCTGTTTCTGAATTAGTCTCAAAGGCCGGCCTGTGTGCTGCAGCCTTGTAACTATGCAAGCCTCTCTCCTTGCTAAGAGCCTGGCCGCATCATGAAAGGGGGCAGGGCTAACAGCATGACACGGTTTAGCCCCGCCCCTTTCATGACGTGGCCAGGCTCTTACCAAGGCATCAAGCAGAGAGGGGCGTGCATAATTACAAGGCTGCAGCACACAGGCCGGCCTTTGAGACTAATTCAGAAACAGAGAACCCACACAGGACGGAGGTGAATATAACTTCTTTTCTACTTTACTAAATCGATTTTTTCTGCAAAAGGGATGGCTAAAAATGATAAGAGGGGTGCAGGGACAGGTCTAAAGATGTGGGGGGGGTCAGCTTGTGGGGTTAGGTTCCCTTTAATGTATACAAGACAGTAGCTATGTGCCTCATTTGCATCTATTCATAACAGCAAGTAGGACAATGGCACCGTAGCCAAAAACTGGGGATAATACCAGAGGCATACATGATCAGGACTTCAAGGCACATCTCAATGTAAGGGTTACTACTGCAAAATTATTTTTCCTGAAGAAAAATCCATTTAGTGCTCCGAAACACGTAGAAAAATAAATCACTGTCTACAATATCCTTGCCTTTGATGTGTCTCCACCTGGCAGCATGGCACTGCACCTCTTGCTTGGCTTTTGAGTTACTCCTACCTTGTGGTGGCTGCTGCAGTCAGAATCATATGCACTTATAGTGGTTGTGGCTGGCACAACCGACCCAGTTATCCCCCACTATGTCCTGACCTTCTCCGCTCACACAGATAAGACCCTATGTGCGCTCCCCTTGTCATCTACAGCCTTTAATACTCGGAAATCTCCAAACACTTGTGACAGACACAGGCACGCATTCACTGAAAGACTATGATCATTATGGTCAGTAAGCCTGTTGCTTTTTTATTGCCATAGGGGGACTAGGAGCGACACATGGCACTACACTCAAAGGGTGTCTTGTTTTTTGTTTTCATTGCATATGTTTAAGAACCCTTGTTATAAAGTTGTTATTCAAAGTGGATCTGTCACAAAATTTCATAATACACACTACATACATCTCTTAGACCTGATGAGACTGATATATTTACATTTAAAGAGGAATATATAGTCAGATTATTAACATCGTGAAAAAAAACCAGATGTGGAGAACAGAGCTCACAATAGTGTGATACCCTACGGAGTGAGAGTGGGTTAGCGCTTAGTTAACGCTCATCTGATAGACGTTGTGCCTGTCACAACTCTATGTAGGCATGAAGAGAAACTGCTGCTGCCCCGTGGCCGGTGGATGAATCCTTCAGGAAATATTGGATATGTTAGGTGGGCTGCGCTGCTGGAGTACATCAATTCCTCAACAATGATGATAATAAGGTTTTTATTCACAACACATTTCAACGCCATAACGGTGCCATTATCAAGTGAAAAAAACAAATGAGACAGCATTGAAATGTATCCTGAATACAAATCTTACCAGCATCGTGGGAGAATCCGTTTACTCCAGCAGCACAGCCCATCTAACAGGATTTTTATTTTGAGTGCTAATAACCATTCTGAATGTTTAAAGTATACCAGCCTAATCGGGTCTAAGGGATCTATTTATGATAATAATGTGATCTGGTTGTACAGAGAAATTTGATGACAGATCTGTTTTAATTTTTCCATTATGTTTTACAGTTTGAAGTAGAATCACAAGCTATATCTTCATAATAGATACATGTCCTAAAATAAATATGTTTAAAGGGGGTCTCCACTTTAAGAAAAGTAGACCAAAAATGCATTTATTTGTGCAATATAACCAACATCAGATACTTGCCATCCAAAGATCTAGTGCAGGATCTCTGCCAATGCTCCAGTCTTGGTGTTTTAGCTGTGGCAGTGACGTCATGTTGAGAGCTCACAGCACCGCTGCAGCCAAAGGACTCTGCAGCTCTGCTCATGTAGACAGCACCGCTGCAGCCAAAGGACTCTGCAGCTCTGCTCATGTAGACAGCACCGCTGCAGCCAATCAAAGGACTCTGCAGCTCTGCTCATGTAGACAGCACTGCTGCAGCCAATCAAAGGACTCTGCAGCTCTGCTCATGTAGACAGCACCGCTGCAGCCAAAGGACTCTGCAGCTCTGCTCATGTAGACAGCACCGCTGCAGCCAATCAAAGGACTCTGCAGCTCTGCTCATGTAGACAGCACCGCTGCAGCCAAAGGGCTCTGCAGCTCCGCTCATGTAGACAGCACTGCTGCAGCCAATCAAAGGACTCTGCAGCTCTGCTCATGTAGATAGCACTGCTGTAGCCAAAGGACTCTGCAGCTCTGCTCATGTAGACAGCACTGCTGCAGCCAATCAAAGGACTCTGCAGCTCTGCTCATGTAGATAGCACTGCTGCAGCCAATCAAAGGACTCTGCAGCTCTGCTCATGGAGACAGATGAACCTTCAAAATTAGTGATTGACATCACCAATGCAGTCAAACTGGAGCAGGGGCGGAGAGCTGATGACAATGACAATAAGAGGGTGAGTGCTTGTTTTTATGTACTTTATATAAAAACAATGGGGATCCAGTGTTCTTAAAAGTTTGATGCAAAAAATATTTTAAAGACCATTATCAGACCAGGAGCACACCTTACTGTGTTATGAGAGGCCCATCAATTCTAGTTTTTAGAGAATAAACATGTACTCTTACACTAAGGCCCTGTCCATCTGCATTGTGCTTTCTTTTTATAGGGGCATAATGCCACGCTACAGCAGTCATGACAAATACCCCCAGCCCCCCACCCACCAGACTCAAGGTTCTGCTGGGATCCAGACTAATCTGAGTCTCTAGAACATTTTAAACATAACTTGGTCCTTTCTCAAGACAAGATTACATGATAGTTAAGCAGGAACTTCTAAAGATTTTGAAGAATTAACGTTTTATGTTTTGTAATAAAAGAAAACCAAACTCTTACCTCCTCCCCACAGGTCATAATACTTTGTTTCAATGACTTCTCCAGTTTTTCCTAAAAAAATATAAATGCTCATATCAAAGAGCTTCAATATGCAAGAGGCCAAGAGCATAAAGTGTTCAATCAATAACCATAAATGACAACCTGATGTGCCGTAACAGATGAGTGTTTAATTGTATGATATGAAGTTTTAAAACTATAGAAATGTCCTTTTGGGCCTTTGGACACTTGTAAAAAAACTAATTGTATTGTTTTTGTGACTACTAGTGATGACAGCTGCTATCTATACAGCTCATGGAGAGGATTATCAAGAGTGCATTACTTCTCATAAGACACATGAATACCAATTTTTCTTATGTTTTTAATCAGGTCTTTTCCGTATTTGTGAACAAGCATATTTTTAATAAGGGGGGAATGTTCACGTGAACTTCAGAGCTCTTTCTTTTCACAATTTACAAATAATTTTTGCCTTTTTTTGCGATATGCAGGTCGTCATTTTGGTGATATTTGCATTATTTTTTGATAATATTGTGGGAAAATGTAATGGTACCTTTACACGCCGCCACAGAGGGTAGCAACAGGTAGGCATCGCACGTGCACACGCGCGTTTTTACCTGTTGCTAACGGTTACCGATGCCGCATATACACGCCGCCACAACGTGCTCCATAGAAGGTATTTGCGTTCCCCGGAAGTGCCGACGGGTGCCGCGGGTTACCTTCTGTGGAGTACCTTCCCTGATTTACACGCCACTACCACAAGGGAATATAGGCGTACTTATTATTACATAGGCGTGACAGAGTTGTGTATTACGTGACACTCATACAGTGATTGGACAATGCAATAGCATCATGATTGGCCAGCCTGCGCAGGAAGGCTGGCTAATACATGACGCTATTGCAAATGTGTAGTGTGACTGGTCAGCTCGTTAAATATGGCGCCCTGTGCAGGGACAGCCAATGGGTACACAGTAGCCCCCACCAATGATAGCTGATGGGGCATGTAATCCATGACGCTGCGGCACGCCCCTGGGAATTCGCAGGCCACACAAATTCCTTGCCTGTGCCCCGATTACACGCCGCCACCATAGGGATTGTGCCTTCCTGTTTTTGAGCACAGCTCAGACACCGGTATCCGAAGGAACTGCAAGACAAAGGAAGGAAATTCCTGAATTACACGCCGCCACGTCGTGGTGTTTTCATGGCAACAGGCAGAATTGTGTCCGATGCCTGGCGGTTTCTACCTTCCTGTGGCGGCATGTAAAGGTACCATTAAGGGGATGTTATCCGGATAAGGGGATGTTATCGGTACAAGCAAAAAAAGAACAATTATATCATTTAGATTATGTATTCCTTTCCGTAGAATTTATTTTTATATACTGCACATATGTTTTATTTTTTGTTTTTTTTAAACAGAAGACTCTAGAAGTGCTAGAAATAGTGATTCTGATAATATAGTAGTAGAGTGAGGATAGATTTAGGGGGCAAGAGAGTGCAAAATAAGAGTTTAAAGAGAAGGAAGTTGCTGTAGTTTAGTGGATTCGAAAAATGTTTTGAGTAGGACGTGAAAGAAATTGCTAAGGACTTGTGTAGTTTGAAGGACATGGTAGAGTCAAAGGTTATGGCAAGGCTTTGGTCTTGGGAAAGTGTGGAGCAATTAATAATGCCTGACACGTCTGGTGTGGTGATGAGTTTTAGAAAGCATAAAGCTGGGCAAGAAAGGGAACTATTAGTGTCATTGGTGTAAAACCTGTACATGGAAATAAATAGGACTGACAGTGGCTTATATATATAGTTTTCCCATGTATTTCATACATTATGATCCCCCACAGGGTCTTTCAGATCTTTGTGGGAATTTTAACATTTAAATACATTTTTATATTCCAGATTTCCCCTGCAACCGGGGCTAGTATATTAACTCCTGGTACAAAGCAATGTCAGCCTCCTGCTTGAACAACTGAGCTAATTAGGATGTTAAGACACAGCTACTCCTACTCTGTCCTACTGAGGCTTCCTATACTATATATGTAGAGCTTCATCAGTGTTGAGAAGAAAGAAAAGGCAGATGCAGTAATAAACCATCTCTTCTTTTTCTGCTTAGAGTCTGGCTGACAACAGGTCCCCACTTTGACTATTGTATTTCCTCATGCAGCTATTCACCCTGTATTAATGGAACACTTAAGGTACTGTCACACGCGTCAATTTTGCTGGTTGCAGTGAAATCATGGACACATTGTTCATTTGTACACGGCCAAAAAATGGAACATGGAACAATGTGTCCATGATTTCACTGCAACCAGGAAATTGCCAGTGAAATTGCCTAGCAATATTGTGGTGTGTGACGGTACCTTTAAACATCACTGCAGTATCATATGCAGTAAGGAGCAGGTGACATATTTATAAACCACACTGAGTAAAGGATGAACAATCTGGCACCACTCATCTCTGTGTTATGGATATCTGGCCTATTCAATCTTTGTTTTCCTTGAAGACAGCCATTGCAATTAAAGGGCTTATACACAATAGCCGTCATAAGATAACCCTGTTCTGTGCCTTATACACAGTGCAGTTGGAATGTCGGTGTATGTACGTGTAGGTAGAAGAAAAATGATGTTGAAAGCCATATATGGTGACTCAGATCTTATGGAAACAAATAGTGATAAGCGACACACTACCATGATCAGTACTTGTAACGAGCAGTTGGACACTCAGATGGGCGCAACTTGAGTTATCGAGTATAATGGAAGTCAACGAGGATCTCAAGAATTTCTTCCAGATCTTTTGAAAAAATGCTTAAGTTCCCCATTGACTTCCATTATACTTTAGTCATACCCATCCAAGCATTCAACTGCTAGTTAGGAGTACCGAGCACCCGAGCATGGTAGTGCGCGTTCATCACTAAAACTAATAATTAATAATTGGGCACTGAAAAGCATCCTGCTTAATTCTTCTTTCCCTTACATCATCTGTTGAGAGGAACGTTGAGAGGCCATAATACACAATAGATGATCAGCAACCAGCAAAATTGAAGGCTTTGCTTACCATTTTTCTAATGTTTATAAAGCTCTTGGCTGTCTAGGGGTGCTGATATATGAAGGAGGTTTGTGAGAAGATCGTACAAAATTAAGAATATCTGCCAACTAAAATTAAATTACTTTGATGAACTTCTGAAGGGACAGATTGAGAGCTTACAAAATAGCAAGAGATAACAAATTGGTAGATCTATTTTTTCATGGTTAATGGGAAAGTTTAGGTATTTAAAAAAAAAAAAAAGCAATATGCAAAAGAAAAACAATCAAATCAGAAGCACATCATAATTACTTCTCTCAGATTCCACTAACAGTAGAGCTCAAACTGTGAAAGGTTACAAACGGGAGGCAGTGGAAGAAAGAAAAGAGTATACAGACATTACAGCCAATTCTTTCTGTAATGAAAAACAAGTTTTTAAACAGGGAATTAAATGATTTTCATTACAGAAAGAAATCAACTGCGATCCCTGGCTGTAATGTCTGTATACTCGCTCACTTCCCCTCCCTGCCCAGGAGCTGTGGTATATCCAACCTGTTCCTGTGTCAGACACATACATTACACAGGGACAAATTTACAAGAATAACTCAGGACAAGAACATATTTTTTTTTAACACATCCAATAGTGGAACTTATTTTGTTTTTAAGATCTATTACTTAAAATATACAATTGTCCATGGTACAACCCTTTTAATGAAGTCAGTGCAGTTGTAGTGGAAAGAGCAGTAATCACCTACCATTCACTAAAGCAGTGTTAATGCCTCGTCCAACATTGTTCTTCACACCACTCATCAAACTAGAAAAAAAAAGCAAAATCTGCATAAGGCTATGTTCATTCTAATCGGTGGAAAACAGACTACACATGAACAACACAATAACCAATGTGAATAAATAAGTCAATAAATTGCAGCATGAGCAGGTCGCCCATATAGATTTCATTGGGTGTCTCAAAAAAAGTTACATTGCAATTAATGACATAGGAAGACGTATTTGGCTTTGTAATGATTAATGTATTGTGACATACTCGTTTTGTGGGAACTCCTTTCCCGAATGTGAAAGGTCATGGTCTGCTTGTAGGGGACAATGAGGACTCTTGAAGCCACACCAACATTAAACAGGTGCCTGTGCCAGTTTATTGCCACTGGTTGCCCAGCACAGCAAAACAAAACCATAAACATAAAACCCTTAGTGCCTTGCCCAGGCATTAAATAAACAACAAACACTAGCTACTCAGACATGGCTGGGCTAGAACCAGTCCGGTCACACAAATGGCTATGGTCCATAGTAAACAGTTGTACTTGTGATTCAATGTGCAGAGTTTGTCCTCTCAAATATCTTTTTCCCTCCCCAAGCTGAGGGACTGAAGATGAACACCTAACATGGTTATCTTGACAACTAGCCGGGTGCCATTCATCAGAACCTGTTGTGCTGCGATTTAACCCTGTCTTACCCAGCTTTCCTCAGCATACACCAAGATTTGGGGAGGGATATAGACCCCCCCTTCAATATCTTCAAGATGCAATACACTACAGTATAAAAAAGATAATAAAAATTGACAATTTTTGTCTTTCTGGACTAGATGTCATATGCTCGTGTCATCTTAACCTAATAAGAGGCAGTAAAATATTATGGTGTGACCATTTTACTAGAATGGAATACAGTATGAAGGAATACATTTATACATAGAATTAGTCACCGTCATTAAAAATTACAGTAATGGAAAGCTATCCTTACACAACATCATCCACACAGATCTTGGGCCCAACAACATTAGCTGCTCCACTGGAAATCTTGAAGGCAAAGTGCTTCTCTGGACAAATCTTTGAAATACCGCATCGGTATCTTGGTGCCTTAGTTGCTGCATGGAAAATATATGGGTTAATATGCTATGTAGTGTTATAGGCACAAGATATGAAAGCAATTCAATTAAACTGATAGTGGCAAAAAGTGGGGGAAACTGGGCACTCTGTTATACCATGGCATGAAGAATTCGACTAGATAGAAGAGACCTCTGTCAATGCAAGTGTATTGAGGAAGGTTGCTCCCATCTGGTCGGATCCTGGCCAGGAGGATGTATATTACATACTCACGACCATGTAATGATATATACATGTATTTTATATGGTGCACAAAAAGAAACATGTGAAAATTTAGATTTGGCTTTGGTCTTGGAGACAGAGTCTCTCCCATGGTCTAAATCAACTTGTTACCTATGTGTGACAGTTATTTTTTCATCAGTCTGTACACCGAAGATCCTTTCTATTCACATCAGGTGGACACAAGCTTCACCTAACCTTATAGAAAGATCAGCTCACTCTCTCCTGTTCACAATTAAAGAGGAAAAAAACCTATGCAGTCACTTCGTCATCTCAGTGATAGAAGCAGTCACTGCAGCAGACTCCATTCCCACACTGGAATAAAGAGTCAGTGACATTTTTCAGGGCTGAGCTAGAACCCACTCTACTGAGTATGTGTGTACGTATGCCCAGTACAATCTCCCTGGTCACAGAGCAATATTACAGTACTTTGCATGCACAGTGACACTGCACCCCCTTTGTAGCTCTGATGACAAATAATGAGCTGGAAAGAGAGAGCACTGTCAGTGCACATTGCAAGGCGATAACCTGGCGAGTAGGAGCAGCAGAGACCAGCACTACCCCTGAAAGTGAGGTCACATTCAGAGGCAACGCTGGTCTCTGCTTGTCTAAAATACACAAACTTGGTGCAAGTCGTGAAAGGGTTTTCTTCTTTTTGGCTTAAATTACACCCAAATTCTGATACATTAAGCTTTTGGCTTGGTGGTCTTTCTTGATGCTACAGTAAAATTATCTCTCAACAATGCTTCCTTTATAACAGAATATCAAACGATGCAGCATACCATCCGTTACATGCACTTAAGATAAAATTCAATGTATACGTGTACTTACTAGGATGTGCAACAATGTCCAGCTGTGACCTGGCTAAAAGAAAGGCGACAAGACAAAAACAGCTGTCAGAAGAGGAACCGGATAAACAGACAACTAGAAACAACTCGCCTGCTTTAGTATGAAGACCGCCATACAAATTAGTTTACTGTAGGCAAAACCTGACAAAACATAGTAGAATTTATAATTGGGTTTCCCAGAGAATTTAATTGTCTCACAGTTGCTTGTATGTTGTGCCCTATTGGGTACCACTGATTTGACTGGGTTTATGGGAGTTTGGCAATTTCCTTTCGTTGATGACAATGAAAAAAAGAAAACTCCCCCTGCATGAAAATGCAATTTATACATTAAAACCAAAATTATACTAAGTCCACATTCACACCTGTGTTTTGACATTCTATTAGACTGTTCAGTTTCTAGGAAGAGACATGTCCAAAACCGATCTGTTGCAACAATGAACAGAAATATAGGGACCCTATGAGTTGTTAGCGGTCTATTTTTGGAACAGTAGTTGGACACCAATGGAACCTATAGTCAATATAACAAGGCACTCCCAAGTTTCTTTATGAAGTGATGTTCTCTTTTCTTTCCTTTTCATTACTGTGGCCCTTTTCTTATTTTAGCTAGTGTTCCCCACCTCTTTCCTCCACCTTCCTTTTTTATCTTGGTTTTCTTCTGTTCCCTTCTCTCCTCTTTCTTTTTCTTCTTGTTTCTATATGCCTCTGGTTTGTCTCTTCTATTTTTAGTTAATTTTACCCTTCTTTATTCCCCTCTCTCTTTACTCTTCTTTCTCTATTTTTTTTTTACCATCTTATTTTCTTGTACTTTCTCCATTTGACTATCAGCTTGACTCTAGTCTCATATTCCATAATTTCATCTTCCATTGATTTTTTTTTCCCTCGGGCCGAATACAGCTGAAGAAAAACCTCACATATCAGCACAGCCTCACTGAATAATATTGGTGCGAGAATAATCCAATAATAAGAGCAAATGTGAGCAAAACCTTATATGTGTTCTCTGATTATATGATGTTGATGAACTTGCTTACAATAGCCCATCACTATCAGATCGATGGGGGTTAGACATCCCCACGTTCAGCTCTGGCGGCTGCCATGGGCCAGTGTCACACATATCAATCCACTTTTTTGAGGCTTTAGAAAAACGGCTTTGTTAAATTTAGGGTGCCAATAGTGTCTCCTGAGGTCCTAGGCGTTTTTTGGACTTAGTCATTTTTTCAAAAAAAACGCATGCGTTAACGAATAGTGCCTATATGTACCATGCATTAACACATGCGTTTCCCATTGGGCCCCATGTTAAAAAACATGCGTTTTTTTTACTGCACCCAAAAACGCTGCTAGCAGTGTTTTTGGGATGCTGAACAAAAACGCAAACTCACATGCGTTAACGCGTTAAGGCAAAAACGGATGCCATGTGTGACCCTGGCCATAGGGAAATAAGTGGACCAGAGCTGTGCAGCGCCACTCAATATGTAGTGGTTCCTTAGTGTTACTGCAGTATCTGACAGTGACTGCTTCACATTGAGTGGAGCTTCGCAATGCAGCTCTGGTCCTTGTGTTTATATCCAGCAGACACCGGATCAAATAACTCCTGATCGGTGGGGGATCCGTGCGTTAGACGCTTACAAATTTGATGCTGATGATTTCAATTGAATAAAGTTCATCAATATCATACGACTGAAGCGCCCCTTTAAATATAGATGGAACAGGAAATTAATATCATTGGCCAGTTGCTGTACATTCACTACAGAAAGAGGATATGTAAGCGGTAAAAGAAATAACTGTAGCCATTACTTACCCAAAAATTTTCCTAAATTAGAATCCATCTTTATTTCAAATACTTGAGATATGATGTAAAAGGTTAATAAGAATGCTGCCACGGCCACAATATACTTCACTGCACCTAAAAGTAATACAAAACAACAAGTGTGATGTAAGGGAACCCAACAGCACCAATTTACAAGGATCACTGTAGAAGAACACCATAGCCCCGAATTGTCAAAATTGGGGTAAAAAAACTTTGAGAAGTCGCAAAATGTTTGGGTAGCTCAGAGTTGTGCAAAAGTTCTGCGATTCTTGGGGTTTACATAGGTAAAGCTGGGACGGGACAGGGACGCAACAAAAGGTACAAAGCTGGGGCGGGATAGGGGCGCAATGAAAGGTACAAAGCTGGGGTGGGACGGGGACGCAATGGAAGGTGCAAATATGGGTGGGATGGGGGCGCAACAAAAGGTGCACAGCTGGGGCAGGATGGAGGCACAACAAAAGGTGCAAAGTTGAGGCAGGATGGTGTGCAACAAAAATTGCAAAGCTGGGGTGGGATGGGGGCATAACAAAAGGTGCAAGGCTGGGGCGGGATGGGGATGCAACGAAAGGTGCAAAGCTATGGCCGGATGAGGGGGCAACGAAAGGTGCAAAGTTGGGGAGGGATAGGGGCGCAACGAAAGGTGTAAAGCTGGGGCGGGATAGGAGCACAACGAAAGCTGCAATGCTGGGGCGGGATGGGAGCACAACGAAAGGTGTGACGGCACAGCTCGGCTAATTCATGGCATTCTTTACTCCTCTCACAGACAGGTGCCAGGCACACAGTACTGGACAGATGCTCCTGATTTATTAATAGCGGTGTGTCCCTTAGGGTATGTGCACACATTCTGCTGCAAATATGGATGTGCCAGCATGAAAAACACAGAATCAAATACATGTGGTTTTGATGTGTTTTTCTTACTCATCAGTGGGGTAACATCTGCAGCAAATCTAAGCAAAATAACAAAATAAGCAACGTGCATGAGACTTTAGGAATCTGATACTCCTTGCTGTGATACAGAAATCCTTCAGGTTTATGACAAATCTGCACAGAAGAAAATGCAACAAAGTCGCCACATGTGCACAAACCCTTAATCAGAACCATCTGGCTCCACCCCAGCCAAGACCAGTGTGAGAACTGCTGTTCGAAATGAATCGGGACCATGAATGTTTGAATTCTTACAGTGAAAGTACTGATAAACTGGTGTTAAAATTATTGCTGGCTGCTGACTGGTTTCCTGTACGGCTGGGTGAATATATTTGAATAAAAATACTGTGTGTAGTACAATTCAGTAGAAAAGCAATGTTTTACCCATTACAGTCAGCAGAGGGCGCTGCTGCGACCTTATAGAAGAACCAGGAAATCAGTGTGCGCTGTGCATAGGCACTGACTGCATCTACGGCAAGAGCCATACCATGCTTGATTCTTCCATCCACAAATGAATGAGGGCTTGTTTGTTTTTTTGTGGGGTGAGTTGTTGGGCGAGTTGCAGGGGGTTATTTATGCAGCGTTTATTGTGTGGCAATATGCTTCTACAGTACAATTTACAATGATGCCAAACTTAGTTTTTTTTTTATTTAGATTTTGTTTTTCCCAAGTGATAAAATTAAAAAACATTTTTAGAAATTTGCAAATGAACAATAACAACCGTCTTGTGTTACGTTGTTCCACGGCTGTTACCGTTTCCTTTCTGGCGGTGACCAAAATACGTGCAATTATGTTTCGATTTATTTGTTTTCGTTATGCCGTTTACTGAAAGGATTAACTTGATATTTTGTCAGATCGGAGTTTTATGCAGAATTTGTTGACTTTTTATTTCTTGATTTTCAATTGGTAAAAAAGTACGGCTATTTCAACATTTCATATACCGTATATACTCGTGTATAAGCCGACCCGTGTATAAGCCGACCCCCCTACTTTTGCCCCCAAAACCTGGGAAAATCTATTGACTCGCGTATAAGCCGAGGGTGGACTCCAGCACAGGTATACAACCCCCAGCAGTGAGGTATACAGCAGCCTCCCCAGTGGTAGTATACAGCAGCCTCCCCAGTGGTAGTATACAGCAGCAGCCCCAGTGGTAGTATACAGCAGCCCCAGAGGTATATGCAGCCCCAGAGGTATATGCAGCCCCAGAGGTGTATACAGCAGCCCCAATATACAGCAGCCCCAGTGGTATTGCAGCCCCAGTGGTATTGCAGCCCCTATATACAGCAGCCCCAGTGGTATTGCAGCCCCTATATACAGCAGCCCCAGTGGTATTGCAGCCCCAGTGGTGTATACAGCAGCCCCTATATACAGCAGCCCCAGTGGTATTGCAGCCCCAGTGGTGTATACAGCAGCCTCCCCAGTGGTAGTATACAGCAGCCCCAGAGGTATATGCAGCCCCAGAGGTGTATACAGCAGCCCCAATATACAGCAGCCCCAGTGGTATTGCAGCCCCTATATACAGCAGCCCCAGTGGTATTGCAGCCCCTATATACAGCAGCCCCAGTGGTATTGCAGCCCCAGTGGTGTATACAGCCCCTATATACAGCAGCCCCAGTGGTATTGCAGCCCCAGTGGTATTGCAGCCCCTATATACAGCAGCGCCAGTGGTATTGCAGCCCCAGTGGTATTGCAGCCCCTATATACAGCAGCCCCAGTGGTATTGCAGCCCCAGTAATGCAGGGCCCCTATATACAGCAGCCCCAGTGGTATTGCAGCCCCAGTAATGCAGGGCCCCCCCCTAATGCTCCGGTCTCCTGTAAAGCAAATTATACTTATCAGTGCCCGCTGCCGTCCGCGCCCGCATCTGCCGACATCCCGATCCTCCGTCTTCATGCATCTTCTTCCTGTTTCCTGTGCGCGTCGCCGGTAATGACGTCATTGCCTGCGACGCGCACAGAAGCAGGAAGAAGATGCATGAAGATGGAGGATCGCATGTCGGCAGCGGCGGGCGCGGACGGCAGCGGGCACTGATAAGTATAACTTGCTTTACAGGTGATCGGAGCATGAGGGGGGGGGCCCTGCATTACTGGGGATGCGGGGGCTGCTGTATACCACTGTATACAGCAGCCCCCGCACTGACTCGCGTATAAGCCGAGGGGGGTACTTTTCAGCCCAATTTTTGGGCTGATAAACTCGGCTTATACGCGAGTATATACGGTATGTCTTATGTTGTAAAAAAGTTTAGTTTCTTCAATCTAGTGATCGCTTATGTCATCTTACAGTGGGTATGGAAAGTTTTCAGAACCCCTCAAATTTTTCAGTCTTGTTTAATTGCAGCCATTTACTAAATTCAAAAAGTTCATTTTTTTCTCTTTAATGTACACTCTGCACCTCATCTTGACTGAAAAAAAAAACTGAAATGTAGATATTTGTGCAAATTTCTTAAAAAAGAAAAACTGAAATATCACATGGTCATAAGTATTCAGACCCTTTGCTCAGACACTCATATTTAAGTCACATGCTGTCCATTTCCTTGTGATCCTCCTTGAGATGGTTCTACTCCTTCATTGAAGTCCAGCTGTGCTTAATTAATTAAACTGATAGCACTTGATTTGGAAAGACACACACCTCTCTATATAAGAGCTCACAGCTCATGTAAGACCAAATGAGAATGAGGTTAAAGGAACTGCCCAAGGAGCTCAGAGACAGAATTGTGGCAAGGCACAGATCTGGCCAAGGTTACAAAAGAATTTTTGTAGTACTCAAGGTTCCTAAGTGCACAGTGGCCTCAATAATCCTTAAATGGAAGAAATTTGGGACCACCGGAAGTCTTCCTAGACCTGGTCATCCAGCCAAACTGAGCAATCATGGGAGAAGAGCCTTGGTGAGAGAGGTAAAGGAGAACCCCAAGATCACTGTATCTGAGCTCCAAAGCTGCAGTAGGGAAGATGGGAGAAAGTTCCACAAAGTGAACTATCACTGCATCCATCCACCAGTTAAGCCTTTATGGCAGAGTGGGCCGACGGAAGCCTCTCCTCAGTGCAAGACATATGAAAGCCTGCATAGGGTTTGCAAGAAAACACATGAAGGTCTCCCAGACTATGAGAAATAAGATTCTATGGTCTAATGAGATGAAGATAGAACTGGTGATAATTCTAAGTGGTATGTGTGGAGAAAACCAGGCACTGCTCATCACCTGCCTAATACAATCTCAACAGTGAAGCATGGTGGTGACAGCATCATGCTATGGGGGTGTTTTTCAGCTGCAGGAACAGGACAACTGGTTGCAATTGAAGGAAACAAGAATGCGGCCAAGTACAGAGATATCCTGGATGAATCCTCTTCCAGAGTGCTCTGGACCTCAGAGTTATCCGAAGGTTCACCTTTCAACAAGACAATGACCCTAAGAGCACAGCTAAAATAACAAAGGAGTGGCTTCAGAACAACTCTGACTATTTTTGACTAGCCCAGCCAGAGCCCCAAACTAAACCTGATTGAGCATCTCTGGAGAGACCTGAAAATGGCTGTCCACCAACGTTCATCATCCAACCTGCGGAACTGGAGAGGATGTGTAAGAATGGCCGAGGATCCCAAAATCCAGGTGTGAAAAAGTTGTTGGATCATTCCCAAGAAGACTCATGGCTGTACTAGCTCAAAAGGTGCTTATACTCAATACTGAGCAAAGGGTCTGAATACTTATGACCATGTGATATTTCAGTTTTTCTTTAATAAATTTGCAAAAATTTCTACATTTCTGGGGGGGGTTTTCAGTCAAGATGGGGTGCAGAGAGTATATTAATGAGAAAAAAAAAAATGAACCGTTTTGAAGTCATCAAAAAAGTAAAGGGTGAAAAAGGTAAAGGGGGTCTGAATACTTTGCGTACCCACTATATAATGCAGTACATACTAGTGTATCGCAGTATATACAGTAGCTAAAATCATGGTCTCTATGAAGTAACACTACATTGTGTCAGGAAGCAGTCAACCCGTTCCTGGCTTGGCCAATTTCCATTGCCTTTTTGTTTTTTCCACCTTTTGTTCCAAGGGTCATAACTTTTTTTATTATCCAATACATCCAGTGAGTGAAGGAACCTTACACCTAGAGTTCTTCATAAAATTTCCATTTATTTGGGTCAGGTTAAAACCAGTATTGTATGTGCAAACCATATAAAATCAGTACGTTATGGTTATCAGGCCTGATACTGGATAGTACTAGAAAGCAGCAGCAAATCCGTTGAGATACGTGCTGAGACAGAGGAAGACCGAAGATGGAAACTAGGTGAGCGGACACTTTCTATTAATGTATAACCTTATTTTAATTATTCTGTTAACATAGCTGTGTGAAGGCTTGATTGTTGTGGGATGAGTTGTACTTTTGAATGATCACATCCATTTTAGAAAGCAGGAAAAATATTTCAAGTATGACACAATGGTGAAAAAAGGCAAATAGCGCAAAGGTTTTTTTTTTTTTGGTTCTTGTATTTTTAACATGGTTTGTTTAAAAATATGATTCCCCAGGTCAGTACGATTATACATATAGCAAACATGAATAGGTTTTGGTTTTATTTAGGTGACAAAAAAAGGCACTTGTGTTGCCATTTTCCAAGAGCCATAACATTTTCAATGTCCAGGATATGGAGCTGTGTGAGGCTTGTTTTTAGCACTTAGACGATTTTTAATTATTGACTAGATGTGGGCCAGATGCTATCGCATCGGGAGGGCGGTGACGTCACGATGGAGGAAAGGCTCTGTGGTGCTTGGGATGGCAGCTGTTTCTGCCCCTTCGTGCACTTTCTCCCTTGTGTGCCGTCTTTATCCTTTGACCTGTCTCCCCTTCCATGTGGGCCGCCTCTGCCCCCATTGTGCGCCGCCTCTGCCCCCATTGTGATATCTCTCCCCTGTGATGTACAAAGATGGTGGGCGGCGTAAGTGCACATGGGCATGCCGGGTCATGCCATCTTTGCATACCCAGTTGTCCAAAGATGGTATGTGCACTTACTCAGGTGAAGATAATCAGGGTCAGCGGTGGATGTGCAAATATGGCTGCCGCCAGCGTGTAATAGGAGGACATCAAAGACTCCACTTTGGAGTAGATATATTGGTTTCATCAGCTCATTAAAAATGTGTATTTTTTTTCTTATATTTCAATAGGGAAAATGGAGCGCATTAAACTTTTACGTAAACGTTTTATTGTACTTTTTAGTTTTCTTTTAGGAACTTGAACCTCTGATCATCTAATTGCTGGTGCAATGTACAACAATACCACAGGATTGCGGTGTAAAGCAAAAATAAAAGTTTGGGGTTTACAGACACCGCAACCCATCGACATCTCATAACTGCATGACAGCAGTAATAAGGGGTTAGAATGGTGCACCTCCCTGTTAGAATCCTGTAAATGCCAGTGGGTTTGAGAAGCAGATGATGGCTGAACAACAACAAAGTCATCATCTGCCAGGAAAAATGGGGGCTTAGCTAGTGTATTAAGGCCATCTAGTGGATGCAGCCTTGCTCAATACTCTTGTATTGAGGAAGGCCGTGCCCACTAGTTGGGTTCTAGCCAGGAATATGCATATCACATAACTGCAGTCAAGTGACTCATTTCAGACTCAGAAACCGGTAAATTCTTGCCTAACAGTGCATGTGCTGAGAGGATTCACAAGACTGTAATCATACAGAGTGACTGCAGACTTGGTCACTCTAGATCTGACAACTCCTTTAGCTAAAGATACTCAGATTCATGGCCACTTTAATCATAATGATGATGAATGTGATTGCATTGAGAGCCACAAACTACGTTGACTGTAGGCAAACGTCTACACTTGCATAATTGATATGTAACTATATTCTATAAAGGGGGTTCCCTCATGTTCCTGTCTTCATGTGCGTATGACTCCTCTGCCTCCAGGCTTGTCGGGTAGCAATGCACTAATGACAATTCGGACCAGCAGCATGCTGAAGTCAATGGACTAAATGGTGTTCTCATGAAAGTTTGAACTGCTGAGGAAACTATGCCCCTAGAGCATTGAAGAAGCAGTCTGAATTTAGTTAGCTCTCTGCTCCTTACCTAGGAGACTGTTGACCTCTGATAGATGGCAGTGTGGCCAGGACCTAGGCAACCTGCAGTGACCCATAGTTATATTTACTTCTGTTCTGAAAAATTGAGTTTTTTTTTAATAAAAGGTAAAGTTCCAAGTTGCTTGTTTTTATTAGCACTTTGCAAATTTACCTTTAAAAATTTGAGATGTCGTTAACCGCTTAACTCTGCAAGGAATACTGGAGCTGAGATTGATGCAAAGGTGGTCTACTGTCATCTGCCACTACTCCACACGATGTGATGTGATTACTACAAACATAACATACAAAATGCATATCGCTGACCTCCAGGTAGGGAGGCTAAATAATTTGTGTGTGCAGCAAAATGTCAAAATGCTTTCTGATTATTTCACTGCAGTCTTTATAATCCTCTCCAACCATACTGATTGGTTACAGAGGTCATACACTCGCCCCAGCTGAAGAGTGGGAAAACCAAGTAGTAGTACAGAGGAAGGGCACTAGTAGTAGGTGTTATTTCTTTTTTTACTCTAAAGGTATCATTACACAGCACGACATTGGGATGATGTCGGCAACCATCTCGGGGGCGTGCGATCATTTTTTACATCATTTCAACATCGCTGGTGAGATGTCACGTGTAGATATAGTGAACAACTCACCAACGATGTTCTGAGTAGGCATCATTCGCCAACGATCCCTGCTCATTGCTGTGAATGGGCGAAGTCGTCCACGACATGGCTATCGCGGTGTCACACAGAACGATGCAGCAGGTTGCTGGAGTTGAGATAGTCAGGTTTTCCAACATGTAGGTAAACCTGTCAACTCTGACCCAACGATTTATCGTAGCAACTTGCCAGAGTCACACGCAACAAGGTCGCAACGACGTCGCTAGTACACCTCCAAACCCGTGACGTATCAGCGATGTCGTTAACGATGCTGTGCCGTGTAACGGGCCTTTAGGCTAAGTTCACATATCCAGTAAGCATCAGCTAGAATGGATTCAGCAACAATTTGTTGGTAAGGAAAAAAATACAGATACAACTTGTTTTGACAGTTTAAAAAAAAAAAAAAAAAAAACCTTGGATCCAGCTAAAATCCATTTTTTTTCTTTCAAACATTAAAATCAAAAGAAAAATTAAGTTTTTCATATTTTTTTAATACTGATCCAGTAAAAAAAAAAAAAAAAAAAAAATTTCAAATGAAAGAAAAACAAACCAAAAAAAAAAAAAAAAGTCAACCTATCCAGCAGAACTCAATATGTTTTTGAAGATGGACAAAAAAGTTGTGTCTGCACAACTTTTTTCCAACAGATTCCTCCTGGATCCATTCTTGTGTATGATTACTGGACATGTGCACCTAGACTTATACCATGATGGGTCAGTTGGTGAAATCAAAAAATGGGGTAGACCACAATGAGAGCACAGGCAAAAATTGGGCCATCACCTGACACCAGGTATGAATAATAAACATAACAGAACATTGAGTTACCGAATGATTTGTCAACAGTCCGACATAAGTCACAAATCTACTAACCTGCCACCCTCATGATTGACAAGGATGACGCAACGTTCTCCGCACCAGCCTGCAAAATTAAAATAAGCAAGATATTAATAATGCTAAAAAAAATTAGAATACTTATCATTCACAGAAAATTAAAAAAAAAGGTTTACACAAAACCTGCAAATCCAATAAGCTGCTTCACTTACAGGCAACTAGTCAGGTTCCTCCAGCCTCCCGAACTGCTATTATGGCGTTGGGCCCTATTTTAGAATTCCAAGCATGTTCTTGATATCTTAAGCATGTGTTATTCGGCACAAAATCAAATTAAATTACCTAGCACTAACCCAAAGAGTGGCCATTTCTCCCCACAACGGCCCACCCTCTGCTGCTGTAGGCATGACTGATGTTCTTCTCAATTGCCACAGCATCCCCACAACTCTCAAAATCTCGAGCATGAGCAAAAATGGCTTCCTCCCTCAGCATGTGCAATGATGTACTTTACCTAGAAGCATGGCCAAGAATGAGAGAGCATACATGGCTTTATCATGCATGCACAAAGAGACACCAAGCCGCATACATGAGTAAGACTTCAGGCACCAGAGGCATGCTGTGACAAGGTCTGGGTCACATCAAGGGGGCATGATTAGGTGTCCGAGGATGGACTTTTATGGATGAGGTGATGCACCCATCCCCGATCTAGTGCTAGACTATTTTAGGGAAGGGTCATTCCATGTCAAGTGATCCAAAAATGAATATTTTTTTGCCCTGACGTCCTCAGATTTTTTTAATTTTTTTTCTATATGAAGAACAACTTTAGTTAATTACAAAAAAAAAAGTTTTGAATTTTTTTCTTTATCAGTTAATTTTTTACAGTTTTAAAAAAATGCGAATTTTGGCCTGGTATGGCTTTACATTTTCTATCATATCTCGGGCTAGAAATAAGATAGAGAAACAAAATAAACACCAATCTACTCAGAACTGTCCAGGCTTTCATCAGATATGTCACAAGAGGATCTTTGTTAATATTTTACCCCTGTGATCGCAAGCGCAAAACTTTAAAACGCATTTCTGAAAAATCGGCGCGCTTTAAATATTTCAAAAACTGCCCATGTGTCTGCTTTGCTCTTAGCCACATCTGTACCAAATTTCAAGTTGGGATCGCAATGGGATCATATTTAACATATTTTACTAGTAATAGCGTCAATGGGTCATTCCATATCAAGTGATCTAAATATGAATATTTTTTTTTACCTGACGTCTTTAGATTTTTTTTTTTTTCCTTTATGAAGTACTACTTTAGTTAATTACAAATTAAAAGTTTAGAATTTTTTTCTTCATCAGTTAATTTTTTACAGATTTTTAAAGTTTAAAAAAAGGGTGAATTTTGGCCTGGTATGACTTTACATTTTTTTATCTCAGGCTAGAAATAAGATAATGAAGTGGGAGAGGCATCATTTTACTCAGAACGGTAACAGCTTTCATTTGAGATTTTACAAGACTATGTTTCTTTATATCAAATTCAAACTATTGACAGGCAATTGTGAAAAAATGACTGATTGTGTTCTTGGTGATTTTTGAATTGACACTATAATAGTTAAATATTTTGCACTTAGGTCCAATGAATGCGTCCATGGGGTCAAGCTGGGACAGAGTCATCACAAATTAGCCTTATTTGCAGATGACCTGCTACTTTACATCTCCCAGCCCCTGGTCTCCATCCCTTCGGTCTTAATGGAGTTTGAACGGTTCGGACAATTGAGCAACTTTAAAGTGAATTGCTCCAAAACCGAGGCACTCAATATTTCTTTGCCTGGAGAATTGGTTTCTCATCCATCTAAACAGTTCCCATTTAAATGGAAAGTAGAAGCCATTAAGTACTTGGGAGTCCTTATACCAAAAGATCTTAAACAAATATTCAATTTAAATTATCAACCCCTTTTGACTAACGCGGAATCGGCATTTACCTCCTATAGACAATTAAAGCTATCCTGGTTCGGGAGAATAAACGTAGTCAAGATGGATGTCTTGCCCCGACTCATATACTTTTCAGACAGTTCCTGTTCTATTGGATAGAGGCTTCCTCTCCAAAATGCAATCTATGATCCTTAGATTTGTCTGGGGGGGCAAGAGGTCCAGATTGCGAATGAATATCCTATCCTTGCCCAAGACCAGAGGAGGGGTTGGACTACCCAACATACGAGCGTACTTTGTGGCTTCCTCTCTTGTTAGAGCTCTAGATTGGCATTATCATGCGTCCTCCAAGAAATGGGTAGGGGTGGAGCAAGAGGGTTTGTGGATTCCGCTGAAACACCTGCTTTGGATTTCCCCTAAAGACTCCACAGACCTAGTACCTTTGACAGACATGACCAGAAACACCTTGAAGGTATGGCACCTAGTGACGAAAACCCTCCGCTTAAACGACAGACTTAGCCCTTTCACTCCCCTTTTTTCCAACCCATCTTTCCCACCCAGATTTGACAGGCAGAGATTTTTATGTTGGCGGATTGTGGATGACACCCGAGTAGGATAGACTCTGTCCAGTGGTGGTTTGCCCCCGATGGCAGAGCTACAACTCAAAGAACCTACGAGACCTCTTAAGTGATTCGAATTTCTCCAATACAGAGCATACTTATATTCAGCTGACCACTCTTGTAGGGTAAGATTGACGCCCCACGTATTGGAGAGGTTATTCCAACTGGAGGCTCCACCGAGGCGCAAAATATCAGTTCTATACCAGGCCTTAGGGTCCATGAGAGAGCAGGGCACCCTTTACTTCCAACGTGCTTGGGAGAGAGAATTGGGGTGTAGCATTTCAGAAGCTAATTGGCAGAAATGCTTTATATTTACTCACTCACTAGCTAGCGCTTGTTCTGCACAAGAAAGAAGCTATAAGCTGCTCACTAGATGGTACTTGTGCCCGACGACACTCCGGAACATGTTCCCTGGAACCCCTGATACCTGCTGGCGCTGTGGGGAAGAGAAGGGTACAATGATACACATTTGGTGGAGTTGTGGGGAAATCCGGCGGTTCTGGTCTGAGGTTTTCAATGCATACGCCCGGATAACAGGTAAACAAGCCGAATGCTGCCCAGAATTGGCAATGTTATCCATTTTTCCAGGTCCTATTGGGCTACAGAAGAGGGATATTCTCCGCTTTTGCATCTCGGCTGCTCGTGCTGTGATCCCGAGGTTCTGGAAATCAAGCCGGGCTCCATCTCTACTTGATTGGTTCAAAGAATTGATGGACATATATCGAATGGAGGAGCTCGCAGCTGATGCGTCGGGATCTCGGAACAAATTCTTAGGGATTTGGGTTGAATGGATTCTTTTTCACGACTCTGCAGAATTTAGGAGTATCTTTTCCAGCACAGATAATATGGGTCAACCTCTGGCTGATGGGGAGCCAGTGGGATGAGTACCCTTTCTCCTTCCCATACCTCACCCGTCCCCCCCCCTCCTTTTTTTCTTACGTGGCTTTTCTTTCCCAGTATAACTTTTTCTAATGGTTTTTGTTTCTCTTCTCTCTCTCTTCTTTTCTATCTCTCTTTTCTTCCCATCTGATACATTCAGTCTAGGTATTTCCTTTCTACACCTATACCTTCAGAATTCTAGTGAACATTAGACAGGTATCGGAAACTCTGAGCTGTGAGTAGATCATTAATATTTCGGCCTTCCTTTCCGGTACACCAGTCGATAGACTATTCCAACTAGGCCTCAACGGGTAATGACCCACTTACGTGGTCAACCTGTTAGAAGGGGCCAAGTGATAAAAATCATTCTGCTGGGGCTGCTTGTCCCCTTGACATCAGAACATCTCAAAACCCTGAGAAAGGTTGTATACTTGAGTGTTTGGAATTATATTTAGATTGTAGTATATATTGCACCAGAGATAAGCGCAAAAGTAAATTTGCAGCTTATCTTAAAGTTACTAATAACTTTGTGAATTCTCTTTTTGTATATTTTATATGTCTCAAGATTTTGTTAAAAGATTGAATGTATGTCTTTCATATGTTTTTTCAAAATTTAATAAAAATTAGATTAACCATAGTTAAATATTTTAAAATATGATCCCATCACGATCCCAACTTGAAATTTGGTACAGATGTGGCTAAGAGCATAAAAGACACATGGGCAGTTTTGGAAAATTTTTATTAAAACGTTTTTTCGGAAATGCGTTTCAAAATGTTGCGTTTGCATTCGCATGGGTAAAAAATTAAAATTAACAAATATACTCTTGTGACATATCTGGTGAAAGCCTGGACAGTTCTGAGTAGAATGGTGTTTATTTTGTTTCTCTATCTTATTTCTAGCCCGAGATAAAAAAATGTAAAGTCATACCAGGCCAAAATTCACCCTTTTTTTAAACTTTAAAAATCTGTAAAAAATTAACTGATGAAGAAAAAAAATTCTAAACTTTTAATTTGTAATTAACTAAAGTAGTACTTCATAAAGGAAAAAAAAAAAAAAAATCTAAAGACGTCAGGTAAAAAAAAATATTCATATTTAGATCACTTGATATGGAATGACCCATTGACGCTATTAATAGTAAAATATGTTAAAATATGATCCCATTGCGATCCCAACTTGAAATTTGGTACAGATGTGGCTAAGAGCAAAGCAGACACATGGGCAGTTTTTGAAATATTTAAAGCGCGCCGATTTTTCGGAAATACGTTTTAAAGTTTTGCGCTTGCGATCACATGGGTAAAACATTAACAAAGATCCTCTTGTGACATATCCGGTGAAAGCCTGTATAGTTCTGAGTAGATTGGTGTTTATTTTGTCTCTCTATCTTATTCCTAGCCTTAGTTATGAGGAGAAACGTAAAGGCAGGCAACAGCGAAATTCACACTTTTTCCGAACTTTGAAAATCATTTAAAAAAAAAAAAAATTTTTAAAAAAATTTTTCTCTTCACATTTTGCATTGTCTGACATGCTATTATCAAATAACAAAATCTCAAAAGAATTAAAAATATAGACGTAATAATCATTGGTTCACTTGACATGGAATGACCCGGAAGTAGCTTATGCCGTGTAACCACAATATAATTTTTTTTGTACGTATAACATTTCTCTGGGACATCAAGGACACGCTTGGAATGCTAGAACACGGCTATTGCAACGATGGATGTTTCAAAGGGAGACTGAACAGGATCTCTTTAATGTTAATACTTTCAGGAAAGCTTGTTGGTAAACACCTAATATTATATTTGGTAATTAAAAACAGTTCTGTAATAAAGAGAATTTTGTTTACGTACCGTAAATTCTTTTTTCTTTAATCATCAATGGGAGACCCAGACAATGGGGTTTAGGGCACTGCCCTCCGGAGGTCACACTAGGTACTACAAGTTTGTAGACACCGCCCCCTCCGCTTATAAACCCCTACCGCAGGGAACATCCTCAGTTTGGTCTACAAGCTGCGAGGAGGAAAATAAACCACACCCGAAACATCGGGAAGAATGCCGTGCACAAACGGTTCAACAACCCGGCAAACACTGTCTCAACAGAGAACAGGGCCAATGCAAAACATGCAAAGGAACAACTGGGTGGGTACTGGGTCTCCCATTGATGATTAAAGAAAAAAGAATTTACGGTACGTAAACAAAATTCTCTTTTTTCTGGTCATCATAATGGGAGACCCAGACAATGGGGATGTCCTAAAGCAATACCCCAGGGCGGGAAGAGTTCCTCAACAAGACGGATAACATGGTTCCCTTTTAAAGGTGGGCAACCGCCGCCTGTAGAACCCGCCTGCCCAAATTTGCATCCGCAGAGGCATGGGCATGCACCATATAGTGCTTAGAGAAAGTGTGTAGGCTGGACCAAGTGGCCGCCTGACACACCTGTAGAGCAGATGCTCTATGTCGCAAGGCCCATGAGGCACCTACGGCTCTGGTCGAGTGAGCCTTCAATCCCACCGGGAGAGGCAAACCAGAAGACCGGTAAGCCTCTTGAATGGAAGCCTTAATCCACCTGGCTAAGGTTGACTTTGAAGCCGCGGACCCCTTACAGCGACCTGTCGTAAGAACAAACAAAGAATCCGAACTCCTAAAGGAGGCGGTTCTGGACACATAAATGCGTATAGCTCTCACGAGATCCAGAGTATGGAGGTCGCGCTCAACCTGATGAACGGGAGCGGGGCAAAATGACGGGAGAACAATCTCCTGGTTCAGGTGAAACGTTGAAACCACCTTTGGCAAGAATTCCGGCCGTGGACGCAACACCACCTTGTCTTGGTGAACCACCAGAAAGGGAGACTTGCACGAAAGTGCAGCCAATTCTGAGACCCTCCTCAGAGATGTAATCGCCACCAGAAAAGCCACCTTCTGGGACAGACGAGAAAGGGAAACCTCCCTCAGAGGCTCAAATGGCGGTTTTTGCAATGCCGCCAGGACCATGTTAAGGTCCCACGGATCCAGAGGTCTTTTGTAGGGTGGAACCATCCGCGACACCCCCTGCAGAAATTGACGGACCTTCGGGAGAAGCGCCAATCGTCTGTCAAACAGCACAGAAAGTGCTGAGACCTGACCCTTTAAGGAGCCAAGGGATAATCCCAACTCCAAACCCGACTGTAGGAATGCCAACAGTGTCGGGATGGACAAGGGCCACGGGGACCGGCCCCCAGAGGCACACCAGGTAAAAAAGATTTTCCACGTCCTGTGGTACATTTTTCTGGAAACTGGTTTTCTAGCCCGATTCATAGTGGCAACCACTGTAGGGGAGAACCCCCTGGATGTCAGCAGCCAGGCCTCAAGAGCCATGCAGTCAATCTGAGGGCCTTGGAATTGAGGTGGAAGAAAGGGCCTTGCGCGAGAAGATCTGCGCGTTCTGGAAGAGCCCACCTGTGTCCGCCTGACAGTTGCCACAGGTCCGGATACCAGGACCTCCTGGGCCAGTCTGGAGCCACTAGAATGGCTACCCTGCATTCCGACCTGATTTTCCACAGCACCCTGGGAATCAGAGCCAGAGGAGGGAACACATATGGTAGATTGAATCTGGACCAAGTCAAGATCAGGGCGTCCGCTCCCAACGACTGGGGGTCCCATGACCTCGCCATGTATTGCGGAACCTGATGATTCAGCCGTGAGGCCATCAGATCCACGTCCGGAGTGCCCCATCTGCTGCAGATGTCCCGAAAGACGTCTGGATGAAGGGCCCACTCTCCGGCGTCCATCCCCTGCCTGCTCAGATAGTCGGCCTCCCAGTTTTCGACCCCTGGGATGTGAACTGCGGAGATCAGGCAGTTGTTGTCCTCCGCCCAGGATAGGATGCGGTGGACTTCGGCCAGAGCCTCTGCACTCCTGGTTCCTCCTTGATGATTTATATAAGCGACGGCCGTCGCATTGTCGGACTGAACCCGGATGGGTTGTCCTGAGAGGAATCTCTGAAAAGCCAGGAGTGCTAGATAGATCGCCTTGATCTCCAGCACGTTGATCTGCAATGCCGACTCCGACAGAGTCCAGAGGCCTTGGGCCCTGTGGTGTAAGAACACCGCACCCCAGCCCCTCAGACTGGCGTCGGTGGTCACCACTAACCAAGACGGTTTTATGAAGGACCGGCCCCGCGACAAGTGTTGTGGTTGAAGCCACCACTGCAGGGAATCTCGGGTCGGTTGTGACAGTGTCACCAGCCGATTCAGCGAGATCGTCCTCTTGTCCCACCTGCGTAGGATCTCCAGCTGGAGAGGACGGAGGCGAAATTGTGCAAACGGCACCGCCTCTATCGCTGCCACCATGCGACCCACCAGCTTCATCAACCCACGAAGGGATGATTGTGGTGACAGGAGCACCGCTTGTACTCCCGATCGGATCGCCACCTGTTTGGATTGTGGCAGAGACACCAGGGCTGAGGACGTGTTGAAGTCCATGCCCAAATAAGTCAAGGACTGGGTCGGAACCAGGGTTGACTTCTGAACATTGAGTAGCCAACCGAATTGTTCCAGAGACCGCATGGTCACATCCAGGCTCGCTTGACAGAGGTGTTCCGATGGCGCCCTGACCAGCAGGTCGTCCAAATAGGGAATGACGGCATGGCCCCGCACGTGCAGGAGAGCCATCATGGAGGCCATCACTTTTGTGAACACCCGCGGTGCCGAGGCCAAGCCGAACGGCAGCGCCACAAATTGGAAGTGTTCCTCCCCCACTGCAAATCTCAACCATCGCTGGTGAGCCGGTGCAATGGGCACGTGAAGGTAAGCGTCTCTGATATCTATGGACGCCAAGAAGTCCCCCTGTGACACAGCCGCGATCACTGAGCGCAGTGATTCCATACGGAACTTCCGAACCAGCACGTGGCGGTTGAACAACTTCAGGTCCAGAACCGGGCGGAAGGATCCGTCCTTCTTTGGGACTATAAAGAGGTTGGAGTAAAAACCCCTGAACCTCTCCCTGGAAGGCACCTGGACCACCACTCCGTCTCTGCGGAGTCCCTCCAACACCAAAGAAAAGGCCTGAGCTTTTTCTGGGGAGGGGACCGACCGATGGAATCGGGATATCGGTTTTGACGTCAGCTCCATCCTGTAACCTCTCGAGACCACGTCTCGAACCCACTGATCTGAAACGTGAAGTAGCCACTCGTTCTGAAAGCGAGACAAGCGGCCTCCCACCTGTGGGGAGGCAGGAAGAGAGAGCGAGTCATGTAGAGGCGGGTTTGGGGGTGGCAGCTGCTGCCCCCGCCGGCTTCTTTGGACGACTCTTAGAGCGCCACTGAGAAGCGGGCTTGCCCCCTCGGTCCGTACGAGCGGACGGTGCTGATGACTGTGAGCTGGACCGAAAGGACCACTGTTTTGGGTTCCTTTTAACGGTATACCGTGGCTTAGGTTTATTCTGCGGTATTTTAGACTCAGCAGAATCCTTAATTAGCTTATCCAGCTCTGTGCCAAAAAGCCTGTCACCAGCGAAAGGAAGATTCTGCAGAATCTTCTTAGATGTGGCATCTGAGTCCCAAAGACGCAGCCACAACAACCTGCGGATCGCTATAGCATTGGCCGAAGCCACAGCTGAGCGAGTAGCAGTTTCCAGAGTCGCCGTTCTGGCGTAGTCCGCATAGGCCCTTGCCCTTTCGGTAAGTGCCAGGACCTCTGGACTGGACCTTGCCAGGTCAGTGATACCATCCAAGCAGGTAGTAATCGCTTGTAAGGTCCAGACCGTAGCAAAGTTAGGGGCAAATGACGACCCCACCGCCTCATAGGAAGACTTGGCGAGTTGCTCGACCTGTCTATCAGTAGCATCCTTCAGTGAGGAGCTATCAGAGGCAGAGAAAAGGGAGCGTGCAGCAATCCTGGTCATGGAAGCATCCACCTTCGGGGACTGCGACCACTCCTGAAGCACCTCCTGGGGAAAGGGGAAGCGATTGTCCTTGGGTTTGCGGACATAACGCCGCCCAGGATGTAACCTGGGGGCTCTAATCACCCTTCCAAAATTAGTATGGTCCATAAAGGAGCCACTTGGTCTAGCCTCCGGCCGCAGCCATTGATAGACCTCCTTCGGGTGCACCGTCACCTCCTCAGGGGGTGTCACGAGACGTAAGGTCTCGTTGATAGAGGACACCAGATCCTCCACCCCATCTGGTGGTTCAGACACAGATACAGACCCGAAAGTCGAACCCCCATCATCTTCCTCACCATCAGAGGAACGCTCCTCCTCAGAGAGAGTCTGGAGCTCGGGTGAAGCCTCACGACGAGCCCGCTTAAGGGGTCTCACAGCAGAAGAGGGAGACACCCGGGGGTAACTGGAAGGAGTAGCTGGGCTATCCAGTCTCCTATTAAGTGCCTCCAGGGATTGCGACATGGAGGACAGCTGAGACAACAGAGATTCATTGATCCTGTTCTGAGTCTCCCAAGGCCCTGAGATCACCTGAACCTCGGGGTATAGCACCGGGGTTGCTGACCCAGTAGTTGCAGCCCGGGCCTCTGGGCGTCCACAGTTATTGCAGGACCCCTCCACCAGTGTTCCATTGCACGTAGCACATGTAACGGTCGTCTCGGCCGCCTTAGCAGCACGCTTCCCAGCTGAGGACATGGCCACAGTAGGGGTAGATAAGCCCAATTGCAGACAATAAAACCGGGGATCCCGGTGGCTTACCGACCGCTGTAAAGCGGTATGAGGGAGCGGTGTGTGTGTGTGACCTCCGCGCTGTCTTCCGGTCTCCCCTCTTGGAGTGCAGACGCACGCTGCATACAGTTCCCAGCCGGGAAGTGAGGGTAAAGATGGCCGCCGACAGTGAAACTGTGGGCGGCGCCGAAGACACGCGGGAAACACACACACACGCCCCGCGGTGACGTCACCGCACGGGCTGCATCCCATCCTCCAAGCATCCTTCTCATGAGGGAGCTGGAGCCCGCAGGGCGGGAAACAGTGTAAAAAACAATGTACACAGACTGCAATTACATGTCACACATCCGCAGCCTACGGCCTCAGCCCCTGTGACACACAGGGCGGTCAGCCAGGGTGACCCCAGCACAGGGTACACCCGCAGAACCGCGGACCCGAGGGCAACGCGCGGTCTGAGTGTCATGAAGCACATAAAGTGCCAGACACTACCCCCAGGCACACAGGAGACACCAAGTGCCCCAGTGCCGGTCCGGTCTGTAAGCACCATTTAGGGAGGCCTCGGACGGGGGTGCAGCACCAGTCTGGAGTGTAAGCACCATTTAGGGAGGCCTCAGACTGGGCCGCTCAGCCCAGTCCGGAGTGTAAGCACCATTTAGGGAGGCCTCGGACTGGGCTGGCTCCAGTCCGGTCTGTAAGCACCATTTAGGGAGGCCTCGGACGGAGCGGAGCTGTGCAAGGCTCCCATCTCCCACTCACCAGAGCCCCCCAGAGAGGGATGGAGAGGAGTGTAACAGCGTACCGGGAGAACACCAGGTGTCCAGGCCCTAGGCCCTCCGGTACCTCCACCAGCGTGTGCCACTAAGGGTGAGCGGGGAGGCTGTCACCGGTCCCGACTGGGACCTTATTACCTTGTCTTCAGACGCCATCACGTAAGTAGTGAGAATGCAGTGAAGTGCAAGCAAAGCGTGATCCTCCGAGCACACTAAGTTTAAAACTGAGGATGTTCCCTGCGGTAGGGGTTTATAAGCGGAGGGGGCGGTGTCTACAAACTTGTAGTACCTAGTGTGACCTCCGGAGGGCAGTGCCCTAAACCCCATTGTCTGGGTCTCCCATTATGATGACCAGAAAATAACACATGTGCTAGAGTACAGGCCACGTGGTTTTCAGCAGTTATGAAGGAGAAGAACATCTACCATGGAAGGTATAAAAAAAGGTGGAGCCCCTGCGGCTTCACACCCTATTGATAGAGCGCTCATTTCAGAGAGGGATAGATTCAAGTAAGACGTATACTGTAGGTAATTAAAGGACCTGCACATCATTTCGATTAAAATTATCTTAGTTTTACTCCTGGCTGACAATATCTGATACAGTCACTCCTGTTCATGACTGTTAATGATCTTTGCTGATATACGGTAAGTACTAATTTTACAAGAAACTAATGGGTTAAAAAACTGCATGTTTAAGAACAGATCCTTGACCATCTTCTATACTATCTGATGAACAGTCAGGGTGCTGCCCAACTGCAGACCTGATCCTTTGTTTCTCTTATGCTTTACATCCTCAAAGTCATCAATGGATTTAGTATTAGTAGCGATAGGTCAACGGTGTAAGGCCCCTTTCACAGTAGCGTTTTTGTCAAATTGCGGCAGATTTACCGCATCTGCTTTCTAATGGCCATACTTGCAGCAAGCACCATGCATTGTCTATGGGCCTTGCCGCAGGTGCAGCAAGTGCGGTATATAGCCGCAGTTCCAGCAGTTGCAGCCGCGAAATAAAACTCGCCGCTGACCTCGATTTTTTTTCGTGGCCGCAATTGCCGTTACTGCGGTTATACCACACTTGCCACAAGCCCCATATACAATGCATGGGGCTTGTCGCAAGTATGGCCATTAGAAAGCAGATGTGGTAAATCTGCCGCATCTGCTGCAATCAGCGAAAAACGCTGATGTGAAGGGGCCTAACACACTTTTCGCTCACGTGGGAAGATGGCATGACAGTTTCCAATACCACGCATTCATTTGGTGTTAAAGGCCACTGCTTAATAAGTGTTAATCCGACTGTTAAAAGGTAGGTTCCCATGACAGTTCTCTCCATCCAAGATAAACATTCCAATTATTCTGATCAGTCTGATCAGTTTTCGGAAGAAAAAAAAAAAGAAAAAAGTTTCCACTTTCTCCACTATTTCAGTTTATGAAAATTGGAAAACACCTGGATGTCATCTAAGTGTGATCCGTTATTTTCCACAGACCCATAGACATGCATTGCCCATTTTGATAAGACACTCAAATCAAAATCGGTCAAGTCAATGATTTTTCCTCAGAGCACAAGGTAAAAAAAAAAAGGGTATGTGCACAGACCAAAAGAAGTTCATAGGTATGAGAGCTATGCATGAGAACTATGGATACAACTTGTGCAATACAAACAGTTGTATGCAGGAGTCCTTAGAGAGACTCCCAGAGACATGAATAAGAGCCGCAGATGTGCACTCCAATTCATTCTATGCCTTCTCATGGCACTCATCAAAACTATTTTAGAGATATATGCATGACAATATATTTATATGCCGTAAATATCTAAAGTGTGATTACCTTTATATTTTGTATTTATTGAAACCAAGCTGCTCCTTTCCTCCTATATTTGCAGTACACTGACTTTCACAATATCTCAAATGTAGATATGATCTTTGCGCAAAACTTGACTTCTAGACAAGTGTCTTTTTAAAATTGTAGAAATAAGGTGTCTGCTTAGGTCATTGTTTCACACTGTCAAACCCTGATAAATTGTAGTTGTAAATAAAATTATCACTTTGGAGCAAACCTTCAAGCCGGTTATCTAGAAAAATAGGCCTCTGCTAGCACAACATATGTAGATAAGATACTTTATGGATGGGCCCCCACCTACTTGGATACTTAAGCTCCCATCACACACAACGACGCACCAGTGATCCCGACAACGATAACGATCCTGTAGGGATCGTTGGTGCGTCGTTACCCGGTCGCTGGGGAGCTGTCAAAAAGGCAGATCTCCTAAGCAACCAGGGAGCGACCTCAACATCGCTGGAAGTGCGCGCTGCCTACATACCCGCTGTTTATCATAGTTACCAGCGTCATCCCTGCTTAGCGCTGGTAAACATGATAAACACTGGGTATCTAGGCAGCAGGCACTGCCTAGATACCCAGTGTTTACCATGGTTACCAGCCTGTGAGATCGCTGATCGTTGGTCTCTCGCTGTCACACACAGCGAAGCGCGCTGACCAACAGGAGACCAACGATCTAAAAATGACCCAGAGCACTTTGCAACAATCAGCGATCTCACAGCAGGGGCCTGATCGCTGCTAAGTGTCACACTTAGCGAGATCGTTAGCGAGATCGCTGTTACGTCACAAAACCACTAACGATCTTGTTATGTGTGATGGGGGCTTTAGCCTTCTCCCGGCAGAGATAAGAAGGTGGATGTCCACATCTAAAGGAGGCCAATACACAACAGATCTAAAAGTGCTGGCAGATGGAAGAAAATGGAATGTGATCTACAGGGTTGGCTATTTATATGGATACACCTAAATAAAATGGGAACGGTTGGCGATATCAACTTCTTGTTTGTGGCACCTTAGTATCCCCTCCCATATACTAATGTGCCATAAACAGGAAGTTGATATCACCAACCATTCCCATTTTATTTAGCTGCATCCATATAAATGTCCCACCCTATGAATAGCCCACACTATAGATATCAACAGGCTTATTACTGACAGCTATGAATAGATATAAAATATCCTCAGAAAGTATACTGCAGGAATAAACTTAAAGATGACCTTGACATTAGCTTGTAACGTTTAGGCTATAATTCCTGCTATAGTGCTATAGAGATTTGTCTCTAGGGGGCACGTTCTTCTTCCCCTATATGAGGTTGACCAATAATAAGCTGTCAACATACATAGGGGAAAAAATAAACCACGCTCTCTTACTGATTCCTACTACTATTGTGTAGAGATACAGCAGAGCTAAAATCATTTTATTTTTGGTGGGAGTGGAGTGGACAGAGTCTTGTCCACATAGTGGATGCAGATACTATTATAACACAAAGGTTAAGCCTTATTACTTGGTAAGATTTTTTTGTATTCTAAAAAAACAAAAAACACTAGCATCCACTATAAAGTGTTATATGTACCAGTGGCAGACCAAGGAGTCATGTGTGTTGGTCTGTAGACCATAATAAGAATATTAATGGTGCCGTCACACCTGGCGACGTCGCTAGGGACATCGCCGAAAAAGTGACGTATCAGCGATGTCGCTAGAGACTCGCACTGTGTAAACGAGCGGCGCTACCGCGTTTTATCGCTGGTCGCAGGTTGACAGGTTTACGGGAAGAACCGTAAACCTGTCAACCGACGACCCGCGATAAGGCTGGATCGCGCCATGTGACATCGCCAGAGCGATGTCGGCGGTGATCCAGCCTATACCGCAGCGTTGCTGCGGATCGCTCGCTGGGCTGAGCCCAGCCCAGCGAGCGATGTCACCGCCCGCATCGCTGCGGTGTCGCCGGCCGCAGCAATTCTGTGTGACAGCTGGCCAGCGATGTCGGAACCGAGCGGGCACCCGCGCATCGCTTCCGACATCGCTGCCCAGATCGTGCTTGTGACGGCACCATAACACAGTAATGAGGTGCTGCCATGCTACAAGAGTCCACAATAGACAATGAAGGGTTAAAACAGAGATGTGTACACAACAGACTGATAAATCTAAAGACAACATGCTGTACTAACCACCACAAAAGATGTGCTGGTTAAAACTGTTAAAATTCCTAACTGCAAAGAACAATGCAACGAATACAAGGCACATGATATATACAAGGAAGTAGAAGCAGAGTGAAGTTCAAGGAATAGTCTTATCAGGTACAGCAAAGGGGTGCTGAGCAAATGTATTACCAGACAGTGGAGGAATGCTGAAAAATATGTCCTGTATCTTGAAATGCAAATTCCTCCTAGCGTTGTACACAGTCAAGTGCGCGGAGTCTTGTGAAAGCCAAAAGACCAAAGTATCATGGTTCTTTTTCAGGGTCTAATTAGTATAGAACAGGTAGCTTTATACAGCCAGGCTCGTGGAGAAGGACGAGAGAACTTATGACTGGCTACTTCTCTGAAATGCGTTAGCCTTTTGGCCTTCACAGGACTCCAAGCCAATCAGCCAAACGCCTTCCCATAACCTGCTTCCGCCTGCGTACAAATCACATATGGCAGTGAATGGGTGCGCACGGTCTTGCGCAGTCAAGCGCAGCACCGTGCGTCCCCATTCTAAACATAGGGGCTGGCGGCGGCTGCGCACACGTGGCGATTCCCCTCCGCAACGTTCTGCGGAGGGGAACGCCAGTCTGAAACTAGCCTTACCAAGAACGCAACCAGCTGGAGTGTCCTGGTTTCACCATCCAAGATCTTAGAGGTTATAATCCTACCACACAGAAATCGCATTGGCTTTGGGGGATCTCCACACATTGGTCTGTGCATAACGCGGACGCCTTTGCATTTTCAGTATTCCTCCAATGTCAAATAGGAACTTTTTTACGGTACCGCTTTGCTGTAACTGATCACAGACCATTCTTTAAACCTTCATTTGGTTTTACTCCCTTGGGTCTATCATATGCTTTGTAATATCTTAGGTAGCATGTTGTTAGAGATGTCAATCTGTTGTCTACACGCCTGTGTTTTAACCCTTTATTTGTCCATTGCAGACATTTGTAGTGCGGCAACATCTGATTTCTTTGAGCCTATTGTTAATATTTAGTATTCTAGTTGACCGATTTTTGTATATCCAATGTAAGACACGAAGCCCAAGCTCAATACATAGTGATACATCTACATTTAGAATAAATATGACTGCTTGAATTTTGAAGACACACCAGCTCTTGGAAGCCTTCAAGATTTTGTAGGATATTATAGGAGTTGTTCACTACTATCACAACACTTTCTGAATAGACTTGTTTCCCGCAGTTAAAATGAACTTGTACTCACCTTCTGTGCTGCCGCCGTTCCAGCGCTGTCTGTAACCGTAGCTCAGTGCTCACATGACCAGGGCTGTAGAGCCGTAGTCGTGGAATCGGACTCAGTATCCATATTGGGTGGAGTCAGATTTCAGGGATACTGAAGAGTTGGAGTAGGAGTCGGATGTGTGACTTACTGACTTCACAGCCATGGTTGAGGAGTCTGAGTCAGATTCAGGGAAATTGAAGAGTTTGGAGTCGAATCTTTGGCTCACCGACTCCACAGCCCTGCACATGACATTGTGATGTTACGGGAGACCTGTGTACATACACTGCCAGCTTTCTTCTGCCTGCCAGACCAAACAAGCTGCCAACAGGGTGTGACCACTGCGACTGCCACTCACATCCTGTTGATAGCTGCTGTATGCTCCAGGATACACCCAAAGATTTAAAGGTTTATGAAGGGAAGGACACCCAACTTGACCATCCCTCATCAATGCCCCCCTGTCATGGGGGGGTGTGGGAATTGGTGCATCCACTGCTAGATAAGTTATAAGGGTTAACACATCTACGTAAATAACTTTAACATCAGCATCTCACTCTAGGTCTCTCCTTGCATGTGGTACCATGCAAAAAAAAAAAAAAAAAAAATCAAAGAGGCCTCCATAAGCCGCTGATTGGCCAACTGCCGAGAAATGGTGAGAGCAGACCTCAATGCAGTGAGAACATGGTGATCAAGTATAAGGACAAGAGGAATTATTTCATCTTGCCCACATATACCGTGGCAACAGTTCCCTTGTTACCGTCAGAGGTACCACATCAGAAGTTCCAAAACCAGATTGTATACTAGATTATAAAATTCATGTATGGTGAGCATCTTTCAAATCAGGTCCTCATACCATACTTTGTCTTTTTGCATGGCACTGTATGATACAAAAAGCTGTCCATGCACATTGTACAATGCTCTTGTGCTGTTTCAAAATGCAGGGAGCTTCCTTCAGTTACAGGAGGCAGTCATCAAGCCCCTAATATTTTGAAGTCAGGAAGATGAGTCCCAGTACTTCTGAAATTGATGGTGCTCAGTCAACATTTTCCTGGTAAGGTTACCCAAACTGCGAGGAAGGGAAGAATGTAGTAAAGGTGCAGAGTATGCTCCAAGAGGGGAATACAAAAGGAAATTTACAATTGTGAAACCTGACTTTTGCATTTGGAATTGATTCAAAGCATACCACACATCTACTTAATTGATAAAATTTGGTTAAATTACCTAGTTGACACATTGCCATTTTATAGTCTGATGTCTTCCGCACAACTTAACATATCACCACATTGTTAATTTGTGCACCACAAAAACTAGAATTAGAATCATTAGCATAACTATGCCTCTTGATAATTCCTTGAGGGGTGTAGTTTCCAAAATGAGATCACTTGTGAGGGGGAGTTCTACTGTTTAGGCACATCAGTGGCTCTCCAAATGCAACATGGTGCACAAAGACCAGTCTATCACAGTCTGTGGTATAAATGTCACTCCATCCCTTTTGGAGCTCGGCAGTGTGTCCAAACAATTTCACCCCGCTTATGGGGTATAGGCATACACGGGATAAATTGTACAACATATTTTGGGGTCCACTTTCTCTTGCTGCCCACGTGAACAAAAAATAATTTGGGGATGAAGCATTTTTTTTTTTATTGCTTCAAGACAATTTTGCATTGCATAAGTCAAATAGTGAGTCTTCCTTTCCAGGCCCTGCCATGCACTCAAACATTTTTTTCACCACATATGGGGTATCGGCGTAATCAGGAGAAATTGCACAAACTGTCTGGTGCATTTTCTCCTCTTACCCTTGTGATAAATGCAAAACTTGAGGCTAAAGTAACATTTTTTGAGGGAAAAAGTAACATTTTCATTTTTTCCTTCCACATTGCTTTAGTTCCTGTGAAGCATCTGAAGGGTTAATAAACTTCTTGGATGTGGTTTTGAGCAGTCTGAAGGGTGCAGTTTTCAGAACGTTGTCACTTTTATTTTCTGTCTCATAGGCCCCTCAAAAAATGATTTTTTAATTTGATTGAAAAACTGAGAAGTTGCTGATGAACATTTAACTCTTACCTTTCTAACAAAAACAATTGTTTCAAAAAAAAGGTACTGATGTAAAGTAGACATGTGGGAAATATTAGTAACTATTTTGTGTGATATAACTATCAGGTTTAAGGGCATAAAAAATAAAAGTTTGAAAATTCCTAAATGTTTTCCACATTTCCAATATTTTTTGAGTTTGTAAAAATATTGCCTTGAAGTTACCACTAACATGAAGCACAATATGCAAATGGAGCCCGTGGAGCCTCGATTAAGAGTCTCAAACATGGGACTAGCCAGATATCCCTCCAGGGAAGGACCTAGCCCTTAGGGAGACCAGTCAAGGAAAAGCTGAGTTCAGTGAATGCTTTGTGATGAAGCACAATAGGTCACAAAAATAAACAGTTAACAGTCTCAGAATTACTGGGATCCTTTGAAGCGTTCCAGAGATATTACCTCTAAGTGACAATAACCAGAATTTAATTTAAATTTGCCAAGTCAGAGAAATGCAGAAAGAAGTCATGGCTAAGGGGTTTAAAGTATAAATCTAAAAAATTCTGGCTTACATTTGTGTGTATTCATCCCCCCCCATAATAAGTATTTTGTAGGACCACATTCCGCTGCAATTACTGCTGCAAGTCTTTTGACGTATGTCTGTATGTCTCGTATCTATGGCTCAAATTTGCACATTTAGGGGGTTAAATTTTTTTTATCCATTCTTGTTTGCAAAATAGCTCTCTCTCTCTCAAGGTACCATTACAAGGCACGACGTTGGAACGATGTCGCCAACGATCTCGTGGGCGCTCAGTCGTTTTGACATCATTTTCACATCATTGGTGAGATGTCATACGTCTAGATATTGAGGACGACTCACCAAAGATGTTGTGAGCAGGTATCGTTCGCAAACGCCGCGAACGATCCCTGCTCATTGGTGTGAAGGTTCAAGTCGTAAAGGACATCGTTATCACGGTGTCAAACACCAACGATATATGAGGTTGGCTGATCGTTGATCGTGTGGTTTGAGAACATGTTCTCAAACCTGCGATCAGCGATCCAACAATTTATCGTTACAACTTGGCAGGGTCACATGTAACTAGGTTGTAACGAGGTCACAGGAACACCTCTAAACCCGTGCCGTGTAACGGGCCTTCAGTGAGATTGGCTGGAGAGCATCTGTGAACAGCAATATTCAAGTCTTGCCACAGGTTCATAATGGGATTAGGTCTGGGGTGTAACTGGGCCATTCACACGCATGAATATTCTTAGATCTAAACCAACCATTGTAGCTCTGGTAGTATGATTAGAGTCTTTATGCTGCAGGAATCCCAAGTCCTTTGCAGCCTTGAAAAGATTTTCTGCAGGATTGCCCTGTATTTAGCTGCATTCATCTTGCCATCAAGTCTGACCAGCTACCCTGAAGAAACGCCTCCCAACAGATGATGCTGGCACCACCATGTTTGACGCCGAGGATGTTGTTTTTTAGGTGATGAACAGTATTAGTTTCTGCCATGCATAGCATTTTGCATTTAGCCCAAAAAGTTCAACTTTGGTGTTTTCAGTAACAACAGCCATCTCATATCTCAGCAATGGGAAAGTGTCTTCCCTGATAACAGATGTTACCTCAGAATGCAAACAGCAGCTCCCAGTCCTGGGGGCAGGCGGCAAATGTAGCCGCAGAATGACACCTGTGCCGCAGCATCAACAGTTTGACGGCGGCGCCCATGGCACAAGGCCCACTAGCTCACCCCTAGATACACCTCTGCTTTTTCTAGGCACTGTATATAGGAGGATTTATTAAGCTAACTGTGCCAGATATTTATCTCTAAAACACCTGCATGCAACAATATTTGGAGTACATTTTTGGACCAAAGTGTGATAACTAATAGGTGGCACAAACCTAAAATGATTTTTCATCTTCAAAAGGAATCAGTCAGCAGATTTTTGCAATACAACCTGATTGTACCAAGACATGGGATAAGAAAGCCTGATTTCGGCAATGTGTCAACCCACTCAGCTACTTCGTGCAGAATTCATAGAATACCTGTATTCTGTGATGGAGATATAGCAGGGCTAAAAGGTAAACAGTATATAACCTGACAAATGTGACTGTCAACTTCCTGTGTACACTTTCCAAGGTCAGCAATCTACTGTGAGTGGTGAGGGTGGGGTTACATGGAACAGCTAGGCTGCACAAGCTATAATTAGTGTTAATTTCCTGCTGAGCGCATTGAGGCTGCAACACACTGATAAGTGACACTCACTGATAAGTGACACACTGCTGAATTGAGGCTCTTGTGCCCTATATCATGCTGCTTTCAGATTAAATAGTGAAAACCTGCTGACATTTTCCCTTTGAGGCTGGCTTCACACCACGGCACAGTCCGGTCCAGGACTGTCTGATGTAAACCAGACAGCTCTCTGCCATCCGGTTTCCATCTCTCCGGATGAATCCGGGAGAATTCGAAATCTCCCCAAAAACCCATATCCCGGATTTGTCCGGATTCTCCTGGATCCGGGGCAATCCGGCGCTCCCTAACATGGGAGTCTATGGGGTCGCATTGCTCCGTTCCGGGAGGATCCGGGAACCGGACACCGGCAGTTGCACGCCGCTGTGATTTCAGGACCGCGGCTAGCTCCCTGATCATTTTTCTTATCTTTTATAGGGCCATTTTAGCACAGATAGGGATCGATAGGGAGCAGCTAGGAAGGAGTAGGGACAGGTAGTGATAGTGTAAGGGCTTAATTCCAGGTGACAGGTTCCCTTTAAGGACCTCTGGTGATGTCACAGCCATGCGATCTTGCTTCGGCCATTATTGTGACATCAGAGGTCCTGTAAGTATAGAGCCCCCGTCACACATAACGACGCACCACTGATACACCAGCGATCCCGGCCAGGTCGTGTCGTTTTCACATCGTTGTTCATTTCAAATAGCGGGACGGGAAAGCCGACAGTGAAGTCGGCTTTCCCACCCGCTATGTGAGTGTAGCGCTGTAGTCTCTGTCACGGCACTTCCGCGTCACTGATGCGTCGCCAGTACTTTCTTTGTAAAAAACATTTGGCGGTACACATTTCAGATTAATTTCCCCTACGCACAGGGGTGCAGAAAGGCTCTCTGTCAACTAAGTCTAGGTAAGGACCGGGGGGGGTCCACCGTCAGCGGCCGCAGGCGAGGAGCAGGGGCGGGCTTGCTGTCGGCGGCTGCGGGTGGGTGGGGTGGGCTTGCTGTCGGCGGCCGCGGGGAGGGGGTGCTGTCGGTAGCCGCCGCTGGTGATTTTACCTTATGCAGCCGGCGCACGTCACACAGGGAACTCTGCGGCTCCCCCTGCCTCATTGCCGCCTGAGCCTAAAGGCTGATATTGACCATAGGACAGTGCGTGGCACACATCCCCTATGCGTGGCACATGTCCCCTGTGTGTGGCACATGCCCCCCTGTGTTAGATATTGCCCCCATGCTGCTCTATTCTTCCCTCCTCCAGTGCTGATCTCCCGGTCTCCCTCCGTGCAGCTGTGATCGGGCAGAGATAATGCTGCAGACCTCCTCCACTTCCTGGTTCTCAGTGCCAGTCATGTGATTGGCACAGCAGAGAGTGACATCATCTCTGCGTGCGATCACAGCAGCAGCCAGGAGACCGGAGAGACACCGGAGATCAGCGCTGGAGGAGGAACCAGGAGGTAAGTATATAGAGTTTATTATTTTACTATGGCAGCAGCATGGGGGCCATATCTAACATAGGGGGGGCATGTGCCATCACAGGGGGGGCGGTCCTCCCTTCTCCCGTGTCTCCTCTCTTCTCCACCGTCCTACCATCTCTCTTCTTCTCTCCAGGTCCTCAGCTCTGCTCCCCTGTCCTCCAATGTGCTCCCCCGATCCTCCCATCTGCACCCCCGGTCCTCCAATGTGCTCCCCCTCTCCTCCAATCTTTTCTCACCTGTCCACGACTCCTGCACGGTCCCACACGCTCCCGTGTCTCCCGGTGTCTTGCTGTCTGTGCTGACAGGACCTCTCGTGACATCACACTCACATGACTGCCGGTTACTGGCAGTCATGTGATTGTGACATCACGGCAGGTTCTGTCAGCACAGACAGCAAGACATCGGGAGACACGGGAGACGCCGGGGGCCTCGTGGACAGGTGAGCATAATTTTTTTTTTTGTTAACCCCTTACTTTACTGTTAGGAGCTATTTTAGTGTACGGAGCATGCTCAGTACACTAAAATCGGGTCCGAGGAGACATCAGATGTTTCCTCGGATCCTGCTCCATAGGAGCCCATGTTAAATTGATCGGACCGAATCGGATGTGCACTAAATGGCATTCGATTTGGTCCTATCAGAGTTTGTCCGATTTTATTTTCGGTGCAAAAATCGGAGCATGCTCCGATTTTTGCACCGATAAAAAAATCGGACAGAATCGGATCGGACCAAATCGGATGCCATTTAGTGCACATCCGATTCGGTCCGATGCCCATAGGGCTGCATGGGGGCCAAAATCGGTCCGATGCTGTCCGATTTTTACCGGACATAATCGGATATACAAAATTCGTAGTGTGAAACCAGCCTAAGTGTGATTAGACAGATTTATTCTCCAGGTCAGTACAATTACAATTTATACACCATAGTTTTTTATGCTTTGCTACTGTTACATGCTAATTGTATTTTACAAAAATTTATTTGTTTCTGCATCACAAAATTCTGAGCGATTTAACTTATTTTTCTTACTTTTAGCAGGTGACCTCAGAGCATCATGGAGCCAATAGGCACATGTCAACGATTCCTTTCCATTACTAACCTCTGGGCTTGATGACAGCTGACATTACACAGCTGACTTCAACAGCAAAAAAATATTACTCCAATTGCCACTGCACCAGGGCAATCGGGAAGAGCCAAATTGAGGTGTGAGAACTGGTGCTATAATGTGTCTATTCTGGGGCAGCTGCAGGCTGGGAAGGGCTAGATAACCATGGACCTTCCCTAATGGTCTGGAAATAGGCATTGACTTCTTTGGTAAAGTTTTCTTGGCACGCCTTGTGATCTGTGCAAGGAGTGGAGAAAATGGCATCACTATTTATAAGTAGCAGATCATATAAGTCAATATCTTAAAAACCTCATTGTTTGTATAATTATTGTGTTAACAATTAATTATAAGCTCTATATGCGAGTCTAAGCCAAAGGAAACAGTACTGTACAATTTAGGAACCAGCTGAACAACTCCTAGAGTTAATATGACCTTTAAAGTGTGTAAGAACTTTCACAGAGTGTAGCAGTAGATAAGTAAAGTTAGAGGCTTCTGTAAAAGTGCTGTTCAACCAATATATAACAATTTAGTTCTAGTTCACATTTACAATAGAAATTATTTACCAATGGGAATCGTTTAAAGGGACACTGTCACCAGGTTTTTGCCTGAATCCAGCGATATGTCTCTTACTGGGCTGCTCAGTGTAGTTTCTATAAAATCACTGTTCAATCAGTTGGAGATTAACATTGCAGGACTAATGAAATAGTCCAGCATAGTCATTTACTGCTAAATCTGAAGCAGAGAAAAACTGAATTAGTCCTTACCGGTAATTCCTTTTCTTGGAGCCTTCCGCGACAGCATTGGAGGATATCGTCTACACCCTATTGGGGGACAGGAACACAGAGAGGTTAAAAGCCCCTCCCCTTCCTCCGTACTCCAGTGTATTACCAAGATCACCTGAAGACATGGATTACCTGATACAAACCAGATCCAAACACCAACAAGGGGGGGGACTGATGCTGTCGTGGAAGGCTCCAAGAAAAGGAATTACCGGTAAGGACTAATTCAATTTTCTCCATTCGCCTTCCACGACAGCATTGGAGGAATACCACCGATACTCCTCAGGGTGGGACTATTGCCTGTAGGACTTTTCTACCAAAGGACATTTCCCAACTGAAGGGCAGATCTAGCCTATAGTGGCGAGAAAAAGTGAGGAAGGACGACCAGGTAGCCGCTCTGCACATCAGCTCCGATGAAGCTCCAGCCTGCTCCGCCTAGGACGTAGCAGCAGCCCGAGTTGAATGAGCCGTCAACCCCACCGGAGGAGCAAGGACCGGAGCGACGTAGGCCTCACACCTTCTTGATCCAGGAAGCGATGGTAGCCTTGGAAGCCTTCTTCCCTTTATTTTTCCCAAAATACTGAACAAAACAGGTTCTGATCTAACCTCCAGGAAGCGGTCTCTCGGAGGTAGTGGAGGACAATTCCGATGAACATCAAAAGGAGTGAAATACGGCCTCAGCCACATTAGAAGGAGATTGACAAAATTAAGGCAGAACCACATCCTGGGACTGATGGAAATCCAACAAAACTACCAGAAGAAAAGACGGATGTAACCAAAGCGTAATGCGAACATCGGACACCACGAGGCATGGAGCCCGGACAGAGAGTGCCTGCAGTTCTCTAACTCTGCGAGCAGAAGTGATGGCCACCAAAAACGCCGCCTTGTGAAAGAGACGTAAGGGATGCAGCAGACAAGGGTGCAAAGGGAGTTCGAGAAAGCCCTTGGAGAACAATGTTCAAATCCCAGGGAGAGACAGAAGGCCGAATCCGGGGATGCCTCGCCCAAGCAGAAGAAAAAAAAACGCTTGATCCATCGATGGGAAGCAAGATCCTGGGCATAAACCACCCCAAGTGCAGACACCTGGACTTAAAGAGAGCTCGGCCGAAGCCCCAAATCCAAGCCATGCAGCAATAATCCCAGAGTTGGGCCACATTAGGATGAAGCATGTCCGGGATGGAAGGAGCTTACCAGGACAGGAACCGTTTCCAGTACTTCCCGTAAATAGCGTGCGTCACAGGCTGCCTGCCCTGCCGAAGCGTGTGGATCACTGCCTGGGAGAGACCATTGGTCCTCAGGATCCCGGCCGCAACAGCCAGGCCGCCAGATTGAGCCACTGAGGGCCCGAGTGAAACAGAGGACCCTGGGACAGTAGGGTCGAGACAGTGGGGCAACATTGTCAGTCCCTCCAGGCCCAGGTCTCGGATGGCGTCGTACCACGCCCGTTTGGGCCATAGGGGAGCCACCAGGATAGTTGTCACCCCCTCCGCCCGAATCTGTTGCAACGTCTTGGGAAGTAGCGGGATTGGAGATAATGCATACACCAAACGAAAGTCCCAGGGATGGTCGAAGGCATCCAGCCCCCGAGGATGGTCCGACCGCGTCAGAGAGAAAAAGGTCGGCACCTTTGTATTCGAGCCCGAAGCGAACAGGTCGATCGAAGGGACACCCCACCTGTCCGTAAGAGAGCGAAAGACTTCCGGATGGAGGCTCCATTCTCCTGGGTGGACCTCCGTGCGGCTCAAGAAATCTGCCTGTACATTGTCCATTCCCTTCAGATGTACTGCCGAGAAGGAGAGAAGATGGCGTACTGCCCACGAAAAGATCAGTCTTGCCAGCCCCTGCAAGTGTAAGCCTCGAGTACCACCTTGGTGCCACAAGAAGGCAACCGTAGTCACGTTGTCTGACAGGACCTTGACATGATGACCCCGGAGAACGCGAGCTGCAGCATGAAGCGCCTCCACCACTGCCAGAAGTTCCCGAAAGTTTGAAGACTGGCGACTGACCGAGCGACTCCAAATCCTCTGGAACCGTGTGCAATCCATCATCGCGCCCCAACCCGAACCACTGGCATTAGTGGTAACTGAGGTAAAGGGGAGCCTGCAGGCCACCCCCGTCCGAAGGTGCCTGGGATTCATCCACCAGGAAAGCGAGGCTACCACCCGCCCCGGAGTCCGGACCTGCGAGTTTAAGGAATCCTGACGCCTGTCCCAGGAACTCAGTATGTGTTCCTGGAGCAGTCGGGAAGGAGCCTGAGCCCATGTTACCGACTGAATGCAGGCCGTCATGGCCCCTTAACAGGGACATTGCTTCCTGTAAGGAGGGCGACCCCCTTGCCCGGAAGCGGGTCAGATTCACGCGGAGCAGAAGCTGATGTGCCGCAGGAAGGAACGAGGTCTGTCTGGAGGAGGCCAGCAAGACTCCCAAAAATTTACGTCAGGTTGCCGGCACCAGTTGCGATTCCCGAATATTGGGCACCCACCCCAGGGACTGAAGAATCTCCAACGTTTTGGAGACCTCTGTGCACAGAACCGCTGAAGAAGGAGCCACCACCAACGTATCATCTAAATAGAAAAGCACACATATCCCCTGGGTTTGGATGAATGTGATCACTTCCCCCAAGAGTTTGGTGAAAACTCTGGGGGGGGAAGGGGGGGTGTCGACGAAATCCCGAAGCGCAGCACATTGAACCGATAATGGACCATCCCGCCTGCCCCGGAGATTACGAATCGCAGAAAGCGCTTGTAGGACGGGTGAATGGGGACATGATAATACGCGTTCTGGAGGTCCACAAACAACCTGGAGTAGCGCCCCTGGCCCTCCTGTCCAGGAGGAAGTGGGGACCCCACACCCGAATCCAACAGGTCTCGCAGACCCGACAAGAAAAAACGTGCAAGATTCCCCCTAAGGAAGGGAGGGGACTCGAAGACACGGAGGGGCTGGCTCTCGAATTCCAAGCGCAGACCCTCCCGAATGGTCGAGAGGATCCAATGGCACGAGGAGACTGCTTGCCACTGTGGCAGAAACCGCAGGAGCCGCCCTGCAATGGGGAAGGCGGCATTGTTTAGGGGCGGCTGGTGATGCCGCTGCTGGGGGAACAAGATATTACAGGTCTTGTCCCCTTTCTGGGATGCCCAGTGACCGGACTTATTCCCTATTTTGGAAACAGACCTCAGAAACTACCATTTCCCAAACCAATCCAGAAGGAAAATGGGATTTACTTGGACTCAGAGGATTTGACTCTGATATTATCTATTGAACACGTGTCTTTCCATAATACAATACCAGGTATCATAGGCTGGGACACACACGGCGAGTGGAGGTAGCAATTGTAAGTTGCATACTGGTCTCCCTTACTAATGTTCCACTTCCCCAAATTTATGTATTACCAGAGAGAAAGTAAAAACTGTACAGAGGGAGTTTTTTATTAATATGATGACAATTCCAAAGTCCCTTCCCCCCCCCCCCCCACTTCCATCCCTCCTCCCCTGTTGTCCTCCTCGCCCACCTAGTATATAAGACCTAATACCAGACCATAATATTATTTTGATAACTGCAGGTTAATTCTAGGTATTGCAGGGTTCTGATGCCATCGCTTAGGCCCACTTTTGACACTCTGGGCTCTATCCACACACAAGCACTAGCTTGTGATGAGGCAAAACTACAAGCGATCGCCATAGTAACCCTGCGGGTGGCGAAACAGGAAGTGCGGGAACCGCGCATGCGCAGTACACACTTCTGCGCTCCGGAGCTGGAACGCAAGCTAAGGGGAACAGTGCCAACTGTTTCCGGGAGGTGGATCGCGTGACGGAGGGCGGGGAGGAGAAAGAGCAACTATATTAACCCACAGTGGAGCCGGCGGCGCACACAGTTCTACACAGGAGAGCTGCGGCTTAACTCTGATGTGCTGACCGGGCTGAGAATAAGGTATCTATGTATACACTTGACTCTGTTTCTACAAGGTTAATCATAGTGACTATAATAAGACATGGTCAGGGTGTATGGGATTACTAATGGAAATGTCACTTCAGTCCTCCACAGAACCCTAGACTAAGAGGGAATAGAAAGCTCTGGATAACATATTATAACAAAGGGAGGTGAGACTGATAATGGAGACCTGCATGTTACATGTACAGGTATACTAAAATATCTTTAATATCTTTTACATATGGTGTAAAAAAGGGGAATATGTTAAAACATTGAACCAATATATACCCTCTTTCTAGGCAAATATCTGTTCCCTTTTAATGAATGTGGGGAAGATCCAAACCGTATAATCCCATAGTGAGGTTCTGGGCTAATACTAACAGGTTTGTCCCCACGTATTTTTAAAGATTATGCTTGTTAGTGTACCTTTTTCATATAAACAATACTATTTCTCTACTCTAAGTGAGGGACACTTAAGGAATCAACTTTGACTGATCATCCTGATAAGCATTGGAGAAGACTGTAATACATCCTCCACTTGATAAAAAGGTTGGGCATATATCATCTTTGTGTTGTTAGAGAGTATATGCCAATGGGACACTCAACACTTTTTTCCTTGTTTCCAACATGTAAAGGGAAGAATGTTCATCTCGCCATAAGGTTACTGAAATCAAGAAACACTTGGGATATTAGTAACCCCCTGGTAGGTGGACTGACTGGACAATCACCGCACTATTAGGGTGTTTTGTAACTATATCAGCTGGCACCATTTTATAATGAGTGATAATAGAGGAATGGTGGTGGGAGATTTTGAGACATTACTGTATACTCCATCTTAGACCCCTCTTTGTTATCCCACAGAACTCCCTGACAAGATTAGCACAACATAAGAATATGATTCCTTGAGTATACCCGCTTCTCAGCCTACACACCTGGACTTCAGACCAACAATCTGGTGGCTCACATATAACTAGTGTGACCCACATATCTTTGAGAATCTTACTTTAAAAGCCCCTGATGAGTCTCTCATATTATTTGGAGAGACAAAACGCGTCGGGCAGGGATGAGATAACCATATTTATGGAAATAACCGATGGATACTAGGTCTATGCGACTTTAGGACCTCTGAACAGGAGTTATAGGTGACCGAGACAATAGGACACCAGGAAAAGACCTGGATACGAGACTAACTGACGTAACCAACGACTGGGTTGGGTGGTACCCTTCTATGATACATATTGTGTCAGTGAGGCCAACTCCCTAAACCCGTTGAAACAGTTGTCTATAGTGTCCAACACCGTTTAGAACTTCCAGAGTTCCATATCACATGGACCATTGTTTGTCTGTATATGTATTGGGGGTGGGTTACACACTATAAAGCACTGTTGTTATTCACTAATCCACACTTGGATTTTTAAAAGAATCTTAATAAAATACAACTAGAAACTAAAAGTTATTCCTTTTGTTAAGTGACCGGACTTACCCTTCCCTGTAGACTGGGAGGGTTGGCTGCGCTCAGGCCGAAAGGACTGCCTCCGAAAGGGCTTCTGTTCTGGGAGACACTTTTTCCGGTCTGACACCTTTTCCAGAATGTCATCCAATGCCGGACCAAAGACAAAAGACCCTTGAAAGGGGAGGCCACACAGCTGGTGCCTCGACGTGACATCCCCATTCCACATTTTAAGCCACACTGCCCTGCGAGCGGTGTTAGCCAACACTGTGCACCTGGTGCCAATGAGGATTGACTCAGCAGAGGAATCGGCCAGGAAACCCGTAGCACGTCTCAGAAGAGGAATGGAGTCCAAAGCACCTCCCTAGAAGTACCCTGCAGGATGAATTCTTCCAGCTGGGTGATCCACTTAGAGAGACCTGGCCACACATGTAGAGGAAATGTTCACCTTTAAAGACATAGCTGCTGCCTCCCAGGATTTTTTTGAGGACACTCTCCATCTTACGATTGAGGAGGTCCTTCAACTGGGAGGAAGCACTGGAACCTCTCCATACCCAAAGGTGGAAAGGAAGACACTGGAGTACTGAGGAAGGGAGGGGCTTTTAACCTCTCTATGTTCCTGTCCCCCAATAGGGCGTGGACGACATCCTCCAATGCTGTCGTGGAAGGCGAATGGAGAAACAGTAATTTTATCAAAGTAACAGGAAGCAGCTAGTAAGTGACACATCGCTGGAATCAGGGTCTCCATCTCTACATTATGCTGCTGTCAGATGGGATGGCAAAAATCTGGTGACAGTGTCCCTTTAAATAACCTCTCCAGCGTTTTGCTTGAAATACAAGTCCCCAGTCCCTGTATTATACTCACCCTGCCACTGCTTCATTGTTCTTCAGCGAAGCTCCTGTACTGCGGTATGCCCATAGCTTCTTACTGGCTGAAAGTCAGAAGTGACATCAGAGCCCCCAATGAAACTATGAGGGCTAGAACGAGGCTCTCCTCATAGTGATGTATTGAAAAGTGACCTTCGACAATTCATTACACACTAGAGCTGCTGGGAGGTCACAAATCGTTGGAGATGAGTACAAGACCGGGGGTGGGGGAGTTATGCAACCACTCCAGCACTGATGGAAAAAAAAATGCTGGAGTGGTGCTTTTAAACAAAATAAAATACTCCTGTGTAGTGACTGCCAGTACGTATCATAGTGCCTGCCTCCTGGTATTCTTGTAAAAAATGTTACGGTATACTAAAATTGCAACTTTTCCCTTACCCTGTTCAGAGCACCACCAATCAAGAGTCCCTACTTATCTACGCGAATGGAGCAGCGATTAAGGGTAAAATTACATTTGACTTGTGACACTTAAAAAAAAAAAAAAAAAAAAAAAATTGACGATCAGCATCTTGTTTGCTTATCGGCAGTAGTTTAATTGCCTGTTTATACAAGCAGAACACTCTTCAGATACGCATCAAATGTTCTGTAATAGATCAGTGCGCATAGTCTGCCATTGTTCTTGGCAGCGCAGATCTTATTTATACAGAACAATGCGCTGCCAAGAACGCTGATCTTTCGTGCGTATCCAAAGATCATTTCACCCACAGACGAGTATTTTGCTTGTCTATTGGGTGGTTAGCAGCCTGTTTAGATGTCAAGATTATGGTGATGTCTGCTCCTAGGAACGCTCCTCCACAATTACCGTGGACAGCGCTGCTCCAGTCAAACACTCTCTCTCAGACCCATGGAGTGACAGCACGCATTTTCAACTGCCCCTCAATTGATGTAGTCTTCCCCGTTCTTGTGATTGGAAGAATATCCGGATTGAGGAGCAGGCAGCAATCAGTAATTTATAGTATCTACCATGGTGATAAATTTTTAATTGCATTCTTTATACAATTCCTATTTAAAGGGCTCCATCTATCTCCTCCAATCTCTCACTATGAAGCCATATATTTCAAAGATGAGGAGAGGGTACAATACTGCACTGGCTCTGTTAATGATGGACCACAGCAGCTAGCATTATGCTTTTTTGTAACATAACACTTATTTTGTCAATATTTTTGTGCTCTTTTAAAAACTGCATTTTAGGATGGTGTGGGTGTGGCCAACAGGTGATAGCAGTGCAATGTGCCAGCAGAAAAGGCAAAAAAGATCATGAAGATTGTGTGTGGGGAGCCAGCAGAGAAGGAGCCAGATGACAGACCAGAGAAGCTTGCGCCAAGGAAAGGCGAGAGGCGTTTGCACTGATTCTGACATTGTTCAGCACTGTGCTGTACCCTGAGGTAATCTGATACACTGTCACCTCATCAGCTGCAGTCAGCAGTGTGGACGCTGTGTAGGCCCCAACCACTTACCCTTATATGGTTATATGCCCGTATTCAGTGTGAAGATGGATCTGACTGAGGATGAAGATATGTCTGCTTCAAACACAGTCTAGTGGGGACATTTTGGGGAAGGTTTAGTAATGGTTTTCTTTCAGATATCACTTAGAAAACACACACACACCTCGCTACCATGTTATATGGAAGGGGCCATTGTAGTGAACAGTGCTGCATGGCCGATATCCTCCTCATCACACATGCTGCATTAACGGATGCCAGTCAAGGAGAAGGGTGAGTGATTGTAGCACCTTCAATTAGTAACAAGCACCAACTGTTTACTGCCCTGGCGCCAAACCAGTGAGTAGTGAGTGAAAGCCAAAATATAGTTTTATTTCCAAAACCATATTTACCTGCAGATTACCACTATGGCCGTAGGTTCATACAAGTTTTTGTTTTTTTCCACTGACAGGTTCCCTTTATCATCATTCTCACAGACAAAGAGTTATGAACTTCACAATCTCTCAGAGTAAATGAATATGTAAAGCTGGGAAATCCCCTGGCTATATTGGTACACTGGCTTTGTTTTATGCAGAAGTCTAAACACAATACTATTCTTTTTTTCATTTATCAGGAGTCGGTATTGTAAAACTAGTTATTTCCCTTATATCTAGTAGAACTGTAGCAAACAAGTAATAGCTACAAATAGTAGATAGCCTGGAACCTACTGCACCTTAAAGGGAACCTGTCAAGTCCTTTTTTATTAAACCACCCCAATGTTATTTCCATCATGTAGTGTTCATTAATAACCTTTTTTAAAAAAAAAATTGTTGTATTCATCCTACAAAAGCATTTTAATAACTTACACATTTACAATTAGTTAGCGGGGCAACAGGTCAAGCAGTCATCTGGCAGGTTAATAGTTAAAAGGGGTTTTCCCGACGGATAAAGTTCTTTTTAATCAATAGATCTTGGAAGAATAATAATTTCCACAATTGGATGTGTTTAATAAAAATGTTCCTGTGCGGAGATATTCTTATATATGTGCTCCTGCTATGTACAGTTTCATTTTTGTTTCTGACCGCGCACAGAACACGGTCTAATCATACCACATCTCCCAGGCAGGGGAGGAAGGAAAGAGAATATACAGACATTACAGCACAGGATCACACTTGCTTGCTTAGCTTTACCCATTATGGTCACATGGTTGTGACATCACGCAGATTCTTTATACAGAGCAGTTAGCATGGAGTTAAAGGGGTCCTGTCAGATCATTTAGGTCCCCTAAGCAGACTAGTCACAGCCTCATTTAGATAAGAAAATGTAAATGTATAAATGTTTTTTCACCTTTAACATTACACTATTAGCTGAGACACAGATGCTTAGAATTAGACTATGAGGCTGCAGGTACAGATAGTGAAACGGTAGTTTGGGGGGCATAGACAAGCTGACAGGTTCCCTTAAAAGTGAACCTGCCACCCCCTTTCGGGCTTCTAAACTGTGGATACCAGCTGCAATGATGTAATTGGAGTTCCTGTAACCCCTCTATATGCCCAGACGTCCCCCTGCATACCTTAGAAATTAACTTTTATTCTCTCAAGCGCTGTATGTAAGTGACTCCTGAAAAGGTCGGGTGTGGGTTCTGCTCTGTGGTTCTCGCCGCCCCCCTGCCTGGAATACCCACCCCACTTTATTGAAACTGCCGGCCTTCCTGCACATGCATGTTTAGTGACAGCCAACACTCTCGCGACTGCGTAGTGGCGCGGGTCACTGTGCTCTATTGAAGATGCAGTGCCCGAAGTCTCGTGAGATTCTACAGCTCAGGCGTGAGACTTCATAAATCCCACGAGATTTCGGGCACCGTGGAGCTTCAATGGATCACGGTGACCCGCGCCACTGCGCAGTCGCGAGAGTATTGCCTGTCAGTAAACATGCATGCACAGGAGGGGCGGCAGTTTCAATAGAGTGGGGTGGGTATTCTAGGCAGGGGGACAGAGGTCCACAGAGAGTAGAACCCCCCCCCCCCCCAGACCTTTTCAGGAGTCACTTACATACAGCGCGGGAGAGAATAAAAGTTAATTTCTGAGGTATACAGGGTGATGTCTGGGCATGTAGAGGGGTTACAGGAACCCCAATTACATCATGTTACAGCTGGTGGGCTCAGTTTAGAATGCCCAAAGGGGTTGACAGGTTCCCTTGAAGGTTGATTCATACTTCTGATATAAGGGGTACGTCACACACAGCGATATCGCTAGTGATATCGCTGAAATCTGCGATACTCGCTGTGTGTGAAAAGCAGCAGCGACGAGGCCCTGCTGAGAGGTCGTTGATCGTTACACAACAATCAGGACCATTTTTTGCTCATTGGTCTCCCACTGTGCAGCACGCATCGGCGTATTTGACGATGGGAGACCACCGAGCGCCGGTCCTGAAAATGCAGGGAGCCGGCGCGGGCAGCGGCACCGCCACCAGCCGCAGCCACAGTGGCATGCACCCGGCACCGCAGAGCATGCTGGGACATGTAGCCCTAATACTACATGTCCCAGCGTGCACTGCGCGGCCAGGTTCACAGCACGTCCGAGGTGTAACCAGGGTACACATCGGGTAACTAAGCACAGCGCTGTCCTAGTTACCCGCTGTGTACCCTGGTTACCAGCCTCTAAGCGAGAGAAGGCTGGTAACCAAGGTGCACAGCAGGTTACTAGGACAGCGCTGTGCTTAGTTACCTGAGGTGTACCTTAGTTACCAGCCTTCTCCTGCTTACCCAGTAATGTGGAGCTCGGCTCCCTGGTCCCTGGTCGCTGGGAAATCTGCCTGTTTGACAGCTCCCCAGCGACCACACAGCAATGTTCCAGCGATCCTGGTCATGGTCGTGATCGCTGAAACATCGCTGGGTGTAACGCACCCTAAGACTGAGGAAGAACAATGTGCTGAGTGCCAACAACAGGATTAGATTATGTATTGTATTAGATTATGTATTGTGCAAGGTGAAAGACCTTTCGTGAAAATTTACTTAGTGTTGGAATTACACACAGCAGAGCAATGTTGGAAGAGAATTTACAATTTCAAAAAAAAAAAAAGAGGCAAAAAAAATTAGATTACAATCTTGACAAAGAAAAATTTGGGTTGTACACAAAAGACTAAAGCCCCGTCACACTAAGCGAGATCGCTGTTGTCACAAGTTTGGTGACGCAACAGAGACCTCGCCATGTCAGACTCGCCTGGACCATTTTTTGATCGTTTGGGTCCCGCTAGGCAGCATACATCAGTGTGTTTGACAGGGACAACGACCTCAATCCTACAGGTCTGAGAAACAGGGTCCCAACGACCTCCGTATCATTCGGGATCATTGTTGCGTCGCTGGCGAGATCTAACTTAACATCTCACCAGCGATCCCTACCAGGTCATATCACTGTCGGGATTGCTGGTGCGTCGCCAAGTGTGACGGTACCCTAAAGTGTAGAGGTCATCTGATCTGCTAAACAATCCTTAAACTGTGAATAAATAACAGGATGGACGGCCAACGAATCTATGTTTCAGTTCATAGTCGAGGACTAATCAATGGGGTCAATGTACAAGATAGCAAATGGTGCCAACGTTAACAAACACAGGGCATGTGGAAAAATAAATGTAATATATATTTAAATACATTTAGAATTATCTGATAGGCATAGTGCTGCCTAAATCACCCCACTGACTACTATAAGGAATAAATAACTAAACCTGATTCTCAGGAACCTTCGTAAAATGTTGTATAAATATTACAATATCACTAAAATTTGAAACATAATACAAATCCAGTTAAAATGAAAATGCAAGACATGAATGTATAATGTGGGCTGTGTGCTGGCCTCCTGCTGTAATACTGGGGGCTGTGTGCTGGACTCCTGCTGTAATACTGAGGGCTGTGTGCTGGCCTCCTGCTGTCATACTGAGGGGCTGTGTTCTGGCCTCCTGCTGTCATACTGAGGGGCTGTGTGCTCGCCTCCTGCTGTCATACTGAGGGGCTGTGTGCTCGCCTCCTGCTGTCATGCTGGCGGCTGTGTGCTGGCCTCCTGCTGTATTACCGGCGGATGTGTGCTGGCCTCCTGCTGTATTACCGGCGGATGTGTGCTGGCCTCCTGCTGTATTACCGGCGGATGTGTGCTGGCCTCCTGCTGTATTACCGGCGGATGTGTGCTGGCCTCCTGCTGTATTACTGGCGGCTGTGTGCTGGCCTCCTGCTGTATTACTGGCGGCTGTGTGTGAGCTCCTGCTGTATTCCGAGGACTATGTGCAGGCTCCTGCTGTATACTGGGGGCTGTGTGCGGGAGGCTGTTAGAAGAATAGCACAGAGGTTTCTTAGATTGTTTGTGTGGCTGCTGCTTCACTGAGTCATGTCCCACTGTGCACCATTTTCCAGAAGTCCTTGTTTTTGGCAAGCTTCCCTGAATGTTTTACAGACATGCATAAGATGTGTTATACTATGAATGTCCTTCATTGCCTATAACAACCAATCAGAAGCTGAGCTGTGATTGGTATTTATAGGCCACCTGATAAATATCCAGCCTGTCAAAACAGGCAAGGCAGTATCTATTACCTCATACAAACACACACACACTGGCGTGGGTGTGCAAAATTTTGTGATTGAACATCTGACTATGCGGATTCCTTTAGTGCACGCACACACAAACACACACACACACACACACACACACACACACACACACACACACACACACAGCCCATTATATAAACAAAAATACCTTTTTTTATACATTAACGGTAATTCACTGAATTATGAATGATTAAACTCTTGCCATTATCATGTATAACAATTTTACAATACATTTTAGTGTGCATATGTAAAATGTATTGTTTTTGGCTGCAGTAGTATTGACCCCTTTCCCTCTTATTTATCTTTCCAATATTAATGTGTCTATGTCTTGTATTTCATGTTTTTATTATTCATTAATAAAATAGTTTTTTTTTTAGCTTACTATTGCCTTTCTAGTTTCTGAATATATTTGGTTGGGGTTATGTTTTAAAGGGTACTCAGGGGAAATAAAGAATTATTCTAATGGTCATGGCCTTAGTCTACAAAGATGAGATCCATAGTGTTGTTTCCCATCCTCACAGAACCTGCAATTCCATGTGACGTTGAAGCTGCTCCTGGGTGCTCCCGTCTTGGTCATTACATCACACATCAGGTGCGTGGCCTGCAACCAGCTGCTAGTAATTTCCAACTACTTGGTAATATCTATTCATTCTGAGGACAAGAAGTGTGGATGGGGCATGGCCTGTGGCTTCGCAGCACTGGAATTAAAGTGAACTTCTCACCAGATTGTGTATTAAAGAGGACCTGTCACCCCCCTGCTGCATGGCAATCTAAATGCACCACTGAATGCAGCATGTCTGCTGCATTCAGGGAAGGGGTCCCCCATGTGTCTGTGTGCTGTGTACCCTGAGATATAGGCTTTGTAAAACTTACAGTTGGAAGCAATGGAGGTAGTCACTGTGGCTGGAGGGAACTTGATTGACTGTGGCCAATCCCTCCCCCTCTGCCTCTCTGTGTGCCGCCTCCATGCTTTGTCAGGGCATGAATCTGGAGCGGACATCAGGACAAATGATTTGCATGCTGTGGGTGACAGAGGAAGATAAGAGGAGGGCAGAGCCAGTACAGCAGAAGCAGCACAGAGAGGCACTGGGGGATGGAATGGCCAGCGTCAATCAAGCTCCTACCAGCCACAGTGACTGCCTCCATGGCTTCTAAGTTTTACAAAGGCTATATCTCGGGGTACACAGCACACAGACACATGGCAGACCCCTTCCCTGAATGCAGCAGACATGCTGCATTCAGTGCTGCTTTTAGATTGCCATGCAGTAGGGCGGTGACAGGTCCACTTTAAGTGGATAAGTCCCCGTAGACTTACAAGTAAGAATATTTGCATGTGTTAGGCCACGTGCACACGTTGAATGTTTGATGAGTTTTTACCTCAGGATTTGTAGCCAAAACCAGGAATGGATAATTAAATACAGAAGTGGTGCAGGTCCTCTTTATACTAAAAGCGCCACCTTTTGCAGCGCCTATGCTGCATTTTAAGAAGGTGGCTCTTATGCCCACAATAATCAAGATATTTAGATAGAAATAATAAAATTCATAATATTTAGCACATACTGCATTTAACTACTGTAACCAATTCACTATACAATTTTAGGACTCGGAGTCAGTCTCTTTAATACGGACTCCGACTCAACAGCCCTAGAGAACACTGATCGTGCCCTCCATATGCTGGCAGATTTTTTTTTTTTTTAATGGTGGAATGGTGATATTTTAAAAATGTTTTGTGGAGTTTATTTTCAAATCTAATATTTATTAGTGTTATTTGTGTCCTCACTGACTTGGTTAGCAATGTCGGGTGTACCTGACGCCTCGACCTTACTAACCTCTGGGCATGATTCCAGCAGATATTAGCCAGCTGGCATCAATCCCAAAAACAGTTACCCTATTTGCCAACGCACCTGGGCAGCGGGAAGAGTCTGGTAGCAAGAAAATTCCGCTTCTATGAATGCGCCATTTCCTGGGGCGGCTGCCTGCTGCAATTCGCCACAGTGCTCAGGCCTCCCCATGCTGAGGTTTCCAGCCCCCAGCTACTTAGTTGTACCTGGTTTTCAAGCAAAGGGATTACCTCTAAAATGTAACTTATTAATTTATCTAAAATCTGGATAGATGTATCCTAGACTACACAAGCAAAGAAACACTCATGAAAGAGGAGAGGGGTATGAATAAATGACCCTGTTCCCTCCCTGTTCTTGCCCTGCCTTGCAAGAATTGTACAAACTGTACAAGGGATAACATTAATACCTGAATGCCTTTAATATGCTCCTATACACTTCTGATTGGTATGTGAATGAATTCTGACTAAGTATTCACTTGACCAGATTACCAGATTAATGTTACTGGTTAGGAACATAACAGCATTGTGAGCGGCTACACATTTTTCTTTAGATATATCAGTAATTGTAATTGAGCTCTCACAAGTACTAGGGATAGACCTGTACTCAGAGGGGCACACTTATCTAACCCCACTTTAATTATTAGACCAGGGGCGTATGAGTGGCTTGCTGATTAGCCCTGATATGCACCACACTAGGGCCAGTAGGGCTAGCAGCCGTGGTCCAGGGACACCAAGGGTTTTTTAGGTGTTTAAAACTCCGTTGCAAGGCAGGGCAAGAGCAGGGATGGAACCTTTAGGAACATTTATTCATACCGAATAGCCACACCATTTTTTTGCTTTTTTATGTCGAGAAATAATTTTTTTTAAAAAATGACGTGGGGCTTCGCTGTAATTTTGGTTGCCAGCCAGGTACAATTAGGTACCTTGGGGCTGGAATACTTCGTGTGGGAAGGCTCAAATATTCTGCCCCTCTTCCCCCCGCAGCTAATTGTAGTCCTCAGTCGCCCCAGAAAATAACACATTCATTAGAAGCACCATTTTCTGGTGCTATAACCGACTCTTCCAGTAGCCCTGGTGCTGGTGGCAAACTGAAAACTGGGCAATAAAGGGGTTAATGCCAGCTTTGTATTGGCAGCTAGCATGAACGGCAAGATTTATAATGTCGGGCCAATGTTAGACCCAGCCATTATGAAACTCTAGTAATAGTATATAATACACAACACACAGAAAAATCATTTTATTAGAACAAAAAAACAAACATATCTCAACTCCAACTTTATTACTCCCACGTACCCCTCCAAGATCCTTCATCCACAGTCTGCAGGGACAGAACAAGCGTCCTCTCCCTGCAGAGTCTGCAATCACACTAATCGCAGCGCCTCAGTGAACGAGGTCACCCGCGGCATTCTGACTGCCGCGGGGGAGCAGTGACGTTACTCACTAACTCACCAGAGCACCCTGCAGCAGTGAACTCACATGACCCCACTGCTGGCAGATCACCTGAGTTCACGGCCGTGGGTGATATCAATCACTGAGTCACTGAGGCCTTGCAGTCAGTGTGAATCGGGTAAAGCGCCAGAGAATGGCTCTTCTAATGAATGCGCCATTTTCAGGTGGCAGCTGCAGGCTGCAATGTGCAGCAGGGGGCCAGAATACTTGGGCCTCCCCACACTGAGGAATCCAGCCCCCAGCTGCCTGGTACCTTGCTAGCAACCAAAAATACAGCAAAGCCAAGTCATTTTTTATTATTTCTTGAAATAATGAAAAAAAAAAAAACTGTCGTGCTTCGCTGCATTATTTTGTTGCCAGCCAGGTACAACTAGGCAGCTGGGGGTTGTAATCCTCAGCATGGGAGGCCCAAGCATTCCACCCCCACCTTCATTGCAAACTGCAGCCGGCATCCACTCCAGAAAATAGCGCATTCATACAATCACCATTTGCTGTCACTGTAACTGACTTTTCTTGTTGCCCTGGTGCATTTGCAAACAAAATAATAGTTTTTGGGGTTGATGCCAGCTGGGTAATGACCACTGGCATCAAACCCAAAAGTTAGTAACATTGAGACATCAGACACCCAGCATTACTAACCAAGTCAGTGAGGACACAATGAACCACACCAATAAATAACTCATTTGAAAATAAACGCCCCAAAATATTCCTCTTTCAACAATTTATTTTTTTAATTTAAATGAATTTTTAAATTATTACCAATCCACCAAGAAAAAAAAATGCTATCTGACGCAGTGCCATGGATGTCTCGAAGTCAAACATCTGCCAGCATGTTGAGGGCACAATTAGTGATTGCATCTTCCATAAGCTGGGAGGGCAGTAACTGACTTGCTGCAGTGACGTTACAAAGGTTACTAGAGTTCAGACTGACAGGGTCACACAGGAGCTATCCCACGAGTATGAACTCTAGTGTCCTCAGTGACATCACCGCACGTCCTACGCATAAGACTGGGAGCTGTTTGCGCCTGCGCAGAGACCCTGTGGTTTGGACACGATTTGATGGGTTATAGGTTCTGCCCACAGTAGGGCAGAGAACAGTGAGCGCAATCCAGAGTAGCATCATTGCAGGCATGAGATGGGAAAATGGAACGGGGATAACACGAGGCGTTATCCACATTATTCAGAGGAAACGGCGGGACAGAAGGCAGGAGAGGCAGAATGGATCAATCTGCAAGCAATTCCATCGGACCAGTAACAGGTAATTATCATACAGGAGGGGATATTTTTATACATTTATTAGGTGTACAATGGGAGTCGGGGAATAATAGCCACCTTCTTAAAATGCAGAATAGGTGCTGCTGAAGGTGGCACTTTTAGTTTAATACACAAAAATCTGGTTACAGGTTCACTAAGCACTTGCAGTCAACAGTTTCAACTTCAAAATGCATGCATTGTACCAAAATGTTTCATTGGGGTTCTCCACTTTAATGACTGCCAATATGTAATTAAATGGTAGCCTTTTAAAAAAAAGTGGCAAGGAATAGGGGAATATAGCTCCCCACGCGGATTGTAAATGACAGCTGACACCTGCAGGCATTGGACCCGACCAATTTTACAACTGTTCAATCTCAAATACGCTGTGAATCTTTATGGTGGCATCTAAATGGTTACAAGGGGTTAAAAGACCCTCTTTGTCAGGTTCAGCCCTCCACAGTAACCCAAGGTCATGTGATGTCCTCAAGGTACAGTGGCCTGTTAGATCCTGCTAAGAGTCACTGGCAGGTCTCCGGCACTGCTGTAGATGAGTCCTATTACACAATTGGTATCCCCACTTCTGGAATGACCCGATCTATAAAACTGCCACATTATAAATTCTTAATGGTGAAAAATGTAAAAAAAAAAAAATAATAAACGCCAAAAATGCTACTTTTACCACATACTAAGGCTGGGTTCACATCACAGTTTTTGGCATCCTATTCTGACTGTTTTGAAGCGCACAGAACAGGATTATTTTTAACCTCCCATGCATCCCTATGGTGCCGGATTGGTCGAAAATGCCCATCCGGGTTTGTGAATTCAGTCCCCGATTCGTTTCTGTCCTGTTTTTTTCCCTGCCCCAAAATCGGACACTGCACCATTTTTGGGCTCCGGTGAAGAAAAAAAAACGGACAAAACCTGACAAACAAATCCAGTGTGGTCCAGAGCACTTAACATGGGAGTCTATGGTGTCGGTTCCGGGAAACAACAGGATCGTTTCCTGGATCCAGTTTTAGTGCACTGAGCATGCTCACAACACTGCTGCACTGTTCTGTTATCTACATACACTGCTAAAGCGAAATAAAAGAAAGCAATGGTGTTAAATTAAAAAAAAATAAAATACTCACTCTGCTGAGTGTCCCGGGATGCGAGGCATCCACGTCCGATCGCTGCAGGACCTGAATCAGCTGACCAGCAGCAACCCAATCAACTGATGTGCTACCTGACAACATCAGCTGATCGGTTTAAACCGCCCACCGATTGGTTTAAATCGCACGCCAAAACCGATCAGCTGATGCTGTCAGGTAGCACATTGCTGCCGGTCAGCTGATTCAAGTCCTGCAGTGATCAGACGTGGACTCCTCGCATCCCAGGACACACTGCATAGAGGTATTTATTTTTTTATTTGTAATACCATTGCTTTATTTCGCAATGTATGTAGCCCCAACATGCTTGCCTGTGCTTTGCATTTCTTTATATAGAAAGGTTAGGTATACGGTAGTAAACCAGTGCGTTAGAGTGAAAAAATAGCTTACCCAAAAATTATGAAAACCCTCGCACACGGAAAAATTAGAAAACGGGAATTTTAGTTTTTTTCGCATTTACTGAGACACCTTGATATTGTTCATCATATCAAATTTTCAAGTTATGACGTTTCGGCATAACAATTCTTGCCTTCTTCAGATTAAGTAATTCATCTAAGTACATATACAAACGGAAAAAAAATATTTTAGAATTTACACAAACCTTTACATGGATACATTTCATCATTCAATAAATGCCATACAGTCCAATGTACATAAACATAATCCATCCTTTGTTATATTGAATAACAGTCATGTTTATGACCAAGAAGTCGGTCACCCTAGAAGTCAAATATAATCGAAACAAGATATACCTTAGGTAGGTCCAACTGTGCGCAATTCTAGGATTCTATTCATGTACATAGAAGTAGTGTCTATGGTGAGAATTATTCACATATATAGGTTACTATGACTAATGGTCACATATAAGGACACAACAGGTAATAGGATAGCTAACCCTGATGTAGTAGAAAACACAAAAAGAAAAAAGAAGTTAGAAAAAAAAGTTAGAAAAAAATAGAATTATTCTTACCGTTAATTCGGTTTCTAGGAACCTTCCACGACAGCATAGGAGGTAGCCTCGCCACGCCCTAATTGGGACAGGAAGCAGAAGAGGTTAAAAGGACCCTCCCACTAGCCAGTGTCTTACAAAGAACCATAGCCTGAGAGCAATAATAACAGTAATACATTCCAGGAAAAACCGAGGAACATAGGGAGGGAAATAAGTGCTGTCGTGGAAGGTTCCTAGAAACCGAATTAATAATTCTATTTTCTCTAGTCACCTTCCACGACAGCATAGGAGGGATACCAACGAACTAATACTTAGGGTGGGACTACAGCCTGCAGGACTATCCTGCCAAAAGCCAAAGCCCCAGGGGAAGCCAGGGCCAGACAGTAAAACTTCGGGAAGCATGCAATGAACCCCAGGAAGCAGCCTAGCAAACTGCTCCGGAGAAGCCCCAGCCCCTTTCCTCCCAGGAGACAGAGGGAAAACTGGAGAAACGAGCAGGAACAGCCGGGAAAGGAAGGAGTCCGGAAAGACATTCCGAAACCAGGGGGCGAAAGAACGTAGAGCCATTGCCTCGCCCGTATGACGACCAAAAGGCCGGCCAACATATAGAGCCACACGTCAGGACGCCCACACGCCAGAGCACTGCACCATGGACAGAAAAATAAAGAAAGTTCACCACCAACGGAGTCCGCGGAAGTTGACAAAGGGAAGGAACAAACATCCACTGGGAGCGAAAGAATGCCAAGAAGACCTCGGGAAGAAACGAAGGGTCCAGGTGAAGGACAAAGCAGTCATCCAGGACAGACAGCGACGGGTCCTGGCCAGAGAAAGCCTGAAGCCCCAACACATAGGCCAGAAGCAACCGCCAGCAGAAACTCCAACCCGGTCGACAACAACGGATATCACAGGAGGACAGAAGTCCAAAGGAAGGGCGAAAAAACCCAGTCAGGCCAACAATGAGGACCCCGCCAAATCCGTGGCAAACCTAGAACCAAACGCCGAACCCGGCATGTGCCGGATCCCCGCATGACAAAGTGCCGAAGTGACCGGAATGCGGAATGTCCGCAAGGAGGCCACCAACTCGGCCGACAGGCCCAGAGGCCTCAGCCCTGGCCCTCAGAAACCCTGCAGCTAAGTCGAGCTGCCGAGCATCCGAAGGAACAGAAGACCACGAGATAGCAAGCAGAGGTCCGAATGCAAAAAGGACTGGTCCACTGACCTAGGAGCGCCATGAGGAGGATGAACCAATACCACCTCGCCCATAGAGGGGCCCTCAGAACAGAGAGGACTCCTTACCAGACCCTCCCCAGGAAACCCACGAGAAGGGAGAAGGGGGACAGGAAGCCAGAAGCAATAAGAAAAAACCTCAGTCTGGGAGAAAGAGGTCCATCCCCCACCAGGATTCAACTCGAGGTGCAGGGAGACATAGGCTGCTACAGTATGAATCGCCCGGGAAGCAAAAAGGACGAGCTCCGGGCATCCCAACTGGCGACCAGGGAGCAGAACACCGCTTGGACCAGGCTCCCCCTTCCCGGGAGGACCTCCCGGAGGCTGAAAACCCAGCCTGAAGGGGCAGGGATCCTATCAGGCGGACTACAGAAGGAAGAAGAGGAATGCGGTCGGACGAATACAAACAGCATCGCCCAATGGCAAGTGGCCCACAGTTGCCAGGGAACGGGGCCCGCTAGGGGGAGAGCCTGTAGCCAGCAATTGTCATCCATAGATCATGACTCGGATGACAAATACAGCTTAGGAACTGAACCCACAGCCACAGCTGGGTGAATGGGGCATGGGGCAGGAGATTCACTGTTCCATGGGTGCTGCCACAGCAGCCACTCGCTAGAATGGCCCATCCCCGGAAAGGAACACGAACAGCAAAAAAGGACCTCAAGTACCACTCTCAGTTCCCAGCGAATAGAGGACCGCGAATGAAGAGGAGACCCCAGACTCCTTGGAGAGGGACCCCAGACTCCTTGGAGAGGGTGACCCCCCCCCCACCTAGGTTGGCATCCAGAGGAAAAGCCACCAGGGGAGTCAAAACCCAGGCTACCCCTAAAAGCAGGCCGTTGGATTCAACTACCAGAGGAAGGATGAGGAGGCATCCCCGGGAGACGAACCCGGGGATTCAGAGGACGGCAGACTGCCCCAACAGGACAAGACATGGTCCAGATGAACCTGAGTGAGCCTGAGCCCACCTGACAGGCAGGATGGAGAACGTCAATGATCCCAGAGCCGACCGTCGCCCGAAAGGAGGGAGACGCCCGACTGCGCAGAAGCGCAGCAGAGATTCCACCACCCTGCACCCGAAGGACAGAGGAGAAGGCCCAGACATAGCACCCAGACAGAGGCTGCAATCCAATAGGAAAGCAACGACCTCCGCCATAATGATCGAGAAACCCCAGAGCCGAGGAGAACCCCCCTGAAAAGAAAGCGGAGGACTGTACCTCTGTACAGGATTGTGAACCTGAGGAGCATCTGGGGGTGAGGGAGAATGGGCACCCGCAGTATGCGTCAGTCCAGTAGAGTGGAGCCATCTGGTGGCGTAGCCCTGCCCCCATGAAGGGGGAGGCGTTGGAAGCCGACGATGACACAAGCCCCTCCAGAGGGCTAGTTCGACCAAGAAGAGTCGGGAAAGCCCCCAACCCCTCCTCACAGCCTGGACAGACGAGAAGACCGTCGGGCGAAGGAGATCCTGAACTCTGGAGTACAAAAGAACCTAAGTACCCTGAGAGGGCAGGGTAGGAACCCGGAGAGCAGGCGGAGGAGGCAACTCGAACACGATGAGGAGGTCTTCGGAAAGACCCTCAGAACCCTCCGCAAGCGGCGAAGTCAGCCACTGGGGGAGAACACCACGAAGCATTTACTGATCTCAGGGAGACCAGTCCAAGAACCCACTGCGGCCAGCAGGCGAAAATGCCCAACACAGAGAATTCCGAGGCGTAAGGCCTCCTGGGAAATATGAATATACCACTAGAGCCCGTGGTGCCTCGGGTAGGAGGCTCAAACACAGGACCGGGAAAGAAAGGCTGAGTTCGCCCTGTTACCCCTTCCCCCACCGAGCCACTGAGAGGCAGAGTACAGCAGCTGCAGCGGACAAGGCACGAGGACAACTAGTCCAAGGCCTACAAGGGAACTCCCCCGCCCAGGAACCCCTGGCTAGGAGGTCCGAGGTACCGAGTGCCAAAGGGCCACCAACTAGTAGGCCGCACCGGAAAAGCCCTGCGCTCAATTGCCTGGTCCATAAAGGCAACAAGGCCAGGTCCAAACACCAAGAACCCAATGAAGGGTAGAGAGCAGAGTCTCATTAAGGCACTCCTCAAAGTCAGCCCCAAAGTCCGTCAGGTGGAGACGGATAGACAGAGATACAGGGTGTCAGACGGACCCAGGCATCTGCAAGACCCCAGGAAGCTCACCGGAGAAAGGGAAGGAAGACAAGGAGCTTCCACCTTAGGGAGCCCCTGAAGGGAGCCCAGTTGACCATCGTCCACAGACAAAGGCAGAAGGCCCACAACCATGCAGCCCATCTGGCCCATTTGGGAGGCAGCCTCAAAGGGGAGCGCAGTCTTGTTAGCTACATGCCGACCTGCACCCCCCCCCGGGGACCCCGTGAATCAGAGATGCCACGAGAGAAACCAACTACTGGGATCACCCCCTGAAGGAATTCTCAGGAAAGCTCCAATCCTGAACGATGGTAGAATGGACTGGAAAGCGGACTGGGCTGGCAGCTCCAAAGCCGCCAATATCCCCAGATGGTAGAACTTCCCATAGAGCTCTGACCGGCCCTAGCCCAAGTTCCTCCAAGTAGAAGAAGATGAACCTACTCAGTTCAGTGGCACTGGAAGATGGAGCGACAGCAGCCCAAACCTGACCTTCCCTCTCCCAGGAGCATCCCCAAAAGGAGCTGCCAGAGAGAATGAGGAAAGGGAAGCCTGAATCTCCAGGAAAACCCGGGATCTCATGCTATACACTAGGCTAGGGTGTGAAGCCCAACCAGGACAACAGGCATTAACGGCCCTCCCAGAGGGGGTCTGATGCCAGACTCGTCCCCTGAACAAAGCACAGTTAAGGGGACCAACAATAACAACTGCCCATAGGCAGAAGAGAGGACCCCCCCCACACTCCATCAGACATACACTGTGGCAGGGGAAACACTGGCACTGCAGCTGCAGGAGAAGACTCAGTAGCACAAATAGGACAGTACCTTACCGTGGCTCAGAAGTCTTCAGGGCAGCCTTCCTAAAGAAAGGCCTGCCCCCCAGTGTCTGTAACGAGTTCCCCGCTTCCCGCACCGGGTCCTGGCCAGGCCACCTGCAGTGGTGGCGTGGCCGCATGCTGATCGCCAGGTCCCGTCACTGGAACCCGGAAGCGCTACGCTCCCGCCGGGGAGCGCGTGACCGGAAGTCCCGCCCACCAGCGTCACTTCCGGTCGCGCTGGAACAGTAAGAAAGCGCGGGAAGCGGCCGGCGGGCTCCGGAACAGGGGAGGTCGCCGGCCAGGGAGCCCACAGCCCGCTTCACCTCGAGGGGATCCGGAGAGCCAGGGCAGCAGTCCCACATACGTGGGAGCAGCAGGAGGAGGAGCGGAAGCCCGACCAACGCTGCCCGGTCCTCACCGCGAAAAACATGGGTAGGAGCAGCCGGAGGAGGAGAGCCGTAGCACCGACCAACGCTGCCCGGCTAAACATCAGGTATGCTGCAGTCGCCGGCCCCACAGCACAGGAAAAAACCTCTCCATGCCCCATGGGGACAGGAAAGACACTGGCTAGTGGGAGGTGGGAGGGTCCTTTTAACCTCTTCTGCTTCCTGTCCCAATTAGGGCGTGGCGAGGCTACCTCCTATGCGGTCGTGGAAGGTGACTAGAGAAAGTATACTGAGCATTTCACTTAATGTTATAAGAAACATTGTAACAGATGGGATGACTTGGGTTAAGATTACTGGTTCCTCCAGATACCGATCTGGTTACAATGTTTCTCATAACATTAAGGGATAACCTGAATGCTCAGTATACTACTTGTCTTTTTACTTTTTTCTGACTTTTTTTCTAACTTCTTTTCTCTTTTTGTGCTTTCTACTACATCAGGGTTAGATATCCTATTACCTGTTGTGTCCTTATATACAGTTGTGTCCAAACGTATTGACACCCCTGCAATTCTGTCAGATAACTCAGTTTCTTTCCGAAAATGATTGCAATCACAAATTCTTTGGTGTTATCTTCATTTGATTTGTCTTCAATGAAAAAACACAAAAAGAATTGTCCTAAAGCCAAATTGGATATAATTCTACACCAAACATAAAAAAGGGGGTGGACAAAAGTATTGGCACTGTTAGAAAAATCATGTGATTCTTCTCTAATTTATGTAATTAACAGCACCTGTAACTTACCTGTGGCACCTAACAGGTGTTGGCAATAACTAAATCACACTTGCAGCCAGTTGACATGGATTAAAGTTGACTCAACCTCTGTCCTGTGTCCTTGTGTGTACCACATTGAGCATGGAGAAAAGAAAGAAGACCAAAGAACTATCTGAGGACTTGAGAAACCAAATTGTGAGGAAGCATGAGCAATCTCAAGGCTACAAGTTGCTACACTGTAGCTAACCTCCCTAGATGTGGACAGAAAAGAAAAATTGACAAGAGATTTCAACGCAAGATTGTGCGGATGGTGGATAAAGAACCTCGACTAACATCCAAACAAGTTCAAGCTTCCCTGCAGTCCGAGGGTATCCGTCGGCGTCTGAATGAAAAGGGACTGTATGGTAGGATACCCAGGAAGACCCCACTTCTTACCCAGAGACATAAAAAAGCCAGGCTGGAGTTTGCCAAAACTTACCTGAGAAAGCCTAAAACGTTTTGGAAGAATGTTCTCTGGTCAGATGAGACAAAAGTATAGCTTTTTGGGCAAAAGCATCAACATATACAGGAGAAAAAAAAAAAAAAAAGAGGCTTTCAAAGAAAAGAACACAGTCCCTACAGTCAAACATGGCGGAGGTTCCCTGATGTTTTGGAGTTGCTTTGCTGCCTCTGGCACTGGACTGCTTGACCGTGTGCATGGCATTATTAAGTCTGAAGACTACCAACAAATTATGCAGCATGTAGGGCCCAGTTTGAGAAAGCTAGGTCTCCCTCAGAGGTCATGGGTCTTCCAGCAGGACAATGACCCAAAACACACTTCAAAAAGCACTAGAAAATGGTTTGAGAGAAAGCACTGGAGACTTCTAAGGTGGCCAGCAATGAGTCCAGACCTGAATCCCATAGAACACCTGTGGAGAGATCTAAAAATGGCCATGTTAATGGCCACCCCAGATTGGTCAACCTGCAGAGCATCCGATGGACTTGGTCCGCACACTGTTGAGCCGATGACCCTATGATTAAAAAATCGTCCAGGTATGGTACAATCAGGACATTCTGCTCCCTGAGATGGGCCGAGACTTCCGAGATAATTTTGGTAAAAACCTGAGGAGCGATCGCCAAGCCAAACAGCAGGGCACAGTACTGAAAGTGAAGGACTTTGGAATTCATCTGGACAGCCACCTTGAGGTACTGTTGGGACTGACGACATATGGGAACATGATAATATGCGCCTTCAAATCTAGGACTGCCATGTGGCAACCTGGAAAGAGCAGTTTGACCGCCGATCCTATTGACTCCATCTGGAAAGTGGGTATCACCAGGAAACCGTTCAGAGATGTTAAATTGAGAATTGTTCGAAAAGAACAGTCGGGTTTGGATACCAAGAAGAGGGGAGAGTAATACCTCATCCCCTCCTTCCTGGGTCAGCACCCGAACCAGGACAGACCTGTCCACGAGACAATCGATCTCGTTTTCCAATGCCCGCTGCTCGGCCTGTGATGACCTGAGAGGCGTGACCAGGATTCTGGATGGAGGCAGATGTGGAAACCAGAGTCTTAGCCCGACCGGATGATGTCCAGAATCCACATGCTGGATTAGATTTGAGCCCAGGCTGGAAGGAAAAAGGAGAGACGTCCCTCCACCTGGGGAAGGGTGTCATTTGAAGGATTTTTTGGAATCACGGGAGGGGCCGTTGAACATGAATCCCTTTCCTCCGGTCAGGCCAACCAGACTGGTCTTTCTTCAGGGAGTATTTTTTGGAACAACATCTACTCCGAAAGGGACGTTTAAACAAAGAGAAGGACACCTCCGGAAATTTCTTCTTGTGATCCCCGGCTTTCTCCAAGAGGTCGTTTAGGGCAGAACCAAACAAATATTCACCCTTGCAGGGAGGAAGTCTTAATTTAGTTTTTGTCTGTAGATCACCTGGCCAATTTTTCAACCACAACGCCCTCCTGGCCACATTGGAAGAGGCTGCGGATCTGGCTGTCAGCACGGTGGAATCCGCAGCTGCATCAGCAAGGAAAGCAGCCACCCCCTGCATATGGGGAATGGTGGCCAAAATTTCTTCTCTGGACACCGTATTTTTCAGTTGAGAAACCAGCTGGTCCAGCCCCACCATCAGGGATCTAGAAGCATAGATAGCAGTGAGGCCTGTTCTCAGAGCCCCAGGTATTTTTAAGGAACTAGTCAGCCTTTTTATCTAGGGGATCTTTCAGGGTACCCATATCCTTAAATGGCAAGGCATACTTTTTTGAAGCTTTAGCTACAGCTATGTCCAATTTGGGTGCTTTATCCCATGACAAGCAAGATGCCTCCTCAAAAGGATATTTGCGCTTAAGAAAAGCAGTAGGGGCTCCTTTTTTGTCCGGCTTCTTCCATTCTCTAGAAACCAGATCCTGGAGCCGTTCATCCAGGGGGAAAGAACGATGTTTCTTCTGTCCTTATTCACCGAACATTAAGTCCAATTTAGAAGGCTGGGATTTCTCCTCCGCAATCCCCATAGTGGCTCAGATCGCCTTAACCAAACCACCCACGTCTTCCAAAAAAAAAACAATGGCGTCTACAGGATTCATCATTGGAGGAAGACGCTGAGAGAGCCCTTAGAAGAGTCACACTCCCCTTCAGATCTATCAGAATCCACTCCGGGCCCCTCTCCACCCACTTGGGATGGTACATTAGAGGGTGAGGATAGCTGCTGTCCCTGAGTAAGGGACTTCAATGCATTCTCCACCTGAGTAGTAATTAGAGTCTGTAAACTGGAGGAAAAACTCGGTGTCTCCTCCATAATAGTCTGCTAGGAGTGTACACTCACAAAGCCTACACTGCAAGTGTTTGGATTTAGTAGACGCCTTCCCGGACTTCTGCTGAGTCTAAGACAAGAACATACAGAACAGAAAGCCATTCAGTAACTGACATTCTCGGAGTTCTCTCACCCATCAGATGTAAAGAGGTATCGGAGCCGGGGAAGGACCCTTGCCCTGCGACAAATCTCCTCTGGCGGCCTCATGGGAAGAGTGACTGCTGCTGCGGTGGGACTTTTTCTCTGGCTCTGGTAGAGGAGCCTCTGTGTCACTCATCCTGCTTGCCGGCGACTCCAAGGAACCAGGAAGCGAAGGGAGCACTGGAGGCACCGCTCCCATTCAAACTTCCCGCTTTTATGCCATCCACGTCACCGCCGCTGCCCTAGCTCAACCCGGAATGTCCCCTTGATGTCAGCGGCGACCGCCAATCCATAAGCGCCGCTGCGCATGACGTCACAGGCCCGCCCCCGGAAGTCCAGTGCACTGAGCATCTGGCAGCCCGGGCCAGTGCGCAGTGCCGGACACCAGACGGCGCTGCTACAGCATGGCGCCGCCGGACCGAAGGCTCCAGCCGCCTCCAGAGCCCCCCTTCCAAGAGCAGTAGCCTTGGTGTACAGACTGACAGGGCCCGAACCGGCCACCCCGCCACATTCCGAATAAGACCCTCCAAGCCCCCCCTGAGACGCCAGCCGCACGGTCCTCCATGCAGCCACTTTCGCCTGAGGCTCCCCGTGCAAGGACAAGGAACCAACTTACATAGGGAGAGGAACCGCCCCTTTTAAAGCCTGATTGTTCCCTGTCCTTGGAGGACGGATCCCTCTCGTTATGGGTGCCATCATGGACAACCGATAAACAACATTTTAACAAATAAAAAAATTTTGCTTTCACATCCATGTATTAAAAAGTTCAAGGAAGCACCTACAGGTTCAACATGCTCAAAACATCCCCTAGATGAACTCCTTGATGGGTCTAGTTCCAAAAATTGGGTAATTTGAGGGAATTTCTGCTGTTTTGGTACCTCAGGGACTCTGCAAATGAGACAGTGTCTACAATCTATTACAGTCAAATTTACATTCCAAATACCAAATGTTGCTTCTTCCCATCTGAGCCTGGTGGATTGTATTAATAGAACTCTTGACTATATGTAGGGTATCGCTGCACTCAGAAGAAAGGGGGTAAAAGTGTAGGAGCCAATTTTTCATGTTACCTCTCGAAAAAGTAAAAAATTTGGGGCCAGAGAACATTTCAGCGGAAAACAAAGTGAAAAATTTCAATATGACGACCTAATATGGTCAGCACAGTGGCTCAGTGGTAAGCACTGCAGCCTCGCAGCACAGGGGTCCTGGGTTCAAATCCCACCAAGGACAACATCTGCAAGGAGTTTGTATGTGCTCCCCGTATGTGGGTTTCCTCCAGGCTCTAAAGGTACCGTTACACCTGGAGACATAGCCGGAGATATCCCAGGCGACGCATGGGAGCGCGCAAGTTTTTGACACTTTGCCAAAATTGCCATGGCGCTGTTACACGTAGCGATGTCTCCGGCAACTTCGGGCGATTAAGCGATGCAGAAATCGCCTGAGCACCATGGGCGATGAAGTCGCCGGTGGACGTTGCTGCGTCACACAGGGCAAACACACGAGCAATGTGGGCGTTTATTTTTGGCGTGGCTAGGAGGTAGGCATGCCACAGTGTGTTTTACTACGCCATAAGAATTGTGATTGGTCGCTACAACTACCTTTGAAGCATAGCTCTTTCGTGTGTCAAATATGGATATTTACCCCATGCATGTGCGGGTTTGTGTGGCTTCTCATTCAACTCTTGCGTGATGTGTGGCGGCTTGTTGCTACACACTGTTGCGTCACGACGCACAGGAGATCTGCTACTAGTAAAACAGGGATATGACCAGAGGCGCAAATACAACATGATGAGCCTATACTGCGGCGTCAACTAATTACAAACAGCAGGATGACGCTACAGCATTACAGAAGATACAACTTCATGTACTGACAAATGTGGTGTTGTGGAACGGGGTTTCGCGTGCGACATCTCTGCAACATGTACACTTGTTTTATCTAAATTACATACTCCACAATGTTGCGGATGAAATAAATATATATGTTTCCACCACACAAAACAACAGTCCAGAAGGCGTCATTATTATGCTGGAAAGGTGCAAATATATAGGGCACATCAATGCGCTGCACACTTCTATTGACGCTCCATGTTACAAGACCTTTCAGCACCATGGAGAGGAAGAAGAGTCTGCTGAGGGACGCACAGATCATCAAATATGGCGCCTTGGACCAGGACTACAAATAGGAACACAGGAGCTGCCACCAATCCACGGGACTGGCAGAGGTACAAACTACGCCCAGACACTCCTTCGGGCTTGCTTAGGCGATGTCAGAAGTCACTCTTCACATCGCTATGTCACACAGAGCGAACACTACACATCGCCTGAGTGAGATCGCCTGGTTTCACAACACTGCGGTGAAACCTGGCGACTCATTTGAACTTTGCTCCTGAGGAAGTGTACAGCGTGTACACGAAACGCGTAGAGTTTTCTAGAATAAAAAGAAAGTTCTAAACACTGCTTGGTCCATGGATTAACTCCTTGTGAACTTTGGACTGGAACAGCGGGATCCTGAAAGCCGGACTTCTCTCCTTTCTATATAAGACACTGTATGACGAGACAGATCCTTACCCTGTTCAGTGCTGAACTGGTGAGCTATTCAATCTGCAGTGTTGAAACGATTACCAATGGAGATTATCCGCAATATCCTGTCTTCTCTTGCATTTTGTTTTTCGAGGGCGATCAGCTTTTCTGGGAGACTTGAAAGAGTTTGTGATGTTGTAAAGTTGCAATATTTTTAGAAGAAGTCACAGACTTGAAATAACCAACTTCTGTTGCCAAGGCTGTAGGGTGATCCCTTTGGCATTCATCTGGACAACTTGCTGCCGAAATATTTCAGTCACTTTGGAACGGCACACTATTTTTGCAAAGTGAGTGCAAACTGGAAAGTTAGGCTGCCAGGAAAATAGGGTTTGTCAGATAATTAAGGAAATTAGCACCAGGTGCCAGATTAACACCAATAACATATAGGTATCTGAAAGTCTTCTCTAGTTTTGATCAGTGTTCTTTTTCATTTATCTCATTTACATTTTTATTCTGTATCTTAGAATATATTTAATTTATTAAAGCTTAAAATACTGATTACTCATGTTAGGATATTTTCAAAATAGGACAACACAATGACCTTAACATTAAGGGAATTGTGTGCTGTTCTCTAATTTTGATCGCCAGTGTATATTTACATCATATGTTACGACCCTGACATGATCGCAGGGCTCTCATAGATTGTCATAAAATCCAGAGGGCATCTTATGACCCCCATTTGTCACTATGATCCTCCTGTGAACTCTAAGATGCGAGCCAGCATTCACAGGTGATTTCTGCTATACAGAGCCATGCTGATGATCTGCTCTGGACAGCACATGTGATTGGATGATCATAGCTACAAGAGATTAGTAAACACAGTAAAAAGTAAAAAAAAAAACAAAAAAAAAAAACGCAAAGTTCAAATCACCTTCTTTGCCCCATTGAAAGCAAAATAAATAAATATACATATATTTGGTCAAGCTGCATACGAAAATGTCTGATCTATCAAAATATGAAATAGATTATTCTGAACGGTAAATGGCGTAATGACAAAAAAAATAAACACTTAAGAATTACGCAACTTTTTTGGCAGTGCAGCTGCAACATTGTAATAGAATACAATGAGAGACAATCAATATAGCGTCAGTAAAAATGTCAGCTTAGGAGTGAGAAAAATAAGCCCTCTGACCCAGGGCCGTGGGGTACCTGTTGCCGGGCGCTTAGTTCAAGGGGGATGTCACTGCGGCCTGTTGTCCAGGTCCGGTGGCCCTGGTGGTTGCTTGAAAAAGGGGAAAACAGTCAATAAAAAAAAAAAAAGTGTTTTGTGACGCCACCTATGGTTCTGGTAAGGTTACCAGCACTGCGGGAAAGTCCTCCGGGGGATGGTGGAGCAGCAAGATGGTTACACTCCCCGTAGGTGGAGCGGGAACCCCCAGGGCAGTTGTGAATACTTTTTACACAGGGAGGAGGATTACCACACAGCCTTGTTACCAGTCTTTTCAATGCAGCAAGTGTGCGGCTCTTCAGGCACAGGCAAATAAAGAATGTCATATAGTCTAACTCTGAACGGGTTTACTGGCAGTACTTCAGACAGGTCACAGATGGTAGTCACCAGGGAACCGGGACAACTCACTTAGGACCCTCAGTAGTGTGCCTGCCGTCCTTGCCAGTTCCTCGCTGTGCTCTCTCCTGTCTCCATTGAAGCGCTTCTGTGCGCAGAGCCTCGAGCCAGCTCCCACAGGCCCTCTGTGGAGGACTCTTCTCCGGGTCCCCCTGACCCCATTTGGTATGCCTTTTCAGGGATGTGCTCTGTGTTCAAACGCAACTTCCTCTAGAAGCTCGGGCCTCCGATTTAACAGCTCGGGAATAAACGCCTGCACCGTGTTCAGAGGTGGTCCTCTGTTCCAGGACCAGATTCCTCCTGTCGGTAGTCAAAGCAGGTCGGGATTAGGTGCACCTCACTACCTGGTGCCCCTAGGATCTCCCTCTAAAAAGACGGCTCCTCCGCCGTCCTTCACTCTTCACTCCCCACCGGAGTTCTTCCACTGACTGACTAACTGCCCTCCCACTCACACAGCTTTCTACCCTACGACTCCTCCCTTGGGACTGGGTCCTTCCTGCAGCAGGTTCACCCATGGTCTAGGGAGTTTGAATGAGTGTTTTGAGGGTCCCTTATGCGACATCCCAATTCCCTACGTAGTGTCCCAACCAGTGGGGCGCCATATTTACATTTTTATTAACATACAAACAACAGTATGCAGTGCTTTGCTCCCCTTACGGGAGGTTCTTTTTTTTTTCCTTTAACATTACCGGGTTAACGGGACCAACCAATGCAAACAACAAAAACACTCAATACCAACCAAGAACGGGGCCGGGTTTCAGGTACAGTCCCGGAGATCGTTGCCCTTCACTTTTACTAGTGTCCCTTTTATTACCAGGCTGTTTAATTGGTACATGCATTCAAGAGTCCATGGCTTAACATGTTCAGTCCAGGGTCAGTTCAGAATAATAGTTCAGAGATTGTCCATTATCAAAGTAGGCATGCATATCAACTATATACAGAGGTTTTTATCAGTATCTTAGTTCTTTGCTTTGTAAACCCTGAGGGCATACCACCCCTTCGGCCCCAAATGCCATTTCATAGATTACCTGGTCGTTCTGGTACCGATCCCGGTCCGGGAGTCCCTTGGGGAGGTAAGCCCCAACATTCCGGCGGCTTACAAACACTTCCGCAGGCAACCCATGTCCCTAGATAAACCTCCACCCGCTGTCCAGGTTAAAGGCTACCACAGTACCAGTTACGTTCCTCTGGGGACATTGGTGGCATGCCCCTGGCTCGCACTCTAGCCAGGAGGTTTTCTTGCTCCTGACCCACCAGCGCTCCCTGCAGAGTTGTCTCTCCGCCTGGTCAGACTGGAAGCGCTGGTACACGTAATCGTCCCACTCCGGGGCCGGAGCACTATATCGCGCACCCACCATTGCGGCTGCACCGACCCGTCCAATAGGCCAGTGCTGCTGGTGGTCCCGCCAAGCGACGCGGGGCCAGTATGCCCCAACTTCCTTAGAGACAGATGTCGGTCTTGTCCCCCTCCGGCTCGTCGTCCTCCACGGGATCCCAACGACTTGTAATCTCCTCCTCCTCGGACTCAACAACCTCAGGCATCTCCGCAGGGACCTTCGGGACATCCCTCTCAGGCTCCGCTGGATCCTCTGGCTCAGCACCGGACATCCATCTCTCTGCAGGGCTTAACTGTGGATCTGGCCGCTAGTCATCGCTGGCAACCTCGGGCTCACCCTAGTACTTGTCTCTTGCCCTCAGTTCCAGGACCAAAGCCTCTGCGAGCCCCGGGTCACCGGGCTCCTGATGTTCTGCTTGCTGGGCCAGAGCAAAGCTGGGTGCGGAGGTCATTCAGGGCTGTCTCCCAAAACTCAGCATCAGCGTCCGCGGTTAGGAGCGAGGCATTTCCTGCTTCTATGGGGTTGCTGGTTTCCCCCTCTTTCATTGGCCAGGTCTTGGCAGTCTCTCATAGCCATTGCTGCGGACCCATCGACCGCACCGTCTCTTTGCTGTTGCTCGCACTCAGTCTTGCCTCGCCCTTCCTGCCACCATATTTAATTTCCAGCACGAGTATTTTAAGGTCAGCCCCATCCCCTTGGTTTTTCCAGGGCAACTTGGGCATGTCTGGATTTTCGCACCTCTGGCAGGGCCCTCCCAAAACGAGGGGCTGGAGGCACACCACCAGAGCTCTTCCACTGACTGACTAACTGCCTTCCCACTCACACAGCTTTCTACCCTATGACTCCTCCCTTGGGACTGGGTCCTCCCTGCAACGGGTCCACCTACGGTCCCCTACTCTAGGGTGTGTGTGTGTGAATGAGTGTTGTGAGAGTCCCTTATGCAACATCCAGTTCACATGGATACTACACGCTCTTTTGTGGATGCAGTACCCCTGCAGTACCCCTGTGGCGTCCCGACCATTGGGGCGCCACACCTCACCAGGGGTGAACCTAGACTCTCTGCTGCCTGAGGCGAACTGCAAAATGGCCCTCTTCCAGGTAATTTTTTTTTTTTAATCGGTAGAATCAAATCTGGTTCATACAGATCTATATCTCCTCTGTAACAATGAGTACAATAGTGGACGTTTTAATTTAGAGAAATACGGAAAAAAAAAAATGTTGAAACCCAAGGATGTCAGCGCCACTACACATACATACAAGAAGCACACAGAGGAATCCAGAACAAGAATCATTAATGGCAATGCCAGGCATGGCACAAGCGTACAGAGACACAATCATGGCTGGTAGACCGGTGGTCCTGTAGGCAGACACAATTCTGCATCTTTTTAGCACAGGAGACAGCCCTGATTGCTAACCTATAATCTCTGTCACACGCCTACAAATCTCAGGGCAGCTTCAGGGTATGTGCACATCAGTCGTTTTGTGGGCTGTTTTTTACCGGTTTCCGTCGGCGTTTTCCGCTCAGTTTTATGTTAATTTATGTTAATCCTAGCCACCGGCTGGATTAACATGATACTCAATGGAGTTTTGAAAACGCTGTCTTCATTAGAACGGTTTTTTTCTGGTCGTTTTCAGTTTTTCCACCGGTTTTCCACCGGTTTTCAAAAATAGAGCAAGTGACTTCTTTTGGTCGTTTTTCCAGCGGTTCCAGCATAACAAGTGCACCAGAGACCAGTCTGAAAAAACGGCAAGAAAACCGCCGAGAAAAACGCTGTAAAACCGGGCGGAAAACGCGGAAAAAACGCTTGAAAAATGAGGAACAAAACCGAGCACAGAAAACTCAGTTTCTGCTAATCTACACCGGTTGTTGGACGTTCTGCAGAGATGCACAAACGTCAGATGTGCACATACCCTTAATGTGGCCTCTGCCTGACACTGACGAGTCAGACATGTCCACCATACAGCAGCGTCCACACACCATATGCAATGACCTGAAGTCTGAGCATCAAAAAACAGCCACTGCACTAAGCTAAGAAAATGGTGCTTCTCCTCCCACCAGACCACACCTTCTCCCAAAATGCTTAGTCAATCACAAGCGTCGTTCCCAGGGCAGTCAGGAGCTAATAGCAGGGGCCATCCTACTGGGTTGAGAAAGGGATATGGGAGTGGGAAGGGGGACGAGCCCTACTGACCAACTGCCGCTTGGGAGAAGGATGGCTGTATGTACTGAGGGGGCGGCACTGGACGTGGTGTGTACGTTATGGCCAATCAGTCCTGCAGCAGAGGGACAATGCATCCTGCACAAGGGGTATATAAAGAAATCATGGGACCCCATAGCAGAAGTTCTTATTGGGTTCCCCACAAGAAAAATAACATTTGGCTGGGTCACATAGGTACATCTCTCAACTTTGCAGCCCTTACAAAGTAATTTTCCTCCTATTGAAGCCCCTAGATTCCCTTTTCATTGCCCCCATAAAGGATGTTGCCAACAATAGTGCCCCCCGACCATTGTACGATCCCCCCACACTGATTCCTCCACACTACCCTCCATAAACTGTGTATGATCCTCCACAGTGAATTTCTTCACCGGACCCTCCACATACAGTATGATCCACAACTGTGACTCTCAAACAGCCCTCCTTACAGTATAATAGACCTAAATAAAGTATAATGGCCCCTACACAGCCCTCAAATAACCCTCCATAAAGTATAAAGGCTCCCTCATAGCCCTCCAAGTATTATGATGCCCCCCACAGAGCCCTCCAACTATTATATATATTCCATATAGTAGAAGTTTCTATATTTTCCTCCATATAGTATAATACACCCCCACAGTCCTTTGTTACAATGCACTGCACCTCACAGTCCTATATTATAATGCACTGCATCCCACAGTCCTATGTTACAATGCACTAGACCCCCAAAGTCTCCCATCAGTGTTAAAAAACACAAAAAAAAAATCAAAAGGAAAGGAAAGGAAATACCTCTCCTCGGTCCTCACTGGTTTCTCCAGTCCCCTGTCCCCAGCATGTCACTGCGGCCGCCGCTGCCAGCCAGAGTCTCAGGCTCAGCTAAGCGGGGCGCTCAGTGATGAACTTACGAGCGGAGCTGCAGTGCAGCCGTGAGTCAGGAGAATGTGTCCGGCAACGGCGGCCAGGACTAATAGGAGAGGGATCCGCATCTGCAGAAGGGGGGGGGGGGGGGGGGGAAGGGGGAGGTCACACAACCTTCGGGTTGCCTCATGGTAGGTACGCCCCTGGCCCTCAAAAAATTAAAATGTTACAGTTCTCAGAAAGTGATAACAAAGACGCAAAATTGTATTTAATGTATTTCTGAATTTTTTTTCATCATTTAAGGGTATGTGCCCACAGGAAGCTTTAGTGGCGTTCAAACCGTCAGTAAACCGCTGGAAATTATCAGTTCTGAGCTCTGAAGTCTCCAGCTGTTTTCCGGCGTTTTTCCGGCGGTTTTTTTTCAGCGTGTGCACAGCGTTTTTCAGTCGGTTTTTCCAGCGGTTTTCTATGGAGGATTTTGTTAATGGAACCGATCAAAAACCGCTGAGAAGAATTGACATGCTGTATGCTGCTAAACCGCTGGGAAACCGCTCAACCGCTGGCAGATCCGCTCACAGAAACCGACTATGTGTGCACAGCGGTTTCTAAATTACATAGGGTTACTTGTAAGTCCCAACGCTGCTTAGGATTTACATAAATTTAAATAAAACCTATGCTAAACCACCGTCGGTTTTCGCTGCTAAACTGACGTTAAACCTTCCTGTGGGCACATACCCTAAAGGGAACCAAACAGCAGGATTTAGGGCATTAAAATGAAGGCAGTGCCTTGCAGGCTCTGGGATACTGCATGCAGCCATACCTTTACTTGAATTATTCAAGGTTTGATTGCAGAGAAAACATATTAAACACCAGAAAACAGGGCAGCAAATTAGCAAGTGTGCAGCACAGCGTCACTATGTGGGGTTGGGTTTATTTTATTATTCCTCTGTGGGCTCCAAGCCAAACACTTCCTCTTCCCTCTCTCCCTCCCTCTGTCCCCGGCTTCCCACTCCTCCTGTCTGTGATCAGCAGGTCACAGGAGTGAAGGAGAAGACCCCACTCACCAAAGCATCTCTGCACATCCCCGGGTCTCCTCACAGTCACAGACCATGGGAAGATCCAGGAGTGGAGACTGGGACAGATCTGGGATGAGAATAGCGGGCTTCTGTCCTCATCTCCTCTCCTGCTTGTTACCACAGAAATATACCTCAGTCCCTGAATGGAGTATATTTTTTGTAGTAGAGCACTGCAGCAGAAAGATGCACCTAACTCATAATGAGGTGCACACTTGTTCATGACTTTGGCGCATCTTACTCCAGCGACCCCTTCTTAAAGACAGGCATGCACAACTCCATTCTTGATGAATCGGGACCTTCACATAACACAGTATGAAATAACATGTACTGTATATAAGATGGTAACTAGGCACAGAGGTTCTATTTTAGGGATTTACAATGTGACAAGAAGCACAAGGGGAATGCACTTTAGCCTAAAAGGAAGGAAAAAGTCCAAATAAGTTCTAAAGGCCACTTTACACACACCAACTTATCTGTCCAACTTCTGACCAACTTACTGGTAAATGGAGCAATGTGTCCATGATTTCACTGCAACCAGCAAGTTGGTCAGAGGTTGGACAGATAGGTTGGTGTGTGTAAAGTGGCCCTTACACTTGCGCAGAGCAGCATTTACTGATGGCAATTTGTCTAATACAATAAACCATGCAAAGCAGCCAAAGAATCCACCTGCAGTTAAAAGAGCTGGCAATAAAAGCCAGGCTGTGCATGTTACCTATACCGAGAGACACCAATATAGGGAGAATGAATGTGTGCTCCCTATGGTATGTTTACGTCCTGCCATATTTGCTGGTATGACAGATGCTGGGAGTAGCATTGCTAGGCATGGTTAGTTTATATGCAAATGTTTGGTTCAGGTTTGGCCTTTAGAGAAACAAGTATTTTTCTATACATCAGAAAGAGGAACAGCCTGACTCCCGGGCTGGCACACAGTGTGTAGGCAGAACTCTATAATAGAACATGTTCTGTAATACAGAGCATTAGCTAACGAATGCTGAAAAAGTATATGTATGTTGTCAAAATGGGAAATCTATGCCAGCCTCCTGTAGACAATCAATATTATTTAAAGGAGTTCTCCTGAATTACGGTATATTAATTTTTTACTGTTTGCCTAGGAACTAACAGGCAGGCAGTTACTACTATATTTGAGATTACACTGGAGCTGGCTAATTTCAAACCGTGGATATGTACATATATAGCCACGTGTGCTGCTAGAAAACCCCTAAGAACCCCGTGTGAAAGTTCTTCTATGGTTATGAATGCTATAAATTGCCTTAACCATAAGGGCCCTTTCACATCAGCGTTTTTTTAAATTTGCGGCAGATGCGGTGAAAAAACCGCATCTGCCGCATACCGGCTGCACTTGCGGCGCAGTTGCGGTAAACGCCATGCAAAGTATAGGCGTACTTGCGGCAGGTGCGGCAAGTGCGGTTTTGCACTTGCTGCAGGTGCGGCCGCGAAAAAAAAACGCTGATGTGAAAGGGCCCTTAGATATAGTAATGATATGGGATTCAGCGCACAAAGATATCAATAAAATGTAGTTTTTATTTTTTATAAAATCATATCATATAAAAAGTATAAATTTAAAAGGTTAAATATCCACGGAATATCCGGAACCTTGCTTTGTTCATTTAGGTTATCTTGCTGAAGTGGGGATATTGATTTCCTATAATACAGGATAAAAGTATGTCACTTGTTTGCGGGTTGAATATTAATAGTAAAATAATTGTGGGACAAGATAAACTCTATACATTCTATCAGAAAATTGATTTGGCTCTCTTCCATGTTTTTACATTCTTCCAAAAAATGTCTTGTTGCCTCACATCCTCTTTTGTGTTCAATGATGGTATAGAGGGATTTTACATCTAATGTTCCAAGGATGTAACTGTTTCCAGGTGATACGTTCCAATATTTGTAGCACATGGGTAGTGTCCTTCAAATAGGCAGGTAGATTAAAGTGATCCTAAACCCAGAAACTGACTCCCCCATATCTTTAGACCTGTCCCTGCACCCCCTCTTACCATTTCTAGCCATCCCTTTTGCATAAAAAAATCGCTTTTGTAAAGTAAGAGAAAAGTATATAATAGTTTGACCTGTGTGAGTTCTCCATTTCTGTTGGAAGCCGAGATAGAAGGCGCCTGTCTGCTGGTGCCTGGTAATTATTCACGCCCTTCTCTGCTTGCTGCCTTTGTGAGTGTGTGGCCGCGTCATGGAAGGGGGCGGGGCTAAATCGCGTGATGCCGGAGCCCCGCTTCCGGAAGAAGCGGAAGTGAAACGGCTGTAGGGGAGGAGGGAGCACGAGCGCACACAGGCAATCAGTGAATAAGGTATGAGACACGTCTTGGGAGTTTAGGAATGATTAACTGTCATATGTGATTTAATCAAGGAGCTGTAGGTGTGGAGGCAAATTGGGATATACCTATAGAGGTACATAACATCTGGTAAATGGACAGTTGATAGGTGTGTTACAACTACCCCAATTGGAAGTTTGACAGTTACATTATTTATGGTTCAATATATGTGGATTGGAATGATCTGAAATATACTGATTCCACTATATGGAATATTTGTTGTAAAATATAGATGGTGTTGAACATACTATGTTGTGAATCTGATTAGCTTAAATTGTGTTTTTCTTGTGTCTCCCCCCGGAGGGAATGCTCTGAACTATAATTATATATTTTTGTGTAATTTTTTATGAATTATTGTAATTTTATGGGATATAATAAAGATTTATGATCATAAAATCGTTATGGTGAATCTTTCCTTTGGGTGTAATATTGACATCCATGTGTATAAAATTGTATATAAAGAGCAGCAATGTGGAGGTGAAGGTTTGGAAGCTTGTAGGCAGTATCTGACGAGGTCAAGGATTTCAAAAGGACCAGGTTCATTTCAACAATATTGCAGCTCTGAAACCAAATGTCTTTCATCCACTTTTACATGATCTTTTAGCCTTAAAGGGAACCAACCACCTCAGATGACGTCTATAAGCGGTTAATACATGTCCCTGGACCCTACCTACACCATTGCAGCTATGTTTTTGCTAAGAATATTGATAACAGCAAACCGAAATAAACAGTTTATAAACTTACATGACTTCAGTACGAGAGGGCGTCTCCCTCGGGCTTTAGTACGAGAGGGCTGTGTCTTATGCAGCCTGAGTGACTTTCCTCCCCCTCCCTCTCTGTTTGCAGGACGTCACTGAAGGACGTGATATTATCTTATTGTGGGCGGGCACGCAAGCCAGCTCCCGTCCGTGCCCGCCCACAGAAAGATAATATCACGTCCTTCAGTGACGTCCTGCAAACAGAGAGGGAGGGGGAGGAAAGTCACTCAGGCTGCATAAGACACAGCCCTCTCGTACTGGAGCCCAAGGGAGACGCCCTCTCGTACTGAAGTCATGTAAGTTTATAAACTGTTTATTTCGGTTTGCTGTTATCAATATTCTTAGCAAAAACATAGCTGCAATGGTGTAGGTAGGGTCCAGGGACATGTATTAACCGCTTATAGACGTCATCTGAGGTGGTTGGTTCCCTTTAAGTCCAATGCAGGAGTGGGTCAAAAACAGAAAACTAGCAGGTCTACTGTCACTCCTTTGAAGCTCAGAAGAGTTATCTAATGAGGTAACAAAAGTGTCGCATCTCAAGCTTTGTGTGTGTTTTACAGCCAATTTACCAGTTCAACTACATGTGCACACCAGTGGGTCCTATTCAGGGGGCAGATGTTGAGTGCTAGCTTTTCTTTTCTTTCCATTTATGAGCCATGTTTTAATAGACTGGTCCCCTTTTACCATTACATTGTGACAGACAATAAGCACTTGTGTACTATTTTGGATATTAGAAATGTACCATACTGTCCTTATGTAGTTCAGAATACTCCGTTTTGATGTTTTCTAATTAGCCCTGACCCCACTTTCACCAGCAGCTGCCCAATACTGAAGAGTCAGCGTAGAGATTATCAGGTTTACATATGAAAAGCAACATTTTCATCTGCAGAAAAAAAAAATTGCCAATAATGCATAAGCGTTTAGTTACTGTAGTGTCTCAATTCTGATTATGGATGGAAATAAAGAATATTAGTGGTGACAGCAGATGATAACTGAGGTCTTACGCCATTGAATTCAATGGGAAAATACAAAATATTATGATTTCATCTCTTTTTGGGGGGTATGAGATTGCATTAGGATATTACCCATAACCCTAGTGTGATTAAGGTAGCCATTTCTCTACAGGGCTCCCAACTATACAATGAGCAGTTATCTGCAGTATCTACCGAGTCCATGTACTTATCCGTTCTGAATGGACAATAGAGTTGGAACTATACAATGAAAGAATTAAAGTACAAGATGAGGAACGCAGCCATTCCAGATGTTCATGGGACTGACAGAGGCATGAACAGAGCTGCACTCTCCGCCAGCTTCATTGAGGGAGTAGGGAGCGGTGGTGGGCATGCTGGACCTCCGCTCCAGGCATGTGTATGGGATTGACAGAGGCATGAACAGAGCTGCACTCTCCGCCAGCTTCATTGAGGGAGTAGGGAGCGGTGGTGGGCATGCTGGACCTCCGCTCCAGGCATGTGTATGGGATTGACAGAGGCATGAACAGAGCTGCACTCTCCGCCAGCTTCATTGAGGGAGTAGGGAGCGGTGGTGGGCATGCTGGACCTCCGCTCCAGGCATGTGTATGGGATTAACAGAGGCATGAACAGAGCTGCACTCTCCGCCAGCTTCATTGAGGGAGTAGGGAGCGGTAGTGGGCATGCTGGACCTCCGCTCCAGGCATGTGTATGGGATTGACAGAGGCATGAACAGAGCTGCACTCTCCGCCAGCTTGATTGAGAAAGCAGGGAGCGGTAGTGGGCATGCTCAACCTTCGCTCCAGGCATGTGTATGGGATTGACAGAGGCATGAACAGAGCTGCACTCTCCGCCAGCGTCATAGACAACGTGGGGAGCGGTAGTGGGCATGCTCGACCTTCGCTCCAGTCATGCGTATGGGATTAGAGTAACAAAATCGCACACTCCTTCAGTTTCTGTGTTTGCTATATTTATTCAAGTGAAAGGCAGTGTAGAGGGGCAACATGCAGGTGGGCAACGTTTCGACCAAAACTTTTGGTCTTTATCAAGCCTGTTGCTATAAACAAAATAGAAATAGAAATCATCAGAAGTGCTCTAATATACAGTGTAGAGGGGCGGGGGTGGAGGCCCCCTATCCCCTAAGTAGAGGGCATATATACAAATTTAAAAGGCTACTAAGAGCAACGTCTGGGGGTAGAAACCCCTGCCATTAAAATATTGTATCCAGCAGTGAGAGTCAAGGGGGAATAGAAGAAGACAAAACCTGCCTGAAAATCATATGCGAGAGAGAGAGATGTAATAGAAATATAGAAAATATCCAAACAGGAGAATTCCATGGATACCCCACCTTTCCGTTCTATATGGTCTGGTGTAGTCTCAATGGAAAATAGGTCAAATGCCTGCCATGCAATTGATAGTCTCAGCCTATATGTAAAAATGGTATATAATTATAGTCTAATACATAGGAAGTACCTATGTATATGAGGACTCATTTAGTCTCTGCTGTTACCTTATACTGTATATATTTCAATGTTATACCAGGTTATGTGGACTGGTGATGTGTCACCTGTGGAAAAAATAAGCAGGCTAAGAATTTGCCCCCCAATTATGGACTAGTAGCCCTCCATTAAGTGACCCATAGTGTCTAGTGGGGGATCGTCATTACCTTGTACCGGTAGATCCTTTATCTTTGTTTGCGGCGATGTGTGCCAAGCTTCCCTAGCTTCTGCGTTATAAGCCCGCAACCCGGACGTTGCAAACCTGGTATAACATTGAAATATATATAAGGTAACAGCAGAGACAAAATGAGTCCTCATATACATAGGTACTTCCTATGTATTAGACTATAATTATATACCATTTTTACATATAGGCTGAGACTATCAATTGCATGGCAGGCATTTGACCTATTTTCCATTGAGACTACACCAGACCATATAGAGCGGAAAGGTGGGGTATCCATGGAATTCTCCTGTTTGGATATTTTCTATATTTCTATTACATCTCTCTCTCTCATATGACTTTCAGGCAGGTTTTGTCTTCTCTTCCCCCTTGACTCTCACTGCTGGATACAATATTTTAATGGCAGGGGTTTCTACCCCCAGACGTTGCTCTTAGTAGCCTTCTAAATTTGTATATATGCCCTCTACTTAGGGGATAGGGGGCCTCCAACCCCCGCCCCTCTACACTGTATATTAGAGCACTTCTGATGATTTCTATTTCTGTTTTGTTTATAGCAACAGGCTTGATAAAGACCAAAGGTTTTGGTCGAAACGTTGCCCCCCTGTATGTTGCTCCTCTACACTGCCTTTCACTTGAATAAACATAGCAAACACAGAAACCGAAGGAGTGTGCGATTTTCTTACTTTATACTATTGACTGTGGGATGTTGGAATCCCGTTTATCTGCACCTCCGCTGTGAAATAAGTCTGTGTGCACACCATTCTTTCATTTAAAATGTGTATGGGATTGACAGAGGCATGAACAAGAGCTGAACTCTCTGCCAGCTTCATAGACAACATGGGGAGCGGCAGTGGGAATGCTCGACCTCCGCTGCAGTCAAACAGCAGATATCGGCACTTGTTCCAGTGATCAGTTGGGGGGCAGTTTTAAGAGATCTACAGCTCTGGACTAAAGAGGTGACATATTTTGATTACACAACAATCCCTTTAACATAAGTGTAATTCATTTTCTCTTACAAGGAAGGGCAATGAGATAAGGATGTTTATCAAATCTTCCATGTTACTACACAATAACCTAACTAGTGACACTGGGGAAAAACACACTGGGAAGTGAAAGATTCTGGAATGAAGGGGTTAAATCTACATAGGTATAGCCTGCCTAAAATGACAGGTCTCGCATGTGTCTAAAATATCTCTGCACTGGAGCGTGTCGTTGTTTGGAACACAAATAGCATACGCCTGGTGGCTGAGCCGTTAGCACTCATTTTGTGCCTCTATCATTTCAGACACATATGTTTTACTCTGACACACTGCAGCATTTCAGAGAAAACATACATTTAAAAGCCGGCTGGGGACCATGCTGCTACTCTAAGGGCCGGTCCCCGGAGGACTCTACACACCCCACTCCCTTGACTGAAATTTCATTCTACAATTGTATGCATAAAGAGAGACATGTCAGTGAGGGGAGAGCACAATTCACCAGGGTGCAGCCTTTTAGAGTAATCACCCCAGCACGGACCTCGGCTTTTAAGGTATGTTTTCTCTGTCAGTATAAAGCATACCAGGCTGAAATGCCTGATCCAGTGTGTGATGTGTGCTACGGGTGGTTCACACAGCATAACTCCACTGTCAGGTCATTTTTGCAGGTCAGGGCATGGCACCATACAGGCTCTGCTACAAATACCAGGTTATGGCTCAAGTTTTACAGTCTTATTTGCGATTGAATGTTACTGATTTGGTGGGTGTACAAAAGTTAGGACCACCAATGATCCTGCAAATCTAAGCATCAGGCCTAATTTAAACCTACAGCTCCTGCTAATAGGATTGCCAGGATTGCCAGAATTGCCCATGAACACCTTGGTTTAGATTGGCAGAAGTCATGGATCTCAACCTAACTGATCAAAAAATGATGGCAAATCTTCCATAACAGGAATCACAAAACACCTTGAGGTTTTACAAGTGGTAAAACTGCTACATAAAAAACCCCAGAAGATGACACTAGCAACTAACATTCTATGGAAGCCCATGATAGCCTTCAACCATCACATACTAGTTTGGTAGGACTTCCAAAACTAAAATATGGTAGCAGAAAGGAAAATCAGTTAAATCAGGTACAGACAAATTATTTGGGGATGGAGTGGGATTAGAGTCCGCTGTTAAGGTATCTTTTCACTTGCAACTTACTGGTTGCAGTGAAATCATGGACACATTGTTACATTTGTACACAGCAACAAAATGTAACAATATGTCCATGATTTTACTGCAACCAGTAAGTTGCAAGTGAAATTGCATGCAATGTTGCGACGTGTAAAGGTACCCTTAAGGGGTGTCACACGCGTCAATGTCGTCAGTGAGATGATCGCTGACGACATTGACGGCTGATTGCTGGTGAGCTGTCACACAGACAGACTCACCAGCGATCAATTGACCAGAGACATCATGGAAACGATTTAAATATCGTTTCCATGATGTCTTGCTCCCGCTGCCAGCCTGCTGGAAGCGGGAGCAGGCTGGTCTCCAAGGTAAACTGCGGGTATCTAGGCAGCGCGCGCTGCCTAGATACCCGACGTGTACCTTAGTTACCAGCCTCCTCCGCTCACCGGCTTGTATCTAAGGTACACAGCGGGTAACTAGGGACCCTAGTTACCCGCTGTGTACCTTAGATACCAGCCAGTGAGCGGAGGAGGCTGGTAACTAAGGTACACATCGGGTATCTAGGCAGCGCGCGCTGCCTAGATACCCGCAGTTTACCTTGGATACCAGCTCCCAGCGCTTGTGAGAGGCGCTGGGAGCTGGAATATCGCTACTCCCGGTGTCACACGCAGCGATGCTGCGTGTCCACCGGGCGACAATCGCCAGGTTTTAGAGCAGGTTCTAAAACCTGGCGATCATCAACCAGCGATTTATCGCTGGTTGATTCAGTATGTCACACGCGTCAATATCGCTGCAACGTCACTCGCAGCCGAGATCGTGCAGGCGATATTGACGCGTGTGACTCCCCCTTTAGGCACAGTGGACAGGAGCAATTTTCCTCACAAATCGCAGCAAATACTATTCTGGTCCACTTCATGGATGAAACCAGGGCAGCAGCACTAGACTGTAATGTGGACGAGATATTCAATACGCCATCAACACACAGTAATCCCCCCCATTTGTCCCCTTTCTGGGGAGCCCCTTAAAGGAAACCTGTCAGTTTTGGGGTTTCCAATCCCTGCCCACCACTTTTAACATGATGTAATTGGGTTTCCTGTAACTTTTTTATAACCCAAGAGGTTCCCCTACATACCTCAAAAAACAGTGTTATATTCTGTCCCGCGCTGTATGCAAATTTTTGTTTAGGTATTACGGGGGTCTGCAGCTTGCGGTGCAAACACTGTATCACATACCTCCCCCCCTTCCCCAAATGTATGCAAGTGGATGATGTAGCTATGTCATCCACACAACTCACAAGTCTTGTACCCATGCAGCGGTGCCTCACTGTGCCCTAATGAACAATGATTCCACTGCGCAGATGCGAGACTTCAGTCTCTCATCAGCTGCACAGTGCTTGAAGTCTTGTACCTGCGCAGTGGAATCACTGTTCAATAGGGCACAGTGAGGTGCCACTGCGCGGGCGCGAGACTTGCAAGTTGGGTGGATGACGTCGATATGTCATCCAGTTGCACACAGTCAGGAGTGGTGGTGTCTCCATGGAGTGGGGTGGTGCTGACCACAATGTGCAGATGACCTGAACAAGATATAAATAGTTTTATAATGTTCCTTGCGATATGCTAATGAGGTATGCAGGGGGGCACCTGTGGACATAAAGGAGTGATAGGAGCCCCTATTACATCATGTTAAATGTGGTGGCAGGCTTTAGAACCACCAAAACTGGTGACAGGTTCCCTTTAATCTACCCCATGCCCACTGGTACTAGTTCACAGACAGATGTCTATGGTGTCCTGCATAGATATATCAGATATTCAGTAGATCTCACAAATCAATCCACTCCATCACTGATCTGTAGATGAGAGCACACCGCCAGGGCGGGCCACCACCTTTAGGAGAGGGCAAGCCGACAACTTTTGCTTCGGAATGGGAAATTAAAATGTGCGCAGTGTCTGCAACTTGCGACTCCTTGAGAGCGGTGAGGTCAGGAGAGCAGCAGGCACCGCACACGACTATGGTACTGTGGCGTCCCTGTAGTACTACACTGTGACTATAATGTGTTTTTTCTTTTCCCTGTAAATTGTCAGTTCAGGGTTAAACCTATGGAGTCTGTAAGTGCACACACCTAGGATTAGACCACTAGAATAGGGGTGACCGATAATTTAGTAGGTCCCAACAGGGGGTAGAGCCTAGGGGTAGATGCAGAAGAGTGTGACAGTTTCTATTTAGTGCTGGGAAGGCAGTCA